>VXBC01001852.1:1232613-1250791 GCA_013399945.1 Ploceus nigricollis | reverse complement strand
AAGTAGTCGAGCTAAACATTCTTCCCTAAATTTAATGCAAAGTATGTAAATTCCTCTTTTATGCTGTTCGAAGTGTTGCATCTTATCTATCTTTACCTTCTCTTATTTCTGTACTATTTAAGGACCTTACAGGACAATCAACATCGATTATTTCAGTACTGAAGTGTTTCAACATAGCTTACATATACTAATAAATCAGAATTGAAATACCTCTGGAAAAACTTAAATGCTGCTACTTTTTTGAGCATTTTGGTTATGAAACAGCTATTTATAGTGGGGACACACAGCTTTAGAATGGATTTCCTGCCACAAAACAGGACTATGACAGAATTGGACTAAAGATTCTTGACTCTCAGATGCTGCTAACCACAGAATGGACCTGCTTGTCAAAATACACCTCAGAAATTTTGGTGTCTGCAAGAAAAAAAATGGAGGGCTTTTTTAAAAGCCTACAGTGTAGTAACCTTATTATCTTAAACAAATAAAGTTTCTTAAAAAGAAAAACAACAAAAACCCAGGCCTTTACTTCTCATATAACAAGTTTTCTAAGTTATTGGTCAGCAGAATTATTTAAATTTTTTGTTGCTAAATGTTCATTAGCAATTCTGCTGTTAGTCATGGTACTTCTGCATGGGTCTGTTTGGCTTTGCCTACTCATCACTTGAACTCATCAATAATATTGGCCAATATTGCTGCTTTTCTGAGTAGTCTTGCAAAGAAACAGGCACTTGAGCTCAAATCCAGCAAAGCCTGTGCAGCAGCTATGGTCCACAGCTCCCATAAAACCCAGCCATGGGCTCAAGTGCTCTGCTAAGCACCACCACTACCATTCTCAAGAAATACATTAGAGAACTTTTGCTCTCCTTCTAATGTGATCTTACCACAGTCAATTTCTTAAATCAGCATAGTAAATGTAGGTCAACATGACTAGTCATGAGAGAGTCTGAGCCACAGATAAAAAGGTTTCAGTCTGTGATCCATGCCACTAGCACTAGCTGGAGTTATCAATGAAAATATCATGTACATCCTTGGAAGAATAAGCCAAAAGGGTCTAAATAACTAAAATATGTATCTACTAAGTCAAGCTTTAATCATCTGGGGCCTTACAGCCGCTACATTACAATCCCAAATCCTGAAGGGGCCAGTGCACAGAAAAGCCTGTCTCTATTTCCATTCCAGTTTTGAGGTCTGGGCGTTTAATATCACAGTTGTCTCAAATCACATTAGGCTGAAACTTGGCATATGTTTTTGTCAGCCCAGATGTAACGTTTTTTTTTTCCTCTTTCTTGGTACTCAAAACTTTATTTAAATCAGTTCAGCTGTTTATAATTTGGAGATTGGCCAAACTGGGGGGGCGGGTGGGGAGGAGATTTCAAGTTTTTCAGATAACTTTCTAACAAATCTACAGTCAGAGTGGCTTTGCTCTGGGGAAAAAAAAAGTATGCACACATTTTAATGTAGTAGTAGCAAAGGAACAAGTGGCTTATTACTTTTATGTAGCTAAGTTATGAAAATTTGTAATTATTCACTGAATATGTCTTGCAGACCTCTCTATTAACTGTTTTCCCTCAGTAAGAACCATGATGAAAGCATGTAATTGCATAACAACCCTTGATATGCAGAGTATTTATTCACATTTTTTATGGTTTCATATCTTGACCATTTCAAATTGAACAAGTCTGAAACTTGGTATATACAGCGTCAAGCCCAAATGCCTAATCTTTTTTTTTAACTCCTTAGATGATTTTCACTAGCTATCAATACTTCATTGAAACAAGGCAATTATTAGTGTCCTTTCTGCTAAGCAATAAACCAGCAGAGAATATGACAACAAGTGATTCATTCAGGTGTCTTGCCAGGCCCTTCTTCATAAAAATTGCTTTCGATTTTAAGAGCTTGACTCTACGATTACAAAGTTCACACGATTCCAAACTTTGTAGCCATGCAGAAGAATACTTATGCTTCACATTATACAAAAAGTATTTCATAATGTACTGAACTTTCAGAGTATTTTTCAGTGGAAGTTCATGTAGCAAAATATATCCTCTAAGAGCACAGCCAAAAACACTGCTCAGGAACTGTGACTTTTTAGCTAGCTAGACTAAGCAACGGTGCCTGACCCTCTGCTAGTGCCAAACACATCCTGTTTTCAAAATTTCTGCCAGAAGATGCTTTTAGAAACTCAAATAGGCTCCACAAGCAGCAGCCAAGGATTTTTCTTACATCATCCTCTTTGTTTTGGACACAACAAAACTTGTCCTATTGCTGATTACTTACACTTCCCCAACACAAAATGATGATATGGTGAGGACTGAGTGGATTTTTTACCATCTCTGGCCTCCCTAATGTGCCAGAAACAGAGCACACTGTTAATCATGGCTCCAGAACATGAGGTGTAGTGAAATCGTAAGCGTTGTCCAGGAATAAGCATGTGCCTGACCTATTTCCAATGATGATGTTGGGGAATACAACTATATATGCCTCACTGAAAAAAGGCAAAATGCTGGCTCTGGATGCTCTCCTGCAACACGGGAGGTCCAAAAGGAGAGCTCCAGGAACCTGCACACATGCTCAGTATGAGCCAGGTGACTTGCTGAGGAGAGCAACAATTGTAAGCAGCTGGTCTCATCGGGCTGCTACCACACAGTACAAAAAACCAGGCACTTGTGATTGCATCTATCTTTGTTGTGTTTGCACTGCCGTAATTTTGAAAGAGTTTCTTGTTCCACACCTGCTACGTCATTCCTGCTTTGTTCTCCTCATATAAGCAGGTATTTGATTATCTCGAGTTTTGGTGAGGTTTAGATTAGAGTTTAAAACCTGGTCAGCAGGACAGCATCTGGATGTTGGAGTAAGCACTACTTTCTTCTGATTAGGATGGGAAAGGCATCCTTCAGACCTCATTTCTTTTGGTTGCAAAGGCACTCAGACCTTTCTGAATGTTTTTAATCAAAACTGCTTTCTCTCTCTACTGTTAAAACAAACACAACTATGTTTCTGTGAAGTTTCACATTTTAAAAATTTAGTTGCTTTTGCTGTAACTATGTCTAAATTAAAAAGAAACTCATTGAGGTTTCCTCCCCTATATAACCTCAAGAGCTTTTAGGAATACACCAGACACAGCAAATTTTTGTCTCAGAAGTGAAGAACTGAAACACAAAAAGCAGAGTATTAAAGTAGAAGTTGTTTTCAACCTTAAGTATGAGTTAACAGATGCCTCTAAGTCAATTTAATGTGCCAAATCCAAACTCTTTATCTAAAACATTTTCAAGAACAATTGCATTAAACAGCTGTATTTGAAAGAGACATAAGAAAGACATTAGGAAAGACATGGTAAAAAGAAAGTAAAAATGCCAAAAAGTAAAGTCAAAATTACACACTTAATTCATATAGAAAGTTTAGTGGAATTTTTAATGCTGTATCGTGACAGCATCTTTTTATGATATATGCTGTATCATAAACTTTTAATGAGAGGAATCAGGGGGGTTTTAGAGAGAGAAAAAACCCAGACAGTAAATTAAACATTACTGCTAGTGCAGCCTTTCAGAATCCTACCCCTGATCCCTTAGGGAGAGTAAATATTTAAATGTTCATGTAAACTGCAATTATTTTTTTAACAGCAACAAAAATGAAGATGAGTAGTTTTCGTCCCAGCATTTGAAGCTGTATTTTGTAAAGCTACCTTAGAGACAGCAGCATTCACTACTCAAAAAAACCCCCCAACTCCATCCCAAAAACCAGGCAGCAAACTACAGTCTTTTTGTGTTGTATCAAGCAAGAATGGTTAAGTATGATACTAGTTTAGGATGATTTATACCAAAGTAAAACAATGACTGATCAAAATAAATTAGTAAATTAAGAAAAACAGAGCTATGAAAAGAAGCCAGTAAATCACTAATTTAAATTCTTCACTGCTGTCAGCTCCTCACCTTTATGTCCTCCCTCAAGTTACAGCTGACCCAACACTTGCCACTGTGCAGGAAGGGCTTTGGACACCACCTTGAGCCAGAGCCTGAGCTCCACAGGCAGGAATTTACCATCACTTTCATCTTCTGTTAATAGCCATATGCAATTATAGGATTGCTTGAACAATCATAATACACTTTACAATGACTTATTAATTTTTCATTAACTTAAGCATTTATCAGTGAAAATCAGCTAGTTCAAATCATATCTCCTTGTCAATCCAAACAGTTACAGAAGGCAATTTCATAGTTTCCTCCTCAAGATCTGCAGTGGCAGAAATATGAAATAATAAAAGTTTTTCTGCTGGTAAGATTTCCTTGTCACAGTTAGTGGCAGTTAATTTGTAAACACAGTGTGTTAAAAATGTATGTGATCTCCTGACAGGCCAAATACATACACAAAGACTAAATAGATACATGTATTTTTTTAATATGTATTATTATTCATATATTTTTACCACTTATTTATTATATGAGGCATTTGCGATGAACAATGAGACATATTTTCTGATTAACTATATGTTAGTCTGGTTTACAAAGAGCTAAATATTTATTTAATCATTTTACACAAAGTATGATTTTTTTATAAAGCAGTTGCCTTCAAATGTCTTTTACTGGATATAATGTATTTTTATGGTCTTAGCCTTCAATTTGCACAAGGTGACTGCCCTTAAATCTCTTCCAGTGCCTCAAAGCAGCCAGCACACTATGGTATAGGCTCACTTCTGCTGTATTTTGCCACTGAATATCAGCAGCATGACAAAGACTTCCATGGAGGCAACCCAAAATTTTATTTTTAAGGTTTTATTAAGACCAATAGCAAACAGCAAAAATCAACCTGGAAACCTGCATTTCCCGCACAAGAATGATGTCACTTTGCAGCAACTGAAACCTATTCAAGAGGAATAGAAATTCTGCCTCCAATAATTCACTGAGTCAATTACACAGGAAAGTACTGTAATGGGCTGTCCCCCGTCAAACAGCTCACGTACACCACTTCCTTCTCAATTACCAACTTGTCCGCATTGCCATCTGTAAAAACGAACGCATACCTTGTGCTGCCAGTTTCTGCTCTTGCACTTCCATTAGTAGAACTGGCTGCAGCTGCTCAAGAAGAAAGCCCTGATTGTCTTTGTTTCCCCTTCATGTAGGCAGGATTTTTCTCCTTTCCTTCTCTACACTGGCTCAAGGTAACGCATTATCTTTGTCGAGGTGTGCTCACCACTCTTTAAACTGAAGTCTGCCTAAATTTGAGTCCTGTTATCTTTTTACGGTTTATCTAACACAGTAAAAAGATGCCAGCAGCATCTCTCAGCATCTTTACCGGAATTATGGAGTTAGTCTTGCAACAGGTTTTATCAATCCTTTTTAAGTACTGCTATAAAAATTGCCAAGTTGCTGGATAAAAAACTTCACACTTTTCTAAATCAGCTTGACCACTCAGGCAATATTAAAACAGTATTTATGTGCAGCATTCAAAAATAAGATTAAAAAAGAAGTCTAGTTAAGGAATAATAATAATATTATCTGCAAAAAATGGTTAAGTAGACATATTAATGTACCTAAGCAAGACAGAGGGAGCCTGGTTTGGGAACTGCGATCCTGGCCCCATAACCTTTCTCTGCTTGCACTTTGTTGTAACAGATTCATGCAACAGCTCTGATGCTGAACGGCTGCTTGAAACCTCAGTGCCTGCACAGAGTGACCACTGCTCCTTCCCAAACATCATGTGCTTCCAAACAAACTCAGCTTTTCTTAGAGAACAAAACGAAGTCATTATGAGTCTCTTGCATTTTAGTTTCAAATTAGAAACACAATATAAAATGGTCTAAAATGTATAAAATTAGGCTACTCTTCTGATCAGCAACTTGTTAAAAGTAGTATCCTCAGAACTAAACATGCTGAAAGTGACATCAAGAAAAGTGGAAATACCTCTGACTCTTTTACTTCTTGGTACAAAGCAAAATTACCAAACCTTTGCTGTCTCAAACGGGGAATCTAAATCAATAGTCAGACTTTGCTATAAACTAACTGACTTTCTGAGATGAAGAGTCATTTACAACAGTGCCTAAGCATAGAATTAGGTGCTTAAATTTAGTCATCAATATCGGAGGACTTATATTCAAGAAGGCACTCCATGTACCCCTTCTTTCATGAAGTAATCTTACTCACTAAATGAACAGACAAAACTGGAGCAGAGCTGCGCCCGTATTTCCTTTAACACCCTGGCTCTGACATGGCAGAAGCAGCAGACTGCTTTTGCAGATCTCAGCTATGAGCCAGTATGTAACTCTACATGTGATAGTAATTGAGGGTCCCAATCCCACAAGTGCTCTGCTGCAAGCGTGAGCACAAAGCTGCTGGAGTTCTCAGCTTCTGGCATCTGTTCCCACTTCCACAGAAATCAGATGGGCAAAATTAAGTTTTGAGGGAAAAAAAATCACAGACATTTAAAAAACATTCCCTGACCTTATTAAAGCCCACGTGATCTCTATTTATACAGAAAATAGCTCAGAAAGCCAGCATCTGAGAAGAGGAACTCTCATTTGTAGATTTTGGCTGAGGGCTGCCAAAATCAGCAGGGGAAAGGCTCCTCAGGGGTAAAAATTTCAAAAGCCATTAAGAGTCTTAGAAGCCTCAGTCCCACTGACTTTTGATCACATACATCCTTCCAAATTTGCACCCCAAATCTGGAAACTACACTGTAAGAATAACTTTTAATTCAAAGTTACAAAATTAGAATCTGAAGTTTTCATAGAAGTCTTCAAGACTCAGAGAGGAAATGTCAATTAGGTGTCTACTCCTTGGTGAAAACCAGTGAGGTAAAATTTACCTGTTACTTGTACTTTAAAAGAATTCCCCTTAGGACCATTAATTTTGTTTAAAGAAAAAATGTAATGAGAAAATGTTTCACATGGGCAGCTATAGCTCACATACTTATACTTGTTCAGGAACTGTAATAACTATAATTTGAGTCTCATGCAGTCCCCATGAGAAAGCTGTTCCTAGTGTAGGATACAAAGCAGACTATGTCCACCTTTTATTTTCAATACACTTAGGACTGCAGTCTTATTGCAGATCTTTTTAAGTGCTGTTGCTAGAATGATTTCCATTCAGAAAAATCAACATTTGCCAACCCATACCACACAATTACCATAGTTATTTCCTATTGTGAGCTTAGGGAGAAACTGTGGTATCCCAGACACCACGGTGTGGTAAATATTGAAAATTAGTGGCCTTTTTGTAATGGACATTTTCATCTAATCCAATCCATTCCAAACATTTCCAGATAAAAACACAATATGCCAGAGTCTGTGTCTAAGTGGTTGGTTCTAACATAATCATCTTATTCCATCCTGTGATCACAGTTTCAGCAAAAACACTTGATGGCTTCCTTTCTGATAGTTTTAGGAAGTAAAAATGGACTAGAGCTGTGATCAACTCCAACACCTACCTAAGGAAATAACTCCTGATAGAGAAAAGAGGAGGGAAAAAAACCCCAATACCACCTCTGTATTTTTTAAAAGCTAACCCGTCTCAAATTGCCTAGAGCCTCCCAGGTTGCACTGAGCAAAGCACTGCCAGTAGGTCAAGGGAGCGGATCCTTCTCTCTGCTCAGCCCTGGTGAGGCCACACCTGGATAACTGTGCCCAATTCTGGGCTCCCCAGTACAAGAAATACCTGGATGTATTAGAGAGTCCAGTCAAGTGCCACAAAGATGATTAAGGGACAGAGTCTTCTATGATACAAAGAGAGAGCTGTGACTGTGCAACCTAAAGGAGAAGGCTCAGGGGGATCTTATCAGTATGTACCTGATGGGGGAAGGAAAAGACAGAGCTATGCTCTTCTCAGTGGTGCTCCATGAGAGGACAAGAGGCAAAGGCACGCGCTGAAATATAGGAAATTTCATGTGAACATATTGGAAAATCTTTGATACTGTGAGGGTTGTTGAACACAAAAGCAGGTTGCCCTGAGAGGCTGTGGAGTGTCTGTCCTTGGAGAAACTCCAAACTGATAGGACACTGAGCTTAGTACCATGTGCTGGTTGATCTTCCTCTGGGCAGTGGGGTTGGATTAGATGACCTCCAGCACTGCCTCGCAGCTTCAACTATTCTGTGAAGCTTTCTTCAGTGAAAGGCTGTAGATTGCTCATCACTCTTCTGTTCTAATAATTTCTATCCATTTTAGCCTTAATTGCTATTCATTTCCATTGCAACAAAAAGTATTTTAAATTTCAAGGCTATGAAAGTATTAACTAGTATAGACCAGACAAAATTTTATCAATTACAAACTGCACAGCTATTAAAAATGGAGAAACCTACTTTCAAATTCCAATGTAAATAATTTCAGAATGTTTACAATGAACATTGTAAAGTATCTAAAGTAGTTTTTACAAAAATATTTCACTGCTTGCTCTTTGCTATCAAGATCTTAATGCCTACTTGTAAAGGAGACTCAACATACGGTGTTATATAGCTTTCTTTAAAAATACCATTAAGATGAGAAGAAGAGAACAACTGTTCTACATTTTAGAGACATTTCTCCTTAAATAGTGTTTATGTACTGCAAGCATCCCTTCCATAAACAAACCAGGTCTTTGGAACAAGTGAACACAATCTCTGAAGAATCTTTACCAGCTTCTATTTCTGGTACATGATGCATTGTGAATTTTAGGCCAACATGGGCATATGGTATCCTAGTTTGATAGGAAACATTTCATGGAATTCAAGACAGAGCCGCAGCACAATGACTGGAGACCTTAAAATCTGTGACACAACACAGAGTTAAAAAAAAGAAAAGAGAGAAAGAAAAAACCAGAAAAACAAATATTTCCAGATATAATACTAGAGGCAGTAGAGGCATGTAAAAGCACAAGAAGAAAGTAAAGTCATAGTAACTGGTGTGCACAGAGGAATACTCCAAATCCCCTGTTAATCAAGCTTAACTTCTTTAACCAAACTGCCTTAACCTCCCTTTTTCTTCCTTTAGGAGAATCAACCCATTAGGAAATAATAAAAATAAAATCCAAACGAAACAAACAACAAATAACAACCAATATTTATCTTAGGAACATTCATGAAGGATTTGGGGCTCTTCTGCCTTTGCAGCATTGGAAGCTGGTATGCGCTCTGTTCTTTCTCTGCTCATTCACATCTGCCCAGAGAGAATACTGTTATTACTACACAGCAGTGCTTCCAGCAGCCCTAGTCTAATTTTTCTCTTACTGTTAAGAAAGGGGCCCTTAAATTGCTTAAGACACCAGCTCCAAAATCTGTACTGTCGGAATCAGACTGCATTTCACCAAAGGAATTGTTTCTAATGCAAGTGGCAAGGGACAGCTTACTGCTGGGGGCAGTCATTCTCTGAAATGGCACAAGCCTGACAAGAGCAGTAAGAGAGAAACACATAACTTAGCGGGGTTTTCCATCAGGAGTTCTGCGTGCCGAGGACAAAATGTACCCACCCTGTCACATACTCAGGCTTTAGTTCAGAGTGCTATGAAGGACTGAAAAACGGCTTTCAAGAAATCAGGCACTGCCTGAAGGAGAGGAATGGTGAAAACTGTCCTGCCAGCCCACAGCTACCTTATTTTTCACATCCTTTGGAGTCTTCTTAAATGAAGCTGAGTGTGCGGAAATGCCTTGTAAAACAAGCCCTCTCCTTCCTTTCTGAAGTGGCATCAGTGTAACAGCTCTGCAGCCTCACTCCCAAGCGGCTGTGGCTGATCCATATGTAACTGTGAGGCAAAAACCACAGTGCTGCCTGTACGTGTTCATGAGCTCGTGCACGTCTTGGACACGGACTCAAAGAAGAACTGACTGGTCCCATTCTACTACTCAATTTATCAGACTTTAGATAGAAAACATCAGGAAACAGTTTCCTTTTTACCTTCCACCTGCCAGTATCAGAATTCATCTGATTTTGAAACCAGCCCGCAGAAGGCCCACATATACAAATCTGAAATAGAAAGAAACCTTTAAATTTAGACATGCTGTATGAAATCATAGCTGCTACTTGTGAAAAGTCTACATTCAAAGCCATTTCTGTCTTACTTGATACAACAAAAACTCTGACATTCTTAAGAATTCACTTTTCAATTTATTACAGGTTTAACAGTGAATGTCAAATTGTTTTCACTCCCTTTCTTTATCTTTATCACCTACTGGAATCTTTAGAAGTGAGAAGGAAAAATACGTACACCAGAAAGGAGCACATTTATAATGACATACCTTTTTTCTATGAGAAAAAAAAAAAATCTTCCATTTCATCAGCATCTTTGCCAAAAGCCCTTTCAGGAACTGAAAAGAGAAGGGCCTTTATTTCCTACATATATTTTATAGGAAACATTTTTTAGTTCTGTGTCATGGACTAGGATTTCACACCTTAGTGGCTGGTCGTATGGAAATGGACATGACTGGAAACTTCATGGCTGTGAAATCCTGATAGTAAAATCAGCAGGAAGATGAGGAAGGTGTGGGGAACACTGAATGATTCATGCAGTAACAGTCTCTGGATCTTTTGAGGAGATTTTGAGATGGCTGCCAATGCTACCTGACTATGACCAGCATCCTGCACCCTCTAAAGCAGGCTGTAAATCTGAGCACGATACAGAGAGAGTATTGCTCTTTTAAATAATGCCCACACATGTAAGTGAGTGTGACATGTATGGATTTTTATAAGGAAAGATCTTTCCAAAATCAGGGTGCAATTACCAATGAGTTATACCTCCCAGAAATAATTCCTAGCATATAAATACCAGGCCCTGTTTCCTTTATTAATAACAGTCTGAGTTAATGAGGGAACAGCTTCCAGAAGTTACTATAAGCAGTGCAAAGCTAAGCAACTTAGCCACAACATTCAACAAATCAGTGCTTTGCAACTGATTCTTTCATTGCCAAATCAAAGACAAATCCTCTCCTACTTTACACGCAGTTAACCTATTGCATAAAGTACAAGGAAAACAGAAGACAGTAGAAAATCTACATAGTTAGCCCTGACTTGCTTCCAGTCTGTTTTCAACACAGAAGAAGAAAAGAGAAAGATTAAAAACGGACTGCATTGAGTTTGCTTTCTGCTATGGTAAGGAAAATTCTTGGCTGATTTTACTATGGCCTTGCCATCTATCTTTGGAGCCCTGGCACATGTGTGTGGCAAAACCAGAGCAGACATGGTAGACTAATCTTCAAGATGACCTGCATAATGTTACATTTTGGGAATGACAGTCGTGAAGCACAGACTGCCTGCACAGCCAGGGCTGTGATTTCTCCTAGGTTTCGGTTGATTAATGACCTCGTAATGGAATACAAGTTTCCTACAGAATGTTGTAATCTCCCTACAAATTTGGTCTTGTCTGCTATTTACTGGCAGGTTGTAGAAGCAGGAGAGAGATCAGTGCTGCTCAAAGAACTGGGTGCAGTCTCAGGAACAGGGGGGAAGAGGCAGGAAGCAGCTGGGCAGGACTGTACCATCAGTTGCTGGCAACAGAGGGTCCTGTGAGGGCTCTGAAAGGGCGCTGCTCCCATGGCAGGGACAAAAGAAACACTGGGAAACCATACTTTGGGCAACATAACAACTGGAATGAGGTATTTTAAAGATGTGTCAGCCTTAAAAATGCCTAATCCCAGCCCTCATTTTGAAGTGTTCCTGTGGGATGTATTTGCACACACACACACATGCCACCAATAAGCCAAGCAACTCAGGGCTTTATGGCTCATTTTTGAATCCAGTGCAGTCTGTGGATCCTGAGTCACACACTTTTTCTTACGCAAAAGGCCAAACAGATACAGAGAGCAGAGCAACAATAAAATTCCTCCATTTTTAACAGTGGTTACTCACAGAAGGCAAGATGGGGATCCCCTTGTTTATCACAGCACCACGTAAGACTATAAAGCTATTTAAGCAGCAAAATAGAACAAAAAAAAAGAGACAAAGAATCTCAACATGTAACTTCAGAAGACATCACTGTGTTTATTAGTAAAGCAATAAGAAATCTAGCACTCACCTAGTAAAGATTCTTAGCCACTACCTCTTCTAAGTTTACCCATTAAACACTGCTATCCTGGATAGAATAAATAACTGCCAGGAAATCTACTGCTCATAGTTCAATATTCTGGTATTTTTACAACACACAACACTTTTCATGCATGGATATCTCTTAATGTGTCTGCTGGAGACTCTGTGCAAAGCACAGACTTACAAGAGGGGACGTTAGATGATGACTGAGTTATGCTCTTAAGTTCTAACAGATTTTAGTAGTAAGTCTGATCAACTAGTGCATTCCAGACTTTATTGCCCATCTTTCTTTTACCATTTCTTCCATCAACCAACTAGTTAATAAGAGAATAGGAAGAAAATGTGTTTGCAATGGATAGCAAAGCATTCCAATAAGCCACAGAAGTGGACAAATAATATAATAGCTGGGAATATCAAGCAAAGATGTTAACATTAACTAGGTTTACTTTTCACACTATTTAAATACGAAAAATTATAGTAAGAAGTTTCTTTATTTTAGTCTCAGCCAATTTTGGGCCACACTGCATGTTAAATAAACTATTATTTAATCAAATACAGGCATATTAGTCTCACTCCTGCTGACAACTTCAATTAGAATATTTTTGCTTCATACAAAAAAAAAAGAAAAAAGAAAAAGCTCATGATCTTTAAACTACTATGGCTTCTGCACAACATCTGGTTACAATTTTTTATATATTCAACCATCAAACTTCTATCTCCACAAAACAGTTTACTCAAGATTTGTTTTAATTATCTTCTATTTCAAGCTTCATATGGCTTTGAAAAGAGGGTGGAAAGATCGCTTATGATGCAGAGAGACGCAAACTGAAAAGGACTATACATTGAAAGATGATTTTGAAACAGTTTTTAAAAATGAAAAATTCTTCCTATCATTGCCAGGAAACAAGTGCTACTTTAACTGTTTCATTACACAATATCCCTTGGCTTGTTCATTAAGGATTTTAATGGGTTTTAGCTGGATTCTGGATTAAGGCAACTCTTTTTAGCACTTTCATTGGAGCCATACAAGTCACGAATATGTATTTTCTCTTTTTCTAGCCAATGCAACAGTGGAAACACTGTATTTCTAAAAGTGGTAGTTTAAAACAGAATCCATAGCAAAAAAAAAATCATCTGTATGTGATAAAGTGTATAAGAATGAATTTTATAACAGCACAGAAAAGCTTTGCTCATACAAAAAAAAAAAAATTTGCAATGCATTTTAAGCATGGGAGAAATCTAATTTATTTTCATAAGCCTGTTCACCTGTGTAAAGTTAAGCACATCCACAAGCTCTTCCAAGATTGGACCTAAGACAAAAAATCAGGAAAATACCTGAGGTTCTGTTTTTATTAAATGTTAGAGCCTCAGGCAGCAAAAACAACATAACTATATTTTTCTTAAACAAGTATAGGGGTGCTACATCAAATCAATGAGTCATCACTACAGATAGAAACTGTCTTGTTCTGGTGGAATCACTGTAAATGGTGCAGGATATGAAACTTCTTATTCATTTATTTGCATTACATATATGGATTAATGGAAAAGCATTATGGAAAGCTGTTATTGATTTTATGAGGTAACTGCTTTCAAATCCAGTAAATTAAACATCTTTTTCCTGTTTTTTAATCAGTCAGCACCCATCATTCCAAGATAGGATATTCAAAGAAACTTCAGAGTTTTTCTCCTAGAGGTTTCTTCTGATGCCATGCATGGATTAGTTTAGACATGGAAGGTCATCTTTTATTTTTTCCTTCTCTTAAAGATGCTCAAAAGAAGCCAGTAGAAGACATAGCTGCAAAAACACAACTTATAACCATGATAAACTTATAAACAGTTGTGTTTTACTGACTCCAAATCTCAGACAGAAACTGTCTTAGGTTTGGTACTGGAGCAATACTGACAGCCTTTTTAGAATTTATTTTTAATGAGGAAACTTCATCTAAGTATTAAAGAGGACCGGAAAAGATAATTTTATTTTGGTTCTGTGAGAAATTCTCGAATTAAACCCATGATAGAGTAATGTCTCTAAGTGGGTGACCACCAGTGACTGAAGCATATACAATACATGCATGAAAAAAACCACCAACCCTTTTCAATCTATGGCCAACTACACCAAAACACGTCTAATCTCTGATGCCTACTTCAGTTAGTCAGGAGGACCTCTGAGCAGGCACTGCCTCCACTGGGACTGCAAGAACTGCTGAAACACTTCCCCTCTTAGGGGCAATATTTGACACTTTGCTTTGTAACCGGAAACAGGAAAACACGGAAAAATGCAAAACATACAAACTCTAAGAACATGAACATCACTGATAAAAATAAGTCACCATTTTTCAGAAAGCCTTGGTTGGCCCAGAGGATGATGACAGAGATGAAGAAGCTGTATTTTATTTAACAGTTTTGCAATCTCAGGCTCAAAATCCTGCAGCTCCCTAAAAAACATGACTGATTCTCTGGGTTACAGTTGCCACCTCAGCCTCTCAGTGAAACTGCTTCATGTGGATTAAAGTGAGGAAACATGAATTGTCACTGACCTCACAGACACAGCCTGTGAACACTGGGTTTCAGTATTCCCTGCCACCTTTTACTTCAGGTATGAAGAGCGGGATCGCAACCCAGAATAAAAGGAAGCCAGTGGTAAAACCTATTGCATGTGCACCTCCTGCACACAATCCCCACCAACAATCCCAGGATACATTTGGAGTATGGTGGGAATTCAGACACGCGATTTTGATTAATGTTAATGCAAGTCGTGTGGCCAAATCCCTGTACACTACTTTGAGAGCTTATTCTAAAATTGAAATATAATTAAGGTTGCAACACAAACCAAATAAGGAGGGAAATGACACTTCATTAGTAACCTATTGGGTGCAAGCACCATAGGTAACCTGTTGCCTCAGTACTATAATAAAATGTTTAAAGTGTTTATATACCACCACTGTCAGCTGCTTATGAAAATATGGTAAAGACATCCAGACAACATTAAAAAAACCCAGTTAGCGCCTCGTCTGCAACTATATAAATTGCTTCTATAGATTATTTAGTTGTGGTACTGGATCACAAGATTTTGCATACTCTTCCTAGTGACACTTGGAGACCAGCACATTTGTTCTCTTTGTAAATTTATACTGAAGACCAGCCATGCATAATACAACTGACTGTCAATAGAGGAGCTGAAGAGAGTAGGAATGTATATGAGGAGTCTGTTTAGCCAAGCTCATAGGTAACAGATAAATAATTTAAAGATTGTCTTTAGTTCTCCCCCTTGCACAAATCTGTATTCCAGATCCTTATAACTGTGAATACCAAATTTGAACTCTAGAGCGAGAAAGGGCGCCATGCATAGTCCTTTGTCTCTAGCACTGCTTTTGCAGATGATTAAAGTGGCATTTCTGTGGTCAACTCTCTTATTCCTGCTCTGCAGAAAACTGCAAAGCCAGTTTTGGTTTGGGTCTTTTGGTTTTTTGGTTCCATTTGTTTGTTATTATTATTATCATCATTATGATTATTAATAACAATAATAATGACTACTA
Source organism: Ploceus nigricollis (assembly GCA_013399945.1). Lineage (NCBI taxonomy): Eukaryota > Metazoa > Chordata > Aves > Passeriformes > Ploceidae > Ploceus > Ploceus nigricollis. The sequence continues at coordinate 1,235,277 of VXBC01001852.1, read as the reverse complement.
TTATTATTATCATCATAATAATTAACATTAGCATATTAACATTATTATTTCTGTGCACTGTGGGCTAAGGTTTTCGTCTTTCTCCATCACATAAAAGCCAGTGGAAAGAGGAGTTCTCTGAACTCTCTCATGGAGGCAACAGTAACCTTTTTACTAAAGCTCAGTAGAAGATATCAAAGAAACTAATGGCTACAAATTACAATCTGCAATAACCCCCTTTTACAGTCTTTGCAGTGTAGAAAGAATGGGGTGGTTTTGTGTGTGTATATGTGTGCATGAACAACGCAGGGGAAAGAGAGGAAGTGAAAACTGATAGCAGCAATATTCTGCTGTGCTTTACAGAACACGGAGATCTCACAGTAGCAAGCAATGGTTTTGAGATGGAGCAACTTTCCTTATTATTATCAAAAGCAAATTAAATTAAAGACACAAAATACAATTCAATCTTTCATGTAAGATTTAGGATTATTATTATAAACCTCAAGTATTTTGTGCTGGCACTCTGGACACATGTAATGTTGCTAGCACTAAATTCAAAGCTTTTAACAAACGTACTGCAAAACAAAATCTGAGAAAAAGAACTGCTGCTTAATGGAAAAATATTAGGGCAGTAAATGTTAATCTCTATTACACATCTATTCATTATACTCCTTGCCATACTTTTAGCAAGTTCAGAAGAGAGGACTACTAAGACAAATTTGACTTGAAGTCTGTAATATTAGTTTATAGGCACATTTGGTAGACTCACATAAAATGTCCAAGTAAAATTAACTAAATTACAATGAATGTTTTTTTTCCTTTAAAAACTCATTGAGTGTGTCTTATATAGATAGGCTTTTCTTTAACATTATGGTCTCTTTAAAAATGGATTAGAAGTACACTGTCTTTTGACATAGTGCAAGAAGCAGGAGTGTGCAGACAGCTCAGAGGATGTAATTTTTTCTCTCCAACATAAAAAGATGTGTGAAGTTACCATGGCTCTTCAAAAAGGCCTAGTAATTGAGCCTGGTTATGGTCTCATTAATGTGCAAGTTTCATTTATCACCGTCTTTCTTTGAGGGTTATATGCATTGATTCATCAAGACTTGTGACACATGGTTTTCATTTGCTCTATTCAGTGCTTCTTTTAAAATCAGTTTGTACTAGATTGTAAGAAAAAGTCTGAAAGTAAATCACACTAGCCTCCTGAAAACAGAAATGAGAAAATTTCAACTTTTTAAAAAAAATTACAATTAAATGCACTTTTATTCTCTTTTCATGCTCTTTACATGTTTTTCTTTCAAGTATGTTTAATAACATGTTTGCTGGAGTTAGTAACAACATGAAAAGAACAAACAAAATAATGTGCACTGAACAGGGGAGATGTTGTGTAGTAAGCTCACTATCACAAAAAGCAATTGATTTTACTTCATGTAAATGCAAGTGACACGGATAAAACAGGCAAGGTCTTTTCCTGCTGATCTACAATATCCATGGTAAGTTGTACAATTTTATAATGAGATGTCCTCATATAAATTTCCTTCTGCCTTCTTTCTTTACTTTTGTTTTCTAAAATATGTATCACTTCAAGTATTTCCATTCTGCGTGTCACTGGCAAATGCCAAAAATAGAGAAAGAGAGATCTGATAAAGATAAAGCATGACAAAAGTTTCACGGATAATTGCCTTCACATATCCAGTTCAGCTCTCATCTCTCCTAATTAGCCTCATTACCATACCTTAAGACAGACCAGCAGTCACTCAAACTCCCTGTTTTTAATGTCAAAACTATTGCTGACAGGCAAATGGACAACACATGCACTGAGTGAGTCTATTCTAGACTATTCTTTTACAAGACTAGCCTCCAGCAGAAAATACTAAACAATAGGTCTTCTATAAATGTATAATGAAAGTATACATACAGTGTGTGAATACTCAATAAATTATTGTTCTATTCATTGCTCCATCATCTCTTAAAATGAGGACAATAAAAAAAGAAAAAACATTCTCCAGAATATCAAAGAGATCAAACCATTGCAGTACTTCATTATTACTGATAGAGACTTTTAGAACAGCCTTGCCAGAGCGAGTGAAAAAAAAAATCACTTGAGTTCTGTAAAGTTTGACTATGTCGGTACAGTACTGTTTTCAGCATACCCATGCTATCTCAGGAAGCTTTTTTGTTTTTACAAATCATGTTCAAATGAACAAGCTTCATCCCATTGCTCATATTCATTTAAAATTAGCTCATAAAAAGTATCCACAAATAGTTCACAGGGGCACTAGAAATATTGTAATATTAAACTTCACTGACTATCAAAACATTAAACTGTATAATGGGAAGGCATTGAAATCCTTCACAATGTCCATTTCTTTTTCACTGTTGTTTTAGTCCCACATTACATTATGTATGGAGCTTACATACATGGTACTTTGTTTTCATTTTCTCTATTTCTCTATATATATCTTTCTGTCTAATATCTAACAATTTTTATATGTTTTTCTACCACAACCTCCTGGTAAAAGGTGCCATTTTTTAGTGACTTGTCGTATTTTCATGTTCACAGTACTATTAATAAAATAAAAATACTGTTTTATAATTTTCATAACAGAAATTTAACACTTGCAATATCACTTATTTAAGAATTGGACATTATACATTTACTGGCCTCTTTCCTCCCAAGCT
>VXBC01001852.1:1122613-1227613 GCA_013399945.1 Ploceus nigricollis | reverse complement strand
ACATAAATAAGCTAAGTATATTCAAACGTCCCTTCATGCTCTTAAATTGGCTCTGTTTTAATCTTCAGATTGGGTGGTACCATATTGTGTGGGTACTAATTTTAATGTCTTTTAAATGCATATTTTCAATCTGAAAACTTAATACTTTTTTAATAACATAACTGTCCTATGGAATTACATTTCTTGTGTATCTCAGAGATACTCTCATCACATTTTTTTTCCCTGTGTCTAGGAAAAAATGACATCAAGCAGCGACTAAGTCTAATTACACTTGTCTATAGCCCCTACTCAGACAGTGAGCACAACTCTGGTGGCAGCAATTCTTTCGTAATTCATCTTTTGCAGGTTATTGTGTTAGTGATGCAAGTTGTCACAATTACTGTTAGGTTCATTTGAGGATTTAATGAATTAATTTTGGGGCACTTAGGAATGCACTGAGCCTACAGACCTTTACTTTTTTATCAACTATTTATTACTTTACAGCAATAAAGTCTATACAAGTTTACTACCTAAATATTTCCCAGGCCAACTAATAAACTTCAAATGACATCTTCAAATGCCACATCAGCTGTACACTGGATGTATTTTGAACAACATACATTGTAGATGTACAATAAGATTTTGAATACCATTGACTTACTCCTATGTTTCCACAGAGAAGCAGAAAGAAAACACTGGAAATTTCTGGAAATTAAATATTAATGACACCAAATACAATTGTGTTTTTGAAAGATAAAGCAAGAGGAGTCCACAATCAAACCTGGCTCTGGAAGTGGGTTGTGACAGCAGCAGGATGTTGGTGCATGTGGGGTTTTTCTTTCCTTTCTTTCCAATAAAACTTCCCCACTGGTAAGAGCTGTGAGCCTAATACTCTTAGGACTCATAGCTTTTTACTATGTCATTCCAGTAGATGTTGCAGAAAGATGTACAGACTAGATTAGATTGCCTACTTTCCAAAATTATGAAATCCTGAAATAAAATAAGCTGAAGAAGACAGACTGAATGTTTGAATAAAATACCATGAGGTTCTACAAAGAGACTGAAAGACACATTTAATTGATAGTTGGAGGCTCTCAAATAACATCCTGATGACTATAAGACAACTAACTTGAGAAGAGCAGGAAAAGCAGAGCAAACTCCTCATTTGGAAAGAAAGTTTATCCTTCTATTTTCAGTATCTGTGATTACAATGTCGGTGAATTTACAGCAGCCCGTCCGAGATGAGTAATTCTGAACAATATCATTTTGCCATTTATTTTTTCTATCACTTTGAAGGAAAGATGTTACAGGGTTGCAGTCAACAAAGATATTTATTTATTTTGAGAGGTAAGAAGAAAAGCATGAAGAACAACACCGTGAAAAGAAAAAGAGGAACACGCTGGTATCCTCACTGACTTCCTGGTAAGACAGATTCAGCAGCAGCCAAGGGCAACATCATCCCACAGGACTGCAGGAGTGGCCTGCCCCTCTGTGCTTTGCATCATGTAGGTGCTCAAATGTTGCACAGAATTAGATCATATGAACAACTAACCAAACAGATACCCACTGTCAATTTACACAGATGGAACATAAATGCCAACACCTGCTCTCACTCTGACAGCCAGAAAAATGTCCCAGCTAAAGCCATGCTCACCACTCTTTCCAGAGCCCCCTACCAACTCTCCCTATCCTCTTCACGATAGCTGATGCCTACACTTCTGTAATTAGTTTTAAAACAGCAGAACAGTAGTGGATTGCAGAGAGCACTTTACAGAAACTGCTGAATTAAAAAAACAAACAACTCTTTCCACTTCATATAGTGTCAGGTAGGTAAAACCCCAAAGTAGCACAGCAGCACTGGGATGGCCCAAGATGTTGAGACTGCTGTCTTCCATGGAAAGCATCTAGGTCCACAGTGGGGTTAGAACCGTTTTTCAGGCACAGACACTTATTTCTGACCAGTAGTGTTCATCATAAACTGAAATATATGTAACAATCATCCTCTGGCAACAGATACATCAGATTTTTGTTATTCTCAGGCTTAGTTAACGAGGAAAACCACTTAATTCCAAGTGAGAAGATCAGAGCAACATTTGTTGTTCGCTATCACTATTTACATGGAAAGAAATTACAGGATTTCCCAGCAAGAAAAACTAAAATCTCCAGCTGAAACTAGTATGAAAATGGATTCAGCTATCTTTTCCAAGAACATGAGGATGGTTAAACCATCCAAGGACCTTGGAAATTTATCATCTGAGTTCAACCTCAACCTTTCGGCACAAACTCAAAAGAAAATCAAGACCGGCAACCAGAAACAATTGCTTTCATCACCTGAATCCCATTCTTTTTGATCCATATGCTCTGTGGTTTTCATTGCCTGAAAGCACCCGTTATGAAAGATCTACAAGGAGACAGAGACAACTGCAATGTTACTGTTCTTCTAAATGTTAATCTTACAAAAAGAAGAAAGAAAAATGACGTCAGAGACAAAAATATTACCTATTTCTTTTCATGCCTAAGGCCCAGACAGAGAACTGCATAATGTTCCTAAATTCAAGAAAGGAAGCCATTAAAAGTAAAATACATTAAAAAACCCAGTAAGAAATAAAAGTTGGATAGTGAAATCTGAATATATGAGGTAACAGAAGTAATTACTTTGCTCTATATAGCTTATATAGAACAAATATTTAAATAGATCTCAAATGCAGAAAGCATTGTCTACATTAAGGCCATTTTAACAGATTAGATTACTTTGATATATTTCTTACTTGTTTTTTACTTTACAATCTAAGTTATATGAAGTGAGAAGACATTTTGAAAATAAAATATGAGTGACAAACACTTCAGACAAGTTGATGTTTTCAAGCTTGCTCCCTTTTTTTCAACATAGTCAATTAAAAATGAATGCACCAAAAATTCACTCTGCAATTTCAAGTCTTTTGAAAACTGGCACATGAAGAGAATAAATGCTGATGCCATTACATCAATGCCTCTGCACAAAATTTTCCCACCATTATCTTGAAAGCTCTAAATGACTGTCTTTGGGAAAAGAGAGTAGAGGTGTTTTTAAATGCAGTAAATGGATGGGGGTTTTAAACACTCATATAAAGCAGGTTCATTATAAATACTGGGGATTCAAATGAGCATACAGAGCTTCCCACTGTATGTACATGTGACAAACCAAATCTGCTTGCTGTACTCCTTTGACTTAAGAAGCCTCCAAAGAATCGGGTAAGATATGAGAGGAAGAGGCCATTCCCCTACCCTTTGGCATTCTGTATCTACACAAAGGGCAGAGCAGCCAAGGTCTGTTATATATTACTCTGAAAATATCCCACAAACGGTACATAAAAGCCCCATATTTTGGTCAAATCTATTCTAGAAACATACATGCAAGTACAGAATTAGACCAGTGGAAATTAACTAAAGAGTTACAGATGGCCCTGTATATAAAGCAGTACAATATAAGAGAGACCATCTGGAAGTATGTTTTGTCCTTAACTGGTTTTTTTTGGTTTTTTTTTTAAATCCTCCTTTCTGCTTTTCCTTTTCTAACTGCAAGTTTTCACTGTGCAATGAAACTGTGCTTGTTTTAGTTTCTGAAAAAATGAGGACTTGATCTATACACCTGCCAAGCTGGGAATCTGAAGTAAAGGTGCAGGCTAAATATTGAGGAAGCCAACATTTTAAGCATCAAACTTACCTGGTGATGCTTGGGATGTGTTTAAGGAGTACAGTTACAGAGTGAATCCTTACTGATTTTTCACCATCAAAAAAAGATACATATTTAACAAAGAACTTGTTCAGGAAACAAGCAGATATTCTTTGAGTGAAATGCATGCAATTATTATTGCTGTCTTCAACTGGAACAACACTTGAATGTAAGCATTAACCCAGCTTGTAAAAAAAGCACATTGGCACTCACCCCATCTTGCTACAACTGCACAGCATTTGCTCTACCAGAGTCACGAGGGGAATCGTGGGATCAAACACAAATAGTGAAATATTTTTGTACTGCCACACTCATAGCAAAATGTCACCTGTTGAGGTGTAGTGGGGTAAAAATTAGGTACTGGCTAGTGAGGAGCTACTGAGCCTCCTGAGACCATCAGCCTTGCTTCAAGTACCACATTTGCTGAGCTCTACAGTTTTTCACATGGATTAAAGGTCTTCAGGTGTATGATACTTTAAACTAACAGTAAAAAATATTTAATTAGCTTTCATTTTCAGAGGAATGCCTTGCAATGAAACATTAGAGCATGTTTTTCCTATCCTGAAGTATGGGAATATGTCCCTTTAGCATAAATGTCCCATTAGCGACATTGAATGTAGTATGGTTTAGATTATATTCCCAGGCTAATATGTTATGGTCCTGGACAAATAAAACCAAAATAAATTATATCCATCTTTCCATAAATTCCATTATAGCTTAATTGTAAGATTTTTTTTTTTTTTTTTTTTTTTAATTTGCCTTTTTTTTTAATATTCAAATTGCTTGCATGTGCTCTCTCCCTTCTTGCTTCTCCTTTGCTTTCCCTCTCTGAGTCAACACAGCCTGGCAATTTGTCATTATGGTAGATGAAAATGGGGAGCAACTCAATGAGGTTTCTTTTTTTAAAGTTAGTTAATATGCCTGTAGCCCACAATTAACAGTATTATATACCTAATACTAAAATTATATCCTGCATTTTCCTTACATGCTGCTGCATTACTCTTACGTTCACATTTTTCCATCACATATAATATGGAGCAAAGCTACAGTGTGTTCTTCTGTATTAACAAATCAGGGGGTCTTCCTCATGTGGGACAAACAAGTAGCATTAACAGCATCACTAGCTGTTTGTGAGACACATGCACTGCTTCAATATCAGGTCAAGTGCTCTGTAACCTGCTTATCAGCAGTTAACACTAGATACAGTTTAAGAGAACAATTCAAAAATGGTTTTGATTGATTGCAACCAACTGGCAGTGTAATTGCACTCAAGCCATTAGGAATCCAATTGAACCCTGATCGAGTACTTCATTACTCCTGCTCTTTTCGCAAGGGCACACCATCCCAAGTAATATTTTATATGTTATAAAAGGTTAGGTTTGAAAAATTAGCATTACAAATGTCACATTTACTTCCAGCTGGAAATGTGCAACAATGTGTGACAATACTGAATAAAATGTTGAAACATGTTTTCCTTTTGTTTTACTTTACTCATTTTTGTAATACAACACTGGTTACTGGAAAATGCCTTACAGCTTTATTCAAAACACATGTTCAAAGATCTGAATGAAAAAAAGCTTTGACTCTCTCTGGAACATCTAACCAATATATCATTTGTGTGCTTCAATTTTTTTTTTAGTGTCAAGAACACTTTTATGTCTTTAAGATTTATTTAAACTAGTTTATTATATAATGAAGCTTGTCAGATCATAAGAACAAAGTCAAACAATATGCTCTATATCAAAGTATAACATTTAACATATAGATTTAAGTATACATATCAAGTACAATGCAATCAAGCAGGGTTTAATCTGAAAATGCAAATGGTTCACATTATTAAAGACACATCTGTCCTTTGAAGCACAATTTAGGCTGTTTATCAAAAAGCTGTGTGTAATTACATTATTCCCTCCCACCAAACATATTTTAGCCATGGATTTCTTGGTTTGAAAACCTTTAGGTTTAACGCCAGGGCCAAAATTTCATAGCATAAACCACTAACTAAAATATAAACACAAACATAAATTTCAGAATGTACCTAATCACTTCTAGTCCACAGACTATTATGGTGGGACAGTCATTTTGATTACATTAATCTAATGGTGATAACAGAGTTGAATAAACTATCGAGTATTAAATCTGAGTCTTCATATTCCTTTTTTCTCTATTTGTAAATATACATTGCTTCGCCTGCTACTGTTCAGGATCCTGTATGAGACAAATAAAAAAAGATGGGACTCTGCTTTCTTTTGCTTGGAACAGCAGTGTCAACTTTACACTTTACTTTCCTTTTACTTTTTACTTTACTTTTACAACTTTACTTTCACAACTTTACTTTCCTTATTGCCTAAGTGGCAAACACTCCTAAAATGCATAATATGTTTAATAACACTATATACATAAAAACTACCTATCTCATTTTTAAACACTACTGTAAAGATCTGAAAATTTTTAAACACTACTGTAAAGATCTTTTGCAAATTAAACATTTCCAGTACTGATAAATTTGAATGTAAATTCTTGCAAAGATCAACAAGTGACTGTCTCAGCTGCAAACAGCACATACCTGCAGATTTAAACTCTAAATTGTAAATAGAACCTGCCATGCAAGCAGTCCATTAATCCTATTTTAAATGCATGAAAAATACTTAACAATGGGGATCTATACTGTTGTATTACCATGCACAGATCTAGGAACTGTGCATACAGAATAGTAGCAGCTCTCATTACACACAGAACTACAAGTAAAACATTTGTGCTTTAAGACACATTAAAAACGGCTTCTTCTGCACAAATTAAGGATCTTTTATGAGTTCCTGGAAATCTGAGTGTTATATTTAGTTCTTGTGAGTCTAGTAAAATGCAACATGCTACACAATTGACACTCATTAAAACAGTTTCAAAAGCTAAAATACTGTGACGGTTACATAGTTAAAAAACATCAACTTCTTTAATATGCTTCATTTTGAAAGTCACAGTTTGTTTACTCTGTATTTAAGAAATAGACATTCAGGTGCTCATGTGTCAATACTTTTGAAAAGAGAGCTTCTTCACCGCTCTTTGATTTTTCTGGATCTAGTCTCACAGTGATAATTTATATATTTACATCAAATATACATAGGGCACACAAATGTGTAAAAACCTGAAAGGTGTTAATTTATTTATGATTTATCCTCTTTCCCCAGTCCCACACAGAAAATTGCTGTTCCCTGTAACCAAATGCTGATCAGAGACCAGGATTCCTATTCAGGACAAAGCTCCTCATCTTTCTAGAAATACTTCTGTATTTTAGAGAGAAAGAACAGTTTGGAAGAGGAAGAAAAGAAGCACTAAAAAAGCATTAGCTCATCCTAACTTGGTTGGCTGTTTTCAAATGTATATATAGACCCACTAAGCAAACAGAATAACTTTTAAAACAGACACCAATAGTTATTCTTTTTCACAATGTAGACATTGTTTGATGGAGTTTACACACCATGGGTGGCTTGTTAGATAAATAATAGAAAAACAAGTACAGTATTATAGTATCTATTTAGAATGCTATTTTGGGATGCTGGAAGCAATAACCAAGATTTAAGTGCTTTTACAATATTGTATTAAAAAAATTAAACTACCCCAAACTATATAATCTAAAATAAAACATGTTCCAAATGACAAGAAAAATGAAAGAGCATGAGCGTATAGCAACCCACAGCATTAAGACTAGTGGTCTTCAGACATGTTACTGAAAACTAAGCAAGGTTCACAGCAGGCTCAGAATGTTAACAAATCAGGCTCTGATCAGCCAAAAACATAACAGAGACAGCATCTTTTTAACTGTATATATTGGATGCACGATAATAAACTGTTCCTCATGAAGATAATAAACCCCAGTGTCAGATACAGAGACAATCATATTTGTTGGGAGAAAGGGAGTTTGAGTCTGGTGGAGGAAGACAGAAAGATTGATGTAATAATCCTACCCCAGGATTTCCTTGATTTTTTAGGCTCAGATCTCAATCTGAATATGTTTTAACACTAATTTATGCATAAGATTCTTGCTTTTTTCATTCTAATCAAGTTTAAGTATCTGCATGCTGAAGTCAGAAGCACCTATATTCTCCCTAACATTTCTCCAAACATAAAGCATTTGGACCACATCCAAAGTAGGCTTTAGGTATCTAAACCAGGATTTAGTTTGTCCTGAGGTGCCTGAACTCAAAACTGTGAGCTACATTAGCCATGCTTAGCAGCCATTAACCCTGAAAACAGCTTTCGCTTTCACCTGAAAGCTTCTCAGACACATGAAGTTCTCCCTCAGAGTCAGTAGAGCTCCCTGCGCCTCAAGAACTCTCTGTTTCCTACATAAGCTCAGCAGGAACCTGGAAAATAGGCAAAATACACTGAAATGTCTCTTAAGAAAATAATCAGAACAGTGAGCACAGAAAAATTTCAGAGCAACTGGGGATGTATTGACTTGGAAACATATATGGAAATACTTTCCTCTAGTTCGCTGGTACAACACCTGCACAAAAAAATGAGGAGGATTCTAGATCTTTACCCAGAGTCAAGCTTTGTTGAAGAAAAGACCATTTGTCAGTAATGAATTCAAAAATCAAGGGAGAGAAGAAGAAAAGAAGAGCCTGACTCTGGAGCTCAGCATCTGGTTCAAGAGTGCTACTTCTTTGGGTTTGCTCCAGGAGCTACTTCTGTCTAACAACTGCTGTAACCAGCCATGTTAAGCAGAAATTGTCATCCTCATTTCCTAAATGTATACCTGGGATCTTCTTTTTGTGCTGCAGACATTAAAGAAACTGTTTAAAAAATTGGTCCCTAGACTACACTTCCTGTATGTCACTAATAACCTCCCTCCCTTTCAATTACCTCCCTTTGAGCAGCCTTCTGCTGTCTCCTTTTGAGCCAGAAAATCTCTTTTAATTACTCATAGTTAATTCCCAGAGAAAATCTACAACTTGCTTCAATAGTTCAAATGATACCTTACACTCCAAATCAAACGTAAGATCAATATTTGAAGACATAATGGATTTTATGATGCCTGCAGGTAAATTACCAAGCACAGTTAGCAGTTCAGTGAGTGCCCTCCTCTGTTGACAAGGACCTCATCTTCATCTCAAGAAGAGAGAAAGGTTACTCAAGTTCTGAAACTGAGCATTACCAGCACCCAAAAAACCAACCCAAAATATCTCTTGGATATCAACAGACTTCCACTCAAATTTCAAGATCCCACATATTCTTCTCAGTCTTTTAAAGTCAGTAATTCAACAACTGAAGTTTACTAAGATGACAGTCACATAAATGGCATACCACAAATGAGAATAAACAATTAATGATGTAATTTGTCAAGTCTTTCATCCATTATGGTCAGGCATAAATTGAAGGCAGAAAGGAGAAGATGGTTTTATAGCAAGCAGACTTCTGGAACACTCTTTCCACAAGAATAGCAGCAGAGGGGGAAAGAAAAAAGTTCTATGCATTTTAAAATAGAACATGATCTAATTCTTAAAAGGACAATGTGATGTCCTATGATTGCATAGGACTGATGCAAGTGATACACGAGGTCTCTTCTTCAGTGTCTTCTTCCTGTTATAGATCCACACAAACATGCACTACAGAAAAATTTCTTTCTTCTCTTCTCCAAAGAACACCTAACTTGATTATAATTTTGCAGTGGATCTTAGACCTTCTGGAAAGCTGTCAGCAGCTTCATTACTCAGAAAGGTGCAGATAAATAGAGGCTGAATTACAGATGCTGTTAGACTGTAACACTGTGCTCAGCTTCCTGGTAAAATAAATGACTTTGCTATACTGAAGAAGCCTATATGGGAAAACCATAGTCCTGTTAAAATAAAAAATGAGACGAAAAGCCAGTCTGGACAAAAATCTAATTGTCAAGACGCGGCTGTCTGCAGCGGCCCAAGTTTCTCTCTCGCAGTTGCGTAACAGGCTTTTTGGGTTGCAGTATTCTTGGCAGCCCGAGCAAGAACAGAGACTGTTCAAGTTACACAACTGCAATGTCATTAGTGGCTTCTAAGGAGTGTGCCCAGAGCTGCCCGAGTAAGTTAGCATTATACTAAAACATAAGCTGCTAGTTGCAATGTCCCTGTTGTGCACACAAGTCAGGCTCTATCGCTGGTTCTCATGCACCACATCCCGGCGAGCGGCGGGAGCACTGCCCAGACTGCCCTGAGCCCTGTGCCTGCCCACTTGCTGGCTTCTTCCAAGAGCTGAAAGCCCATTCATTTTTATTCTTCATTTTTAGCAAGGTCAAGGGCTTTATTCAGATGCCATTTACATCAGTTATTACTCCTTTTCACCAAGCAACTCACTCTCTGATCTGTGCTGGGTATTTCTGTCCATCACCAACTTTAAGGTGAAATCTCTGCCTTTGTTACTGTGCTTACTTTCCCATTTGCTGCATGTTCTTCCGCTCTAGTGATCAGCATTACTGATCATACTCATTTACCTAAGAAATTTCACTTAGTCACTCACTTTATAGCATGCTAAACCCATTTATTCAAACACCCACTCTGACATTATCAGAAGCAGTATCAAGTATCAATTTCCTGTGCAAGGAGATGTTATTCTTTAAAACACTCAATAGTAGTAACACTAGTATCTAAAACCATGAACTTGCTACTTGCAGTCCTGTTTCAATTTATTTATTTATTTATTTATTTTAATATGGCATCATTCTTTTATTGCACTACAATAGGATCCATAGGAGGTATAACAGCACCTTATGGTCAGTCCATGCTTGTTTTTTTAAAATACTCAGCTGCTATGTGAACTACAATATTAACTGCAGTCCCCAGTTATAACTCTAGTGGTTTTGGTACTGCCCAAAACACATCACAGAACTGAACAAAAAGTCTTCCTTTGTTACCTACTTTTCCCTTTGTTTTCTTTTTTAATTGTAGTAGATCATCCTTAAGGAAAAAATGACATATATATGAGATCAAAATATCAAATTATATTTAATAAAGCAAGATTTTAAAAGTCATATTGGCTTTTAAAAAAAGAAAAAATCATGTCATGCTTTTGTCTCAGCATGCACCCTTTAAAGTATCTAAGGGTCTTAATAGCCTCAGGACAGGATTTTTTCTATTTACTTTAATCATGGTTATACAGTACTAAAGAAAAATAGAAGGTGTCTAAGCTATGAAGAATACCGAGATGACAAGTGAAGTTAAACATGTAGCACTGCTACAAGCATCTGTGAGATGTCTAACATTCCTACTGCCAGAACATGAGCTCCCTTTCTGACTTGTCTCCTTGCTGTAAAAAGCTGCAATGTCTGAATTCATCTCAAGTGTTGGACTTAAGACTACCCTTTCCCATTTTCCTGAAAATTAATAACTTAGAAATATTCTAAACCCATCAAGGAACGTTTTGATCAAGTGGATGAGATTTTCCAAAAGAGAACTTTGAAGTGTCCAGTCTCATTGATTCATTTTTTGGCAGCAGGGGTTGCCCCATTTGGAAAGCCAGTCTGTTTTACAGCGTCTCAGAGAACCACCCTGAACAGAATGCATTTGCAACGCCAAGGTTTAATGTTTACTATTTAATTTGGTAAATTTTCTTTTCCCTCCTGACTGTTTGGTAAGAAACCCCACAGCAAATCAAATGCTTTCACAAAGCAAGCGCTCCTGTTATGTCACTAAAAATCCACATTCTAGAAAAAGAAGGCATAAGGCATTTCACTTTGACATTTGTGGTTCCTGAAATCACTGACATAAGGGAAAACATTTTCACTTAAAGCAGTCAAAATGATAACTGACTTTTCACTTATGCTGACCAAATGTATTATGTGCCACTCAGTCACTGGGATCTATCATTCTTAATTAGCATCTACACAATAAAATAGCTCAGCTCAGAAGTGTATTAATTACTGTTTTATGACTCTGCTTTCTATTCTCCTGGCTGTACAGTACCAACCATAAAAAGCTGGGGCCTTTTCCAGCACAAAGGGGCAGTATATGTTATGTGTGATTCATGAAAGTTTCATTAATATTTAAGTTCATGTGGTTTTGAGGAGCAGAGGGGAATGAGCTGTTTCTTCTTACTTCACACCCAGAGGATTTAGCTCAATTTTCAGGGTTGTACAAATCGCACAGTGTGATAGGACAGAAAATCTGCTTTGTATATACACTGCTTTGTTTCACACTGCAATCCAGGAATCAAAATAAAACCACAAAAAAATATGTCAATTCAGGCAACTCTATTCAAAATTCTGTGTACTGATACAGAAATATAATGCAGAAGAAATCAAAGAAAACATCATTCCTTTGAACTACCAGGCTTGGATACAGGCGAAGAATCATCTACCATATTTTTTGTATTTAAATTAATGTGGGTTTTTCCCCTTTTTTTAATGATGTTGCAGTTCAAAGGACAGAGTGATAATAAACCGTCATTTGCTAAAATATTTCTCATGATATGTCATTTGAGACCATGTACCTCACACCCAGAGTTTAGAAATATAATCTATCTGAATGAACTGGCTGCAAGCTGAAACTAGAAAGAAGGATTCATTACTCTTTTATTTCAGAGACCTGTCTGGGGCAAAGTGCATGACTATAGCTCAAAGGAAAAACAAAAGCAGCAGAAAGGTGAAATACTGAAAGATTAAAAAAAACCCTAAAACTTGCTTAGCAATAAAATCAATGTACAAACTTGTAACCAGAAAATGTAAGATTTTCCTGCACAAGTCACTTGGCCTTGAACACATGTTAGTTAGACACATATGGCTTTGGGCAACCCAGTCTGGTGGGAGATGTCCCTGCCCATGGCAGGGGGGGCTGGGACTAGATAACCTTTAAGATCCATTCCAACCCTCAACATTCTGTGATTCTAATACATGCATAAAGATTTTTAACTTGAAGAAACCAGTGTATTGGGACTGTCCAGTTTCAGTCCTGCTCTGCAGCTCTGGCTGCCAGAGCGGATCCCGCTGCGCACACGGCCTCATTTCCAGGGAGGCAAACCCGTCAGCACCAATAGGCAGATTGTGCTCTGAGCAACTGCAGAGTGTGATCCCTGAGATCAGAGGAGACCTCAGCTCACATTTGCAGAGAAGAGAGAAGGAATCAAGTACATTTACCAGCTCTCTGCTTCACATGCTGCTTTATTCCTTAGAACTCATCTTTACTGCAGAAGATATCACAGGATTACAGAATCACAGAATTTTCTAGGTTGGAAAATACCTGTAAGACTCTCAAGTCCAACCATTAACCCAGCAGAGAGTATCAACAGTCTAATCAATAGATTTGAATTGGTAAATATTTGGCCTTATGATTATGCAGCAGCTGTACCTGAAGAGAGAATAAAGATTCAGAATATGAAACAGTTAGATGGTCACCTTCATAATGATGTTAAGTCAATTGAACTAAAGTGGATACCTCTTTTTGCCAGTCCTGGATTATTTTTAGCATTAGCTCAGTAAAGCACTGATGACAGCATTAACCTGTTAATATGCAATAAGATTCTTCTGTCTTGAAGCCAAGAAAATTCAGTCTAGTAATATGGAATAGTAGGTTATGCAAGGAACTGGGGGGCTGCTACCTCCTGAGATGAGAAATCACAGGAAAAAAAATCAAACGTTAGTTTTACCTTTCCACCAGTTTGGAAGAAGAAGAGAAACTAAGAAATAATGATGCTGATTTTAGTGAGACTAAGATTTCATTATTCATTTTTGGAAATGTCAAATTTATGGCTGGAAAGGACTAAATTTCAATCATTGCTGCTGGATGGAACCCAGTAAATTGTATTTGATTAAAACTTGTGTGGGCTAAAGCAGTCCTGTAAAAAGACACCTATTCTGATCTGAATAAATCAAGAGATCCCACTGGCAGGCTCTCAAAGCTGATCTTTTCTAATCTGAATTTATAAGACTTCAGCTTCTAGTCAGGAGTTTTACCCATGCTTGAAAAGATGTTTATTAGGACTTTGCATTTTGTATTCATGGAAATAAAATCATCTCTGAAGTTTTCTTTTTGCCTACGAGGTAGAAGGGCTCAACTGTAAATATCCCCCAGGTGTTTAGGGATATGTGGAGTGATGTGATTCATCTTCCCAAGCCACTGTTATACTGACAGAGCCTTTCTTTCCTGGAGATGGCTGAACACCTGGCTGCCCATGGGAAGGGGTGAATGAATTCCTTGATTTGATTTGCTTCTGCACGCAGCTTCTGCTTTACCTCTTCAACTGTCTTTACCTCAATTCACAAGTTCTCTCACTTTTACCCTTCTGATTCTCTCCCCCAGCCTGACACAGGGGATATGAGGAATAAGCAAGTGGCTGTGTGAGGTTGAGTTGCCGGCTTGGGTTAAGCCATCAGAGTCCTTTTGGACTTTTAATTAGTATTTGTGCATTTATCCTCCAAACACTTCTCATCAGATGTCATTTCCCACTAATGACAACTTTTTTGAGATTCGTCAGTTAAGTTGTTCTTAACTCTGTACATGGTTGGTACTTTACAAATCTAAATTTTAATGCAAGTATATGGCAAGTCAGTTACCTCTAAGAAGCCAAAAAATACTTCTTATAAATGTCAAATACACAAGTTGAAACAGTTTTCTTATCTGATTTCTATACCTCTGTAAAAAACTAACTCAGGTGGGACCTAGCCTTCTTAACAAGACATATAACAATCACAAAGTTACCTTTGGATCACAGTTCTCTTTAAATCATGTACAGTCAACTGGAAAAACATTCTGGTTCATGAAATAGGTATAATTATTACATTAATACATAGGATATAATAAAAGAAGTTATTCTAAATATATCTACTTTGCAGTTAGTTTACTTCTGCTGAGACATGGAGATGAAATTTGGAATTAAAATGATAACTAAGAGGAAAAACTTTTTCCATTATATGTCAGAAGAATTTCCATAATTTTTCTTTGTTCTTCTTCTTAGGGAAATTAAGTTTTCTTCAATACTTGTTGACACTCAGGGCTTCACCCTTCTGAAGTCTTGAAACTTGACTCCTATTTTGATTTTGAAATTTTTTTTCTTTGCTTACACAAATTTTTCCTCAAAAGAATTCTTCCATCAAGTCTAAATGGTAACACACTTTTAAAAAGTTACATACATGGACAAATAACATGAGAAATACACAGTCTTAACAGGAAACAAACCTGAAATGCGCTTTGTGTTAAAGGGTTGGAGGAATAATCAAATTACCAAAGATCTCTTTTGTGTTGAATGATTGACAAACCATAATCTTGGCAAAGACAGTTTGTCTGCTCAACCATACATGTGCATACCTGTTACGTTGTGCTAAACATTAAGAGCTACTTTCCACTTACATGAAGCACAAAACCCTCAGAACAAAGCAATAAATCCTTTATATACCAATAATAGCCCATTGGGCTATTCAGAAAAACTGAACATGCATTCTTCATTTATTGTTCTA
This sequence comes from Ploceus nigricollis, assembly GCA_013399945.1. Taxonomy (NCBI): domain Eukaryota; kingdom Metazoa; phylum Chordata; class Aves; order Passeriformes; family Ploceidae; genus Ploceus; species Ploceus nigricollis. Next base: position 1,212,506 of record VXBC01001852.1, on the reverse strand, counting down.
AGCTTTCCATTAAGGTTACAAATACCTGATCACAAGAAAGCCACAGGAGTAAACCTGAAATCAAGAACCCTACCAATTCAAAATAGATGAACCAATACAATAGCCCATCTCCTCTCAAATCAAAAGAAATCAACTGATATGTAAAGATCATAGTTTCAATTACAGGTGAAATATGTCTTAGATCAAAGAAGATAGTTTATATATGTTAAGCTCAAAATAATAGCTGTATGTTTTCATTAAACATTTGACTTCACTGTTAACATTTCTAAAGTATCTGATGGCAATGTTCTGCTTAAAATAGAATAACTCTTCATTATTATTTTTATTCTTATTACTATTATTGTTTTCCTTTTTACATTTCTCAGTGATACCCTTCAGACAATTATGCATTTGTTCATGGCATAGGTTGCTGCTACTCTCATCTGTAGAAATATGCTGGTAAAATAACAGACAGTAACTTCAACCTTTACCCAAGATACTACAGTCAAGGGTTTACTTGAACTTGGGGCCTGATCCATTTAGTACACCAAAAAGAAAAGTTTGCTACTTCAACCACTCCCTCTGATTTCAACATCATGATTTAAGGACCTTGCTTGGTTAACTCAACCCTTTGGGCACTGTTCTTTATTTTCCATTGCACAAAAATAAGTGACTAGCTATTTCAAATCCCTTACAGCCAAGGGAGGCTCCATCAAGGTGAAAGAGAAATTGGCATGAGACTGTTTTTCAGATTTTTATGTGTATTATTTTGGGTGAGACAGCAGTTACACCTTCCAAAGAGAAATCAGGTGTGCCAATAGGTAACTCAGGACCTGTCAAGGAGAAACTGAAAGGTCTGCCACTTTACATCTCTAGTTAAATGTCTGGTTCTGCAGCCTCATCAGCTGTGACTGTTTTAAGAAGACCCAAGGAACCTTCTTACTTGAAAATGAGTCAGTCAGGAGGACATTGGGTATATCACAAGACTGGCCTTTAAAGATCCATGAGACTGTGAGAATGTTCTTCCTCCTGTGTCTATGTTTACATCCTCCTTTCCCAAATACTCCTCTTGTGTTTTTTTAACACAAACACAACAAAACTGGCAGCAGTTACAGCATCAATTCTTCTATGGCAATGTTGCAGCAGAAGCACCTGAAGTTACATTGAACTTAGTAAGTCTTAAATTTTGCCTACCTCTGGCTTGTGCAAGAAGTGGTAAAATTGAAGCGAAAACACATCAAAATAACAAATACAAATTAAAGTAGCAAGGAAGTATTTAAGATGGCTGTCTATCTTACATAATGCAGCTCATCATAAGGTCCCTCATACTGAACACTTAGATGTACTTTTTGGCAGACCACAGAGATTTCCCTCCACAACAAATCAGCTTAGTGTGAAGGCAGCAAAAACCTCCTTCTTCCTTTGCATGTCCCTCCTCAGTCCAAGGAGGAAGGAGGAAGTTTCATGTGGGAAAATGTAAATGATTTACAAAGAGTACTGATGTGTTGGAAGAAGCAGTTGCACTACAGGACCTGGCTAGCTCTGACTGGGGAGGTTTACGAAAGAAGCTGAGTTGCCCCACTTTACTTGCATCACCCAGGCAGAGCCTGAAGATGCTCCCTTCATTGATTACCGTCCTAGAAAAGGATGAAGCTTCTCCATGCCTAGCTGCCCTTGCCAATCTCCTCTACAGAAAAATTCCTCTCTAACACCAGATCTAGAGATTAGTTCAATTCTGTGCATGTGAGTGAATATTATTATTGTGCTTTCTGACAGCAATTCCTAGGACACCCTCTGTAGATTCCCCCAAAAAATGAATGAGCCCCTGAAAGATTCCATTGTTCTGTAATTCCCACTTAAAGACATAATCCGTATTTTACGCCATAAGTGATTGACACAGAGAGGACTTTTACGCCACAACCTGAAGATTAGAGCTTAAATGCTCCTAGTAATAAAAATGGAGACCAAGGATGTATTAGCAGAATTATTTCTAAATAAATTCTTTCCAAAGCTTTCTGTCAGACATTTCAAACACTATTTTGGGGTCACCCATGACTCACATTTCCTTTAGCTGTTTCACATGCATAGATCTTCTTTCTGCATTTTTGCAGCCTTATGATGCAAGGGCTAAAAATCTGGTGAAGGCAGGTGGACTGAATTGCTGTCTGGGACTTAAGTGAAACTCAGTACCAGAAGAATACACTAATTTTCAAAAGACTGTTTTACAAGGAATGACTTTTCTCTGTGCATGGAAGAGGCAAGTCATCAGGTCATCAGAGTATACCAGAGAAGCTTCACTGACTTCAGCAGACCTACATCATTCTGTACAATGGCAGAGGAGTCTGGCATCAGGGAGTTACACACAGAGTAACTTGCTGGCTCCATCAGTGGGCCTGAAAACCACATTGCTTTCTCAGAACTTTACAGTAGGATTCACACTTAATGTTTTGTTTCACTCCCTTTAATATCATCTGGAAACTGTTTTACTCCCTTTGACTTACATTTCTAATGACTTTGCCAATGACTGGACCTCCTCTCAATACAGAATGTTCAAGATTTGCTTCAGACCCTGAACACAAACCCCATTGTCAAATGGGGTACTAGCAGCACTTACATGATAATATTAATTTCAAAATTGCATTATTTCTTAAAACGAGCCATTTTCTGGATATGAGAGGTTGGCTGGAGACATGTAACGAGACAGAAAGCAGTTTATTTCAAGCCACAGATGTTTAGCTTTTGCCTTGCTTATATATCATGGAGAACATGACAAGCTTGCTATGTGCAGAGCTAAGATCAGACATGTTCTACAAGCCTTTGTAGTAGAGAACTTAGATTTTGTCAGATGAAAGAGGTCTTGCTGCTTTCAGAAAAACAGTAAACCCTGTAAAAAATGTGAATTATTGCTCACAAGGTAAATTTTCATGATTTATTTCTTTCCAAGACAACTTATAAACATTCAAGTCCTCCTAGTCTGTGGAGCTGCCAATTGTGGTGATCTGTGATCTTCCTGTTAAACATCAAATTTTCTAACTTTTCTCCCATGATAACTAGAAACTTCACAAAGAACCACCTAGAATTAGAAATTAAAAAAAAAAAGTTGAGAGTTGTGCGAAAGGTAGCTTACAACACATCATTTTGTTTTCTTTTGATTTGTTTTCTGACAGACTCTGAGAAAAATGTATGCACCTTTTAATGAAAAAGAAACATCATCTGTGACCCACCTTACAAGTCCTATATTCCCATTTACATGAAAAATAGTTGTTCCACATGAAGGAGATCTAGTTTAGAATTTTTTGTTACTTAAACCTAAGAGGTTTTCACTCCGTAGTCCACAAATAATCATATAACAAAGGAATTATTTCATTTCTGAGTGAACATTAAAGGATTAATTCTCAGTGTAAAAAAGAAACAAAATATAAACAGTGGATTGTTCCATAAATATTATGAAAGATTTTGCTTGTATCTGAAAAGTATATAGCAATTACCACAAGCTGATGCATCATCTCTCCAACCCACTTTCTTTTTCTGCGTATAATAAATTTCATAACTTTAAAAGGGGAAAAAGTGGGTTTTATCACACAGTGCTTTCAGAATTCCAAAGCAATAACATGAAAGTGCTACTTTTATTTTTTAATAAAGTAAAATTAACTTAATCTGAACATCCTCAGGGCAGTAAGGATATTATTTTTTGTCATCACAAACCAATCCAACTGTTTCTCAGTTTCTAAGAACTACTTTTAGATTTTAATATGAAAATCCAATAACTCCTCCTATTTTTAAATCCATTACTTACACTGTTTAGTCACATCATGCTGCTGGCACAGAGCATCACTGTTAGATATTGAAACCAAAATAATTTTCAGTTACTGTCACATCCACTATCCATTCATTATCCACTGGGCAGAATTCAAAGATGAGTGCAGGAATTTAAGAAAATGATGTGACTAATAAAGAAAGAAGCACAGTTTCTGGGAGAGCTTGCTATATCTCTAATATAGATAGATGTATCTGAGGGGTCCTGGAAAAAAAACTTTTTTCATTGTAGTTGGTTAAGTAACAGCTTTAGCCCACACACTTATTGATACTCTACAGTTTTCAGAAAATAATTGGAATGTTTTGTAAGTGAACTGTGGCTTCTAAGGTGATGACCTGAAAGAAGTAGACCCATGCCCCTGGGTACTGCAAGTGACTTTCCATCATCATCATCTCCAAAGCTAATGACTCCTCCTGCCTAGTTTCTCACATGGAGAGGGGACAGAGAGAAGAGGAAGACTCAGAGTCCGAGCCACAACAAGACAGCTGTTATGCTCAGGAATTGTTACTGCCTTTCATATTCAATGTATCCTAGCACACTTTTCAGGTAATGAATTGCTCCTTGTCCACAGGCAAAGTGAAAAACTGGTATGAATCTCTAGTGAGCATGTAGGACATTGAAGTCTGTTTAAGAATTTAATTTTGCAATTTACAGACCATTTCTAGTGATTTCAAGGGAATATTAAGATGCGTAGATAACTGTAAAGATCATATAAAGACAAGGCAGATAGAAGCGGTGAGGAGTTCCCACAGCACTATGATTTCTTTAGTACACTATGATTTTTTTGTCCCATTGTACCATTTGTACCCTGTCCAAGTCACACAGCACAGACAGTGTCCAACCCAGCAAGATGGAGAGCTCTTATGGTACAGGTAGCCTTAACTTTCTGTTACTTTTTGTGATAATGCCTGGCTGTTTCACTACAGTCACGCTCATTCAAATAAAAAATGCATTATTTTGCTATGCTATTCAAGACTGTGAAGCAGTATCAGATGTGCTTCTAGCTCTTCCACCGCTTGCATGTGCGGCCTTTAGGTGTGTCCATGTCTGTGGCTGTGCAAAATGGGCTCACCTGATTCCCCATGAAAGTAGCCTGATTTCAGCATCTGCCTCCTCCTGGTCCCAAGAAGACACTGCCTACATGACACAACTGCTCAGTGGCAGGCAGCCTGTACCAATGCACAGGCACAGTACAACCTACACTAGCTGCAAGAGAGGAGCACGGCCAGCTTCAGAGGAGCTGCTCACACCATGGGTCACTACATTATATTGGGCAATGAAAAATTCGTTACAATTTTTTTATTTCATTTGATGAAGAAATAAGACACAAAAAAGCAGGACTGTTGTAAAAAAACATCATCTACTTGAAGAGGTTATGTGGAGATGGAACATTTTCTGTGACTCTAGTACAGCCAGTGGTAACATTTCTAGCACTTATAGTGGGTACAGGATGAGAAGCCAGCACACAGACAAAGCTGTCTTTCTCAAGTCAATGAGCAGCAACCAATCTTTTATGACTAGGTATTTAGACACTTGGGACTGCATCACAGCAGAGGTGGTGAAAGTTAGATACCTGAATTCAGATTTCTACAAGTTTGTAATTATTACTATTAATTTGGGATTGCTACTATGCATGTTAAGACTTTTTTTTTAAATATGACATTATTTATATGTCTAACTGTACTTACATTTAAGCAGCCCTTCTTAAAACTTTTTCCCATTTAACATTTCAGTCCAGAATAAACCACCAGCCTTATCCATCACTTACACGTACTCCCACCTGTACTTGCAGTCAGATAACAAGGCTACACTACAAAAAGAACAAAATCACGTTCCCTGCCCATTAAGGAAACTAGAATTAATTCTAGTTGATTTGCACTCAAGCATCTTTAATTAAAAGATCATAAGTATATAAGTGGCTTTGATTTCTTATTCTAATGTCCTCCTCAATTATTTACTATACTCACCTTCTCACATCTGTACACATTTTTCTATTAGATGAATATAAAATATAAATGCTGTTCCACTTTTGACTATTTCCAACTGCAGTGCAAATGTTATTAACTTGTTATTCAACTTAGGCAAATATACATACAAGTCAGCCACAGTGAGGCTACGTGATGTTGAGATATTGATTGTGCTGAATATATCTACAAAGCCATCTGAGCTTTTGATGTGCTCTTTACCTACCTGATACCTGAATAACCACAAGAAAGCTTCTGTATTAGCTTTTTCAACAGCTCGATTCTCCTACTCATTATCCACTGTGCTAAATCACAGCCTGGGAGGTTTTCCCTCCACGTGCAAGTGCGAATGAAGTTTACAAGGCCTTAAGTACTTATCAGGTCTGAGTACCCCACTCCTATCTAGTCTGGAAAGCTCTGGAAAGAACTCAGCAGTGTGTCGTAAAGAACAATTGGGAGCAAGCCTCCAGTCGTATTTCCCTACTTAAATAATTTACAAAAGATTAACAACAGTTAAAACTTTCCCGTGTACATCTATTACATTATTTGTTCTAAGCAATGGAGCTACAGAGCATTCGCACTAAGTGCTATGCAATATACATTTCTATGTACTTCTTCATTTTCCTTTCCTAAGTATTTCTTCAGTTTCATCCTCTACAACAACACAGACTTGTTCATATAACAGAATGGCTCAGTTCTATCCCTAAAGAAAATAAAAATAATTAAACTGGTAATCACATTCACAACTCTGAAATTTTAGTCCAGGACTGCAGTATGTCTGCTCTGTCACAAAAGATCTCTGAAAACTCTTACTAAGTAAAGCCAGTACTTTCAAGTGTACAGAGTTACTAGAGCAAAACCAGCTCACCACAGTTTTTATTACAAACAAACATCTGCTGAAGATGCTAAATCAATATCTATGTGCAAACAAAAATATTCCATGAAAAGTTTACAGAGAAGGAGCCCCATTTCATTACAGAAGACAAGAAGGTCTTCATATCTTTTCTTTTTAGCATGGATAATTTTATTCAAAAGAGCACATGTGTTTGTATCTGCAAAGAAGCTGAAAATTAAACTATTAAGGGTTCTGGATAATAAATTACAGGAGACTTTTTTCTAAATGAAGGGAGATGTTATATAACTTCATTCCACTTCTTGGAGGGATAAGATGGATAGAGAAGACAAAGGAAGGGCTTGCTCATGTTCTAAGAAACAGGAAAAAACTCCTAGAAAATAGAGTTTTCTGCAGTTTCAGAAGACTTGAAGCCTTAGCAAGAGCAAGGGACAACATACAATGCTATTTTGCTGAATAAAAATAAAAATATTTTGCTTAATTTATAACTCGGAATCAAATCAAAATGAGTAAACTGTGCTGAATTCAAATACACCTCCATTTCTTCAAATACAAGAATCCCATGATGAACACATTAACCTATCCAAATGTGTACATAGAAAGGCTCAAGGGTTCATGACCAGACCCTGGACAAAAGCATCACTTTTGGAACATCCCCTTCCACTCCTGGCACTGTAGTTCCAGAATGAGACAGACAGGAGAGCTGGCCCTCCTGCAACACGGACTGTCACTTCCACCATCACAAGCAGTCTGGGTTAAATACACCATTAAGATGCCATGACAGATAGGGAGATACGTTATTATTTCAGTCAGGGTAGCCATCAGGAGAAAATCTATGCTTTAGATTGCACTGTAAAGCATACTTTTTTACATGAATGCATAAATAAAAGCAGAGATTATGAAGCATTCATTGCAAAGACCTTATGCTATCTGAACTCATGAATTTTCCGCAGACGAAGACTTTCATCTCCCTCAGGCAATAAGCAAAATTAAACTTTGGTATTTCAAAGGATGACTACAGGATTATACACCATTTTCCCCAGTGGACTGTCAGATGGGTATGCAATTTAAATTCTTTTTAAATGCCTTAAAAATCAGGCAAAATTACATTAATTGAAACTGGATTCACTGAAATCAGACTGATTAAACAGGACATTGATTATTAGTTTTTTTTCTAGATTGGTTGTCTATCCAGTGAAGGTCTTAGTATGTAATCTGAAAAGTACTGTTGACCACTATCTGGAGATCAAAGCAAAGACCCAATCCTCTTCCCTGGCCTTAAATGACATCTGCCATTTCCACACTATTATGACCAGTACTATCTCTGTTTTCAGGATAAAGAGCTTATTCTACCTTGATCAAGATTTCAGTCATACCAACAAGTGATCTATCTAGAAGTGAATCTTGGGTCAAAATGGATTCTACAAAAGGGTTTTAGATCTTCCAGAAATTAAGAAGCATAAAGACCAGAAAAGTCTCATATAAACTTTACAGAGAAATTAAGAGGAGAAATATATATACACATTTTCTACTTTCAGCCTATTTTCCCTGATTTGTATTACATGGTAGAATTACCTCTTTTCAAATTGGAAGGATCAGTTGCATAACTGCTGAGCTTTTGCCCTGCTACAGAACCAGCATATATGTTAGGGCTGCTTATCATTATACTTGCATGTATTAACCATTTAATTTTGATGTGACAGATGATTACTTAGCAGTAACAAATGCCAAGTGGGCAGAAGTCTAGTAAGTAAAGCTGAATGAGAAAGTACAGAGGTCAAAGCTGCACTTAAATTCTGAAGCTTCTTTATTCTCAACCTGCAATTCACTATCTGTCATCTTGCCCAGGTGCCAATCTAAATCAGGTCCCTCCTGAATACTGATGTTTACTTGCCAACTCTTCCATTCATTTACACAAGATGCTGATCTAAGCTAAGCAAAACTGCCCTCCTCTGACGCCCTATGCTTTAGTGCATATTCATACTCCCTAACATGCTCCTTCATGGCCTCTGAGAACGTACAAGCAGTACACCTGGAAGGAGAAGAGGAAAAACACATCTAAGAAAGGATAAAATAGAAGAAGGAGTGTACTGGGCAGGAGGAGGCTCTGCAGCAACGACAGTCTTGCCTGCTGCTTGAGACTCCAAAAGACGCTACAGCAGTGGGAGATACTCTGCTAATATCCCGACTCTAAACCTACAGCTTGCTGAGCAACTGTGAAGAACAATATGCATGCTTCTAAGAGTCTTTATAATAATCCCTCCCATGATTTTCTCAGGATAAGTCTGCAATCATTTAAAAATATCCATTATAAAAACCCGCAAGCCGCAGTGAGACAGCCACATTACCACCCATGCTGAGGCTGCTCCGTGCCACTGTGCAGTGTGACACACATTATATCCCTGTATTGGCCTATCATCCAATAGGATGCTATTGCTGCTGAGCTGAAAAATGCCCAATGCCAAAAATTTACCATGCCAGTGGAAATACGTTTTTTAGCTCATTTCCACGCGTGGTTTAAATGAAGAGTTCAGGGAAATGATCTATTTAAAGAAGGTGACTGAATCTACTAACACCAAAGATGAGAAAAGGAGAAGAGTAAACTTAAAAAAAAAAATTAAACCTTTTGCCTAAAATCATTTATGTGTATTTCAGGAGCTATGCTTCAAATGTAGACATCAATATAGTTACTCTTTGTTGATGACTCACTTTGATAGTTTTAATACTACATTTTTCACTGTTTCTTGGAAGTTAAACAGAGTTAGAGATACACAAAATACACACGAGCCCTGTCTATCACTGATTAGTCAAATGTATTTATTTTGCAAATACATGAAAATAATTTCATACATTTTTATGCTCTTATTAAGTCTCTAAAAACTTGTCTTTTTTCTATTCTCTTTTTTTTTCTGTCTGTATTCAAAATATTATTTCTTAAAGGATGGGTTTTAAATGTCAAATGCTAAAACCCAAGCAAGAAAATAGTTTCCAATGAAGATGTGGGCAGTAAGCCTCTGCTGTCTCTCTTCTTGCCTGCAAGTCAGCCAGTAGTAGAGCCAGTGTAGTTTACAAGAGCCTTAAGGGGTCCTTCCTCTGGTTTCTCCAGGCCCTGTTGTGCTTTCTGACCCTATGCAGAGAAATGATCCGGTGTGCAGGAGGGAGCTGTGTCCCCGTGCGGCTGCTGCCACCCACCCCTCCTCCCTGCTCTGGAGCCGCGGGCCGGCACTCCGCTGGGCAGGGAGCGGGATTCGCCCCTCCCCTACCAGAAGGCACAGAGCAACATTTTGCTAAAAAGGGAGTGATTTTAACAGCACTGGAGTAGTGTTAAACAGCAACAGGTCTGAAATTAAACACCGAATTTGAAGGGGAAAAAAGAAAAAGCCCAAACATTCACATCTTCCCCAGGAGATTTTCCCAGCCTACTCTTCGCCTGCCCAAACCCCCTTATTCTATCAGTGCATTAACAAAGCCAAGGAGCTCACGCTGTGGCATCTCATCGGAGGGCACTGGAGTTAACAATGAGACTGTGAGCTCCGGTGGCCATGGCAACAGTAGCTAATTCTTCTTCCCAATCAGGGTGGCAATTCTCTCCCATGGCTTGAATCAGTTACAAAACAAAATACTCTCAAAGACCTTTCAGAGCCAATAGCCTCGCAGTTAATCTGCTAATAGGAAATAATCTGCAGCTAATATACACATTCCAGGGCAGCAGTGTGTTTTCTTAATACTTTGTTACATGGGCCTCTTTCCAAAGAAAGCAGAGCAAAGAATAGAAAACAGACATTCATTAAAAACAGTATAATACTACCTGGCCACTATTAATGCCTGAAACGTGCTACAACTTGCATGGCTCTTAAAATGGTGATTTGGAGTGACAGCACTAGATAGACTGAGCTCAATGCAATTAGATCAAAAAAAGTTACATACAGTATTAGTTAGCAGCTAGTTCATGTGAAAAATCAGGCTTGAAATGATTTCCACATTGCTCTCTTTTCATTTAAAGTATCTGTGAAGAAAAGCACTGAGTTGACAGGAATGTGCATCAGTAAAAAACAATTCTAGATGAATACATGAAAACAGATACTAATAAACATTCACTTAGAGCATACTTATCTGTGTGTTGATGGGAGTTTAGCCATACATTCTCCCACCTAGCTTAAACACAGGAGTAAACAGCAAATGGATGGTGGGTGAGAAAGTAGTGCTGAAAAATTAACAGTGAATCACCAATTTTGCGTCAGTCATGTCAGTAAATCTGCACAACATGCCTTTGCTTCAGTTTACTAAAGGAAGGACTGCACTTCTGAAAGCTGGAGAATATTGGCTCCACTCTGTTGTGTTCTAGGTGCAGGCACAAAGGCAGGGTGAGCTTCAGGAACTTAGACACTGCCACCTTATATGTGTAATTCAGACAGAGATGCAGCACTACTGTTAGATTAAGGAAAGAATTACACCTCCATTCCTCACAAGTCTAAATGCTGCCAGCGAAGGTGGCTGTCACAGGAAATAACTCTCCCAGCTTCACAACCATGTTCGTTCACCACATCCAACCTAAACCATATTTGCACCACCAACACAATTCAAGTGAAACTAAAAGTTTCTCAGTGCTCAGGTATATTTACACTTTTCTTTCTTTTTCCTCTCCAGGGGTAAAGGCAAGGACACCTGGTCATGTCAGGCCACTGCACAGGCATCAAACTGAATTAAAAGATGGATTGCAGATTCTGGCAAAGACTGAGAGAGACAGAAGTGACTAACACATTGGTCAGTGCAGTGCAACAGATTGTCTTCAACTATCTGCTACAATTGTACAGGCACCTCTCATTTGGGATAACAAAATGTTTCATTTCTAGACACTCTTGTAAACTTCTGAAACTTCCATTAATCAGGGTGACATTTCATAGATTTTTCTCTTGTTCCTAAGATGACTACTCTTCACTGTAATTTTAGGCTCTAACACACAAAAATTCTGTGTCTATACTTAATATAAAAGCTGTTTTATTTTAAATGAAGAGAACAAAAATTGTGTCTTTCCATTATGATCTTATTTTTACTTTATTGAAAACAGCTTAAGTACTGAAATGTGAAAAGGAAGGCAGCTCAATGTAACAGCCAAATGATTTTAGCAGCAAAAACACTTCAAATGTTCCAATTCAGAAATATTGTGCATATACCCAAGCCAAAGGCCTTTAATAAAGGCAGCCCTCCCAGTTCACAAATATGAGAGATACAGTTTAAGAACTATTCAGAGCATAGCTAATGGTGGAAGACCTCCTCCACAACTGTGCCCATATCCTTTACAGGGAATTTCTGTAGTCTCTAAGTATCTCAAGATTCCATGTCATGCTTTTCATGCATTTCTACTTTGTGCGTCATTCCCCAAGTAAACTAGATGGTTTGTGAGAATGAGTGAAAATTGGTCACCTATACATCTTTCCAACGACAGACAGGGAGCTCCTCCTGTATTTGGGGCATTTATGAGAGCTGCTTTCTGTATGAATTCTTTTTGAAGTCATCCCCGGAGCTCCTTCTGCATGCCCTGGGGCAGAAAGCTCCCAGGACAGGATCTCTTCACAAGGAAGTCTGTTTCCCTGAAACATCCAGGAACATTATCTCTGCACATCTGTAAATTTGTCTGAAACAGACTAAAATGCTGACAAGTCTGGGTAAGAGCAGGAGGAGTAGAAATTACTTTAGAGACATATATAAACATCCTTCCCTTCATAAATGCAAGAAAAGGATTGCATAAAGCCATGTTACAATGTATACAAGCCCAATGCACAGTGATAAATCAAATTTTTCTTGACCTTGTTCAGAACAAGTTTCACTGCTGGTCTGCAGTTTATACATGAGCATTTAGAGTTTAGTGACAGCTATTTTACACAAACTGACCAACTGCACAATTTACCTTTTTTGTTTGTTTATTTTATCCTGAAACTGAGGTTCAATCCCATCCTCAAAACAGTCTGACTCATTCTGAGCACACTCTGCAAACAGAATGGGATTTCAATAGTGGCCAGCACTAACCTACTTCTCCTCTCCAACCATTGGCACAATAAGTAAATGCTCCTTGATTTTGATGGGAGAAACAGAAACAGGTCATTGCTGAGGGCTCTTGAAATTCCACCAGAATCTCTAAACAGGTCGAACATGCTGCAGTCTCACTGCTGTTTATCCCTGACAAATCCAGACTGTGTAATATCTGTTTATCTTGATATATATTTGAAGTAGTTGCTTGGGAGGAGATTGTGCAAATAGGCACAAACCCCACCTTTTTATCACATTCTGTCTTTCCCCAGTACTGGAGAGTGATGGTTTGGTCCAGCAATGTGCTTGCCTCCACATTTCAATTCTTGCACCCTCTCTGTCTCAGTGAGAAAGAAAAAAAAATAGGCTGCCTGAGTCACTGTGTATTCCAAGTCTTTACTTGCTGAGAGTCCTGAATGTTGCCCATTTCTTAGAAAAAAAAGGAGAGAGGCAGAGTAAGGGATATAAAATAAAAGCTGAAATCTTTAATGTTAAATGATTTTCATCATTGAACACTGCTTCTATTTTTCTTTAAATTAGTTTTTATAATTTGAGTTGTCATGACAACATGATGCAACACTTCACTGCCATGACAATGTGACAACTTTCAAAAACAGTAAGTGCTGTTTTTACTCTGTTTTTCAATCGCTCCCAAGGAAACAAGCTGTTATTTACTTCTGTGACGAAACTCATACGATACCATAATGGATCCAATGTCAAGAAAAATTAAAGCATAGAATGGGGGAAACAGGGATGGAAAATGTGTTTTTGTGTACATAATTACTCCATAAAAAGTACACATTTTTTTTCCACTGTCTTATCCCAATTCACCACCATAACTCTGCCCATTTCCACCTATGAATTCACTGACTTTCTCCATAACCTGACCAGAACTGATTAATCACAGTAGCATAATTGACTCAAAAAGAGCCTGTTTTCTTAGCAGCAGGTTTAGTTGATGTTTTTATGCTTAGTTGTGTGCATTTGGATACTACAAAACAAACTGAAATAAATGAAATCTCTGTGTGACCACGAGCTAACTCCAGTGGAGCAATGTATTTGTAAATCCCATCAATTTATGTGAGACTTGTGTCTAAATTCTACGGGGGATGATAAATCCACTGGCTAACTCTCTTTTGGATGGAGCCAAGAAATGTTTCCAGACACTAGAGCTTAGTTATCTATATTATGCAGTTGTGGAGGGGAAAAAAATCACCGGGATGATATCTACTCTGTTTAGCAAAAATAATTCTCAGGAGCTAGCATGGACCAAGGACCACTCCCAAAAAGGCAGTATGGATGCAGTCATCTTGTTCTGGAAACTGTGGCAGTTTAAAATTACTAAAATACATCAGCTGGCCTCAGGGGCATGGGATGATCTTTAGCACCATTTTCCATATGGGGATAGACAGCCACTGTTTTCCTAGCACCCTTTTTTTTGAGAAACATGAAAAAGCCCAAAACAGTTGATATGAAAACACATTATAGTAAAGGTTCACTTCATGTGGGTGTGATGGAGGCTTTGTTAAAGCACAGTGATGCATTTATACAGCACTTACTACAAGCCCCACCTTAACCATGGAAAGTTGCTCCCTCAGTGCACGGGAACACTTTGGCCCAGCGTAAGGGGGTGACCCCACACCTGCCGGCTGCCCAGTCCCTCTACCCTCAGCAGAACCATCAGAGCCTGGACACAGACAGAGGGGCAGTGAGGAACCAGGGAGACTTTCAGCCTGATGCAACTGTTGATGTGTTTGGAATATCAATGACTGCTTCCTTAAACAAAAGACAGTGCTGGAGCAAAGAAGCTGTACTACTTTTAGGACACTACAGTTGAGAAATTGCTCTGTGTGCACAAACACAAATCTATAACAAAATATTAAAGATATACATATATATGTGTGTGTGTTTGTACATACATATACTTGACACATATATAGATCAGTATTTTCGGCAGCAAAAGTAAATCTGTTTCACAGCATCAATATCTAATAAAAGAAAATGAATCATTCTATAGGAGAAAAAAGAAGTACATTCTCATGATTGATATTTTACATCATTTAAAAGATTTCATGCACTTTCACCATCCTATTCAGTGGTTTAGTGATCACTGTTTACCCATGTCAGGCTCAGATAAAGGTAAGCTAAACTGGAGGTTTCAGTGCTTTGCTTTCTTTTCTGAAAGATTCCAAGACTTAATTTGCAATCTGTCTAGAAGACACGAGTTCACCAGAAGAAACAAAGCACAGAGGATCTAATAATTAGTCCCATCCTGAAGATCTCATCCAACTCCCATTTTTCCATAATGGAATCTTTCTATTGATTTCAGTATAACCCAAACCAGAAAAGAAGATAATTATATATCAGCTCTTTATTAAAAAAACACAAACAAACAAAAAACCAAACAAACCAACATCCACTTCTGCCTCCAAAATCCCACACAGTTCCTATTCCACATCTTTATATGTCTCTACATATTATGAGTTCCTGTTGACAGGAACAGATATAGCCTTTGTTTCCATTGATACCTCATTAGCAAAGCAAGACTGCCAAAAGCCAAAGCGGTTGGAGATGTTGTTTCCCAAAAGTTGCCTATAAACACACTCTTGTTTATGTCTATCAGTCAAAATGTGCTTGTGCTTGTCGTCATACAGGCTTGCAGTCAGGATTATCTTGACTTTCTTCTCCTGACAGGTGATCAAAAGCACAACAATTTCTGCTCTACACTCTTCAAAAAAGCATCATATATTATATGAAGAATTGTTTCAAATCATCAGCCTAGATATTGCCAGGAGGTGGAGAGGAGGCAAAATTCACAGCAGAGCAGCAAGAGAAAGTGGGAACTTCGGAAAATCATCAGGTTTCTGCGTGGCGTAACAGTGACTCGGGTCAGAAACCTATATGCTGGGAACTTGTATTTTGACCCTGACATGCAGAAAGTAGATACACTCGCAGGCACCATCCACATGGTAATTTGAACTAGCTGGCCATAGCATGGGCGATAAATCATCATTTATCATGGCCTATGGAACCAGGACAAAGAGTGGAGAGGACAAATTGTGTGATGACACTTTATTAGTACCAGAGAAATTGGTATGAGCTGGGTATGTTTTCAGACATGTGAATATCAATATGCAGTTTCAGTAATGGCGTATTGTCGACCTCGGACTGCTTCAATGGTGAATACCAACTTCTCTTTTTCCTGAAATGTTTTTAACCACTTAGAGAAAGGAAAGGGAGATTTTTCTTAAATTCAGCTCTCAAGAAATAAACCAGACCAGAGAAACTCGAGTGGTGATATGTAATAAATTGGGACACCCAAGTCTGATTTTAATCTCCCTTGTGTGATGGATCTGTTTCCTGTTGACGGCATATAACAGGGAGTTGCACAATGTACAGAGAAACTTGTGGGCAGCATGACGATGATGATGTTGAAAAAGCAACAGTGAAACACAGATTAAGCACAGGAAAATCTGTACTGGCTAAAGAGGGATCCTCCAGAAAAAATGGGCAAGGGATTAATTGATGAGGAGGTGAGAGGTACTATCAGCCACCTCTTCAGCTCTCATCCTTTCAGAGACTGTTAGTTGGGAAAATAACTTTCCCTATATTCTATCCTCAGACTCTTTCTTATTTAGTTCATTTTGACAAAAATATTTACTTTAACATAAAGTAAACACAGATGTCAGGGAAATGTCATAAAATAATCTTTCAGTTAACAAACTTTATTTTTACTCAGATGAATTGTAAGAATGTGCTTAGGTGCCATTTAAATCTAGAAAGGTACTTAAAGCAAAACATACCAGAATTTCAACACATACTTTAGACATTAATATCATTGAAATATCAAGGATTTAAAAATGACATTACCATAGATTACCATTCTTTGGAAATGCATACATAAATTTTCTCTCCTGTCAAATTTGTTTTGTTTACAGTAATGGATCCACAACTTTCCTTAATTTTAGGTGTCTTTCTGAAGTATCCCTGCCATGTCATAAATACGAGTCATGATTCAAGAAAGAAGTAAGAATAGCAACATGACAAAAAAAGCACCAGTCTTCCCATATTCTGAATAAGAATGCAGACCTGAAAAAAAAATTATATTTTCTTATAGTGCTGGTATTGTACTTGATACTTCTGAATGTAAACCTAATATGATGTTGAATACCACTTTTACAGCTAATAAAAATATTTTAAAATACCCAAAGTTAACACCTGTGCAAGTTAAAATATTTTTGGGGGTTTTTTTATTGTGTATAGAAGATGCGAGAGGTGTAGCATATTACAAGTCTTTTAATAAATTTAGTGTGTGCATACACACAACTCATGCAAAATTCTTCCCTGTATGGTATTAAAATATGACATCACTTTTGCAAGAAGTTTGCCATGATGTGCTCAGAGATGATTTGCCTTTGGTTCTATTCTGTATTTTTCCAGACTCCATTTCAGTCATGCTGTTATAGCTGCAATTTAAGATGGTACTAAGAAAGAAGGTACAATGTAGAACTAACATACCAGTAGAGAGAGCATCTTGAGTCAGTTTTCTTTGTTTTTACGGCAGGAAGTTTGAAGCAGCTAGAACTTGTAGCAAACATTCTGACAGCATTTACTGAGACTGGCAGTTTTCTGAGGTGGTATTGCATAGACTGTAAACACTCGGAATTGCAAATGCTTTTTGTTAACACACACTCATAGCAAAAAGAGGAACATGAGCTTTAGGGGAACTATGGTAATATAAATAAATAAACATTAATCATCATCATCATCATCAATCTTCCAGCAGTTTTCCACTGAATTTGTTTAAGAGGTAAAGACAGACTGCTGCTGACCTGATTAAGGATTTCCTTCTTTTTAAACTGAAAGTCACTTAAAGAAATTATTTTATAAGCCTACTGTGTCAAATGCAATCAAGTTGACTAGTAAATATTAGCATGTTTTTCTATCACTGGAATTTGCAGCAGAAGCAAGTATGTCGGATTCATGGCATATTTAAAAAAAAAAAAAAAAAAAAAGGTTTGGCTGGAGTTGCTTGAATAACTTATCTATTATCCTAAAAGCTGAGTGTCAAGCTGCATCACTACTGAGATTTTAAGAGCAATCACCACCTCACATCAAAAACTGTATGTTGCTGGATCTCTGCTTTAAGTCATTTCCGTGTCCAAAAAGCAATATACTGGAGTTCTTCATCCTCAAAGAATATTTATAACAAACAAGGATGGACAAAATCCTCAAGTACAGCATCCTGAATGCAGTAATCATTGTTTTGCCAGGCTGCACATACTGGCAATATAGCACTTCTTTGTTGGAGGAACAAAAAAAATTATCTCTGCATTTGTGCTCGCTTTTACCAGAAGTTTCACATTTCTGACTGACAACTGCCTGAATGAAGATCTTGGTATGGACTTGTATTTGAGATGAAGCTCAGCTTCCACCAGCATCCTAAAAATCTGCCTGCATTATGCCTGAGAGCCCAAAATTCAGCCTCTTACCTAGGTGTCCCTGAGCTGTTTGGAAAACTTGGCCTTGATCCCAGCATGTTGAACTGTATTCTGATTCTCAGAGAAACTATACCACAAACTGTGCCCAAAACCTGCTTGACGCTTGCACAGCCTCCACCTCCTGCGCTTGTCTCAAAGGCCATTTGCTGTTCCTTTTGCAAATTTGCACCTCATTTCAGGCTGATCTAGAACTAGGCAAAATTGAACACAGATTGAGAGCAAAATTTTATCTGAAAAAGTAGAGGGGGGGGGAAAAAGTTTCTTCAGCCATTAGTTTTCAACCACCTATTTTTTCATCCAACTGCAATTCTGGCACTTCAGTGCTAGTTATATGACATTACTGCAGGAAAGGCAAGGGAATGGTCAAGCTGCCTCCACGTCTGATTTCCCAGTAAATGCTGCATCACATTCACAGCTTGTCAATCCCTGTTCCTGAGCTGTAACCATGTAGCACATCCACTAGGATGGCAGATACCACATCCCTATTCCCTAGACCTGTGTCAGAGGGGTTCATATTTAATGTGTGCATGCTTGTGTGTGTGTGATATGGGGCCAATACTATTTCCCACCGCGCCTCAAAATTAACTAAGGCCATTACCTGGCAAAATGTCACATAATTTCCAAACCAATACTCTTAAGCCCCACATCACACTGAAGATTACTTCAGTAAAGCACTTATCATTATGTGAGCTTGAAAGTTAGGTCTCCCACGAGGGAACATTCCTTGATATTAGCCCAACCATCTGACTAAGAAACACTTCCTATAGTTTTAACATATGGATTACATTTGAACTGACAGTGAGTTTTCTTCTGGACTGATCCCTGCCGCCTCCATACATGGTTATGCTTATTGCTTATGGGGCTCTTTTAAGCACCGCTGCCCTGAAATAAACTCCTACTATTCCTACAGGATTTCACGCCAGCCAATTTAAATATTTTAATAATGAGTAAAAAGTTTAAAATGAAGATAAAATATTGTGTCAAGCCACAGACGGTGCTGACAGTTCAAAAAGAAAATGCTTTCTTTGCAGCACCCATCAGCACATCTGTGACCATACTACATCTCTGGACTGTTCAGAATTCCCAGTCTTCTCCTGCTTTTCCAAACCAAACCGCTCAGCAGATGGACAGACCAATGAGACAGGCCAATGGCAACATGTGCCACTGAAGGTCCTGCTGGAGCTGGAACACAGTGGCCTTGCCTAGAGAGGTAGGGGCCATTGCAGTCGCCACCAGAGGCTTTCTGGAGAGTTCCAGCAAGAGCTGGAGCTCAATGCCCCAGCTGGGACAGCAGCAAGAGCAACCCTGTAGTTGCTCCAAAGATGGGGTCCTCTTTGGAGTGCCACCTCCCATGGGAATGAGAGACTCTTTGGCACTGGTCTACCCATGGCAGCCTGGGGACATCGGCACGACAAAGCCTGTGGCCCCAGCCCAACAAGGAGTGCTTGATCCCCATTCTGCTTGTGAGCTGTAACCAAGACAGATGCAAGGAACCTTAAGAAATTTACTCCTGCTTTCAGAATTGTCCATAATTGTTTGAGGCTTCCCTCAGCCCTGGAGACACAATGCTGGACACCACTGAAGGTACCTATGAGTTTCACAGGTGACTGGCGCTCACCGAGAACGACATTTTGAGAGCCTTGGCGTGGCTCCTTTGCTCATGTAAAAAACATGGTACCACAGGCTGTGTTACATCTCCAAACTTTCCTCTGGCTCTTTGTGCTTTTCTTTCAGTAAAGATAAAAAGCAGCTAACAGAGTTCCCCAACATCTACCACATCCTGGCAGTAGGAAATGCTTCAGATTTCGTGGTGATTTGGGTTTCTCGGTGCCAGTCACTGTTTCTGATTTTATTTATGTAATAGCTATCTAAAAACTAGAAACTTAGCAACATATTTTGTAGCTGATTTGGCTGATAATGCCTTTTTTAAAGCCCGTTTCCTGCTTTAGGATAGCATGGTAACAAAAAGAGCTGGGTTTACTCCATTAAGAGAAGACATTAAGCCAAACAAGAAAAAACAAATGCTGAAAGGGGAAAAAAAAATGAAACTAACAGCAAGCTGATGAACAGATTAGGTCTATTTATTTTAATTTTCCTGTGCCCCCTTTTTAGATAGTTTATTATTAACTAAAGTAAATTCAGCTGTTCACAGAAATTAGAAAAATGATATGAGAAAGCAAGTTAACTAAAATGAGCTGATACAATTTTTTTTTTGGTTGGATTCAGTTAAAGGACTTTAGCCAAGGAGAACAAGAACAAAATACAGAATTGTATCTAATGAGAAATCTAACTAACAAAAATACTTTTAATGCAAAATAAAAATTAAAAAGGCCAAAAAAAGACATTGCTCCCTCTGTACAGTGATATAGCCTGTTTTAGTGAATACTGCCATGTCTTTTAGCTCAGTCTAAACATTCAGTGCTGATAGAGAAGGGTGCACTTTGCATTCCTTTCTCAATATGGTAAAGCTGTAACTTATACCTCTGACTTATCACAGCATTGGGAAACACATGTTTTCCCCTTATTTGGTAGCACAGAACATCTGGAAAGGAAAAAGGACATACTTCCCAATACCAACTGTGAGCAACCACCACAATAGGACCTGCCTACAAAAGCTGACTCTCCACCTCATTTGAGCAGGATAGAAAACAAAACTCAGACATACGTACGGCTGCAGAACATCTGAAACTCTACAAGTATAGAGAGAAATGGTGCAAGAAAGGATGGAGGGACTTGCACACAGCATTCCGAAGAGCTCAGGGTTCAGCTGACCATCTTGCTGCTGGCACCCTGCAAGTCAGCACCTGCTTTTTCCAGTTTTTTAAGCAGCTCGTAACACATCAAAATAAACAGCCAATGCATAGGTAACTATTTAAAGTGGAAGGCAGGAGGAGAAATGTTGCCTTCACTGGAACATCCAAGATCACAAAGTTGCAATGGCCTCTTACCCACAGTGCTACCCAGGGGCTGCAGAGATGGCATGCAGAGAAGGGAAGGGCCATGCTATCCTTTCCAATATATAGGATAGAGTTGTAGGGCAGCCCAACAGCTGCATGGAGAAATGGACTTCACTGCTAAAAATAAGGAGAAAAAGGCAGATTTTAACTATCTCAGTACCAAACTGTCCTTCTAAAAGCTGTTTGAAGGCAACTAAATACCATGGGTGCCAGGATTGGTGAACTTAAAGCTCAGAAATTCTATCACAAATGTTCAGTTCTGAACAAGAGCAGGAAACTGAGGTTTGGCATCTCTGAGCAGCTCTGTACCAGTCTTCTTGTCTGGAATCAAAAGAGCTGCCCAGGTGCTGCAGAAGCATCAGCCTCCCTCCAGAACATTGCAACAGCTCTTGCTCTTCTCAAATTGGACTGCAAATTCTCAGCTACAGCATAAAAGGAAATCATTTAGTGGGAAGAGCAAACATTTGGTGGGAAGAGCAAACATTTATTAACAGTAAAAATAAAAGGATGAAGTATTTTCCTTCCTCAAAAAAATTTTCAGCCACACCTCCTAAAGAGATCCCTAATCGTTGCACCAGAACCCAAGGCAGTTCCATGTGGGACATGCAAACCACGGGGGGACTGGTAAAGAAGTATGTCTGAACTGCTGAGTGCTTCCTCATGCACATGCCAGCAGCTGGGAGCCGGTGCCGCCGCTGGGGCTGATGATGGCTTGAACATCAGCTCATTTGGAAACTCCTGGTGAGAGCAGTGCCAGGAAGGAAAGTCTCTCAGGGTCCAGCCCACACCCTAGCAGGGAGATGATCCTCCCTTCTGACTGCTACCATTGGTGTCTGATGTCTGTACTCCAGGGCATTTTTTAATATCTCCTTAGAATTCCAAGTTTTACTTGTTTCCAGTAGCAACGCTGGTCACACATATGGTGGCGGAGAGAGAAGTAAGGCTTAAGCCGGGCCATAAAGAGGAGACAACACCTGGTAGAAGGCTGCTACCAGAGCTGGCCTTGCCATTCTGTGTGGACAACCTTCAGCTGGAGCTGACTGGACAACCAGTCAGCGTGGTGCTATTCCTAACACTACATAGCAACCACCATCTTGTCAGGAGCAGCTGGCAAGAGCCTTCCTGTCAGGACTTGTTTTGGAGCTGAAGAGCTCCAAAACACAGCAGTAGCATTTGCACAAGAGGCATGAAAATGTTGCTACAAAAACTGATCACAAAGTAAAGTTAACATTTTGGTTTATTCCTGTCCCCTTAAACAGCAACTTTGCAGACACCAGTTTCTCCATGCAACTTGAAGAAAGAGGTATTTTTAATACACTTTTCTGAATGGAAAATTAAAATAGAGGGCTAAGTGAATTTTCCAGGACATGGGTCCAAGCAATGTCAGGCCCCAGAAGGGAAATTCCTTATAAAGCTACTTTGCAAAAAGTCACTGCTGCCCCTTCCTCCCCACACCCTGCAGACTTTGAATACATTTAGAAACACAACTGCAGAGTTCTGGCTTTTCCTGTTTTCTGTTTCTAGATACATATATACATGCACCATTTCCCATCATGTATTAATTAAGTCAATCTCTTTTCTTCAGATCCTCACTTGCTGAAAAGATTGTTTTACAGAATGAAAAGCAAAGCCAAACAAAAATTTCTTTATGGGTGCTTTTGAAGAAAACAGCTACAGAAATGTCTATCTGGCACAGGCAAGACAGAAGACAACAACCAAGGGAAAGCATTCAAGAATCTCTGAGGATGAAGCAATTCCTACTGTTTTGAACTGCACACATGAACCTAGAGTTGGGCAACAAGCACTCCTGAGAAGGAGCTGCAGCGGGACATGCTGCACAGCCATACCACTGGTGATGGTATCACTGTCTTACTGTTTCTGGGGAACTTTATTGCAGGAAGCTGCTGTAAAGGGTTTACAATGTCATAGCAGCCACCATCTTGGAGAACCCCTAGGGAATATGATGGAAACAAATACGTCCCCTTGCCACAGAGAAACATCATCGTAGTTAATGGCTCTGACAGCGCAACTGAGCTCACTTAAGGTGTACTGAGCTCACTGTGGTGTACAGCTGTAAGCCCTGTAAACAAATCCAGGCTTACAGCTATACACCTAAAGTATGGGGAATTCATATGATCTCCTGTCTTTGATATCTGAACCTGTTATCATTAAAAATATATGTTCCAGTGCAATCAGACTGTGGTGGTTTGATTCAGGATTTGCTGTATGGAAAACCTGCAGCTATCAAACTAGTCTAAGTAATCACAGCAGCATCGTTGGATAAAGACACCCAGGAATCACTTTTCCTCTCCTTAAGATGTTAAAGTAACAACTATCAAAACACTTCTAAATGTTCTAAAATGGGATACCTCTTTTAATCCTTTTTAGCATTGTTTCATTTTTTAAATCTCATTTATATATTTCCATTTGCCAGCATTAGTGAGGTGTTCATTAAATTAAAAAAGAAACAAAGGCAAGAAAATCCCACATGAAGAGACATTTTCATTATGAAAAACAAACAAGCCAAGGAAAATATCAACCGCAGTAAGGCATGTCCATAGTTTGAAACACACCCCTTCAAAGAAACAAATTGCTGATTACAAAAAACACTTTAGTGACATAAACATTACAAAGAATAAAGCCTTTTATTCTTTGTCATACCACATAATGAACTGAATATTGAGATGACACAGGAAAAAGGAGTTAGTGATTCATTGTAAAATGCCAGCATAAGACAGAAAACCTGCTCTTACATTATCCCAAGGTAACAAAGTTTTAAGGGTTGATTTTCTTCTTCTAATATGGATAGCACAATATGGTGCCTTGGTTTGTTCTCTTCTGGGCAGGTTAATACTAATCACATAGCACAGGCATTTATGGAAATGTTGTACTCTGCCACTGACTGAAATATATGCCAGTTGGATGCCATTAATAATACCCTCAAACCAAATAACAGCAGTTAAAGGGAAAATGGCAGATATAATTTCCTGAATATCTCCAACAGAACCACAAGTGCCATGGTTTAACACCTCTAGCTTAATTTAGGCAGCATATAAAACATTTTCAGGCAGATACACATATTTTTATGCACATACAGAAGATGTTTATTTTGGGAAAAGACGTTTAGTTTAGGAATGCAGTAAGTGTATTTGACACAATCTCCTTTTCAGTTACGATAAACTTTGCATTCAAAGATCCCTGATAATGTTGTGATCATTTTTCCCAAAGCAGATGAATCATAGATGCTAGAGATTAGCAAGGCAAGTCAAATCACCAACACCTACCACCCTTCTCCGTACCAAACGGTTATTCCTACAGCATGACTGTGAACCACATGAATCACAAGCAATGCCCATTCACAGAAGCAAAACAAACATTCCTGTCACTCTGTGCCATCCTGTTTGATCTCACTGGAACATAAAAGCAATGCAAGGTCAGGCAGGGGCAAGAGCTTGAGAGAAAGATTGCTGTGCAATGCTGGGACACCCAGCAGGTTACGGCATTAGAGGTACACTACATTTCTCTGCCTGTTTTCTGATTTCACATGACTGAAATCACAGCCAATTCAGCAAAAATGGATGATATCCTGGGTCAGCACTAAACCAGTGCCTCAGCGTGGTACCAGGGGCCACTCGTCCGCTGGACGTCTCGCTCCTAGTTTAAGTCAGGAAAATTTTCCACCACCTGTGATCATTAAAGATTCCCTCCTGCTTCTGTCAGGGGAGAGTTAACCCTCCTGACCTGGCCAGGTGATTACTTTTTACCTATTTAATTTCCACATGGAGTTTCAGTTTCCTTATTTTCTAGCACAAATTATTCTGTGTTTCTAAAGGGCGCTGTAAGTCACATTTTTGGAAGTGATCCCTGAAGAAAGCAATAGACCCTTTGGGAGTGGAATATACAGAATTACTGAACAATTAAAAGTGACTCATAGAAGAATACGAAAAATTATTCTTGGGAGTACATGCTGTAAAACCTGGATTATTTCCAGGGTCCATAAAGCCAATTCTGAATCTATAATGTATAAAGGAAGCACCATGCAATATGCCAAATGGATCAACAGTGAAGGAATGCCAAACTCTCCTCTCCAACTCAACAATTCAGCATCACTGCACTACAGTACCTTCAGAAGCTTTACACTCATTTCACACAGGGAAAACTAGGAACTTGCAGGTCTCACCAGCCTGACTGTCTCCTTGTTCTTAAGCCAAAGAACAAAGAAAACACTGCCTAGAAAAATTACAGTACACTCAATGACAGTCACCTTGCAACTGTGTGAAAGTAAATGTTGTAGTACTTTGTGCACATATCTGCCTGAGGTTTGATCCAACCCCTTTTTTCACCATTAAACTGGAATTCACAGAAATACAAAATGAAATTTATTTAATTTTAATGTAATATCTTCTTTTTTTTTCCTCTTCCTTTTTTGTCTAAAATTATTTGAAAGTGAGGGCAGCTTGGTCAAAAGGCTGGTGAGACAGCAAGCCCTGCCTGAACTGCAAGCTAGTCCGAATCCTAAAGTTTTGTTTGTCCCAGCTCTCATCCAGACGTGTTACACACTGCTCAAAAAAACCTCTACAGAATCTGGGTGATTTTGACTCTGTTGTTTGTGCTCCTCTTCAATAAACAAGAAACAGTGCAGATAGCTATTAAGTGTTTTGTGATACGAATCCTATGGGAGGGGAGAAACTCAAGCCAGAAAATCAAAGAAGCTGAACTCATTTCCATTTGTAAAGAGCTGCTTTACTGTCTG
Organism: Ploceus nigricollis; assembly: GCA_013399945.1. Taxonomy (NCBI): domain Eukaryota; kingdom Metazoa; phylum Chordata; class Aves; order Passeriformes; family Ploceidae; genus Ploceus; species Ploceus nigricollis. The sequence goes on along the minus strand of VXBC01001852.1, from coordinate 1,186,655 downwards.
TCTGCAAATAAATCTCCTCAGTAAATAGCTCCAAGGTTGAACTAGAGAATATTGTATGGATCAAAGAATTCATGTCTTCCTGTGTAAAGTGAACAGGCCGCAAGCTCACTTGTTTGTCTAAAGCAATTAGGGTTGGTATGAAAAGGAGGGGGCAGGGACAAATAAACTGCAGCTGATTTTACTTTTCAAAATATTTTTGGAGGGGGGGTTCAAATTAATAACTGTTCAGGGCCCAAAACAGTCTAATCTTTGTCAATTGGTGCCAAATTATGCAAGGTGCTGCCAATTCTGGTTGTCTAACAAATCACTACCAGTGTTCATCCAGGCTGAAGCCTTATTGATTCTGGTCATTATTTGGGCTGATCTCATTTGCACACATGGAACCAATATGACGTCCAGATGTTCATTTGCAGCGAACCACTGAGTGAAACTACTCATCTACACGCAACTTTAATCCTGCAGCACAGCACCACAGCCCCATCGCTTCTCCTCACCAGTGCAGGGATTCATCCAGTACAAAAATCTATAAAACATTCTGCTAATATTTCTGTCAGCTGAATGACTTTTACAGTACTATATAAAGCTGACAGATAATGCATGCCAGTCCTAATTTGAGATAAACTTTTCTTTTGGGACTTTAACCATTGAACAAGCAAACAGATTGAGCAGTAACATTTATTACAATGCATAAATCACTTCCCTGCACTACTATGGGTCTTGCCTGAGGGCAAAACTTCCAAGTAGCCCATGAATTCTAATATACTGGATAAATTACTAAATTGTATTGTCACTCTGCCATTTGCTTATCAAAAGCAAATTCATAAAGCTTTTCAAAAGTAATTTGACAACCTTTCTTTACCATGTGCAGCCTTTATAAATATGTAATAGCAACATTTTTCCAGGGCTTATAATAATAATTTTATAGTGTTTTCTCCTGTGTTAAGTGAAAGCACCTATTAATTCTGCATAAATATTAGGCTAATTGTATTCCATTGCACCAGTATTTACTGAAGCCCACTGTACTATCTCCACAACTGTTCTTGCTTCTAACTTAAGCTTATGTAGATGTAGAAAGGCTTATGAACCCACATGTCACAGCAATATAAGGGAGATGAACTTAGAGGGAACTCTCTGAATCTGAGTTTCAGACAGATGAGGGCCCTTTTATGTTACGAGATCCATTGCAAAAGATCTTTCAAGTGTCTAAATGAAACTGGTAAAGGAGAATCTGGTGCTTTATTTTTACAATGATTATGGGATTAGCAAGCAAAGAAGTAACATTTAAGTACTTTTGTAAGTGCAATCTAAGGTGGAGTAGTTTAAAATTCTCACCTTACAAATGACCTGAAACAACTAAATAGTGAATCATTCTTTAAAATTGCTCAACCACTCTTTAACCTAAAACCCAAATTCCATATTGGAAAGTAACACCAATTCTTTCTTTAAAAGTAATCAATAAAGTGATTGTCACTGTCTCTTCTTTATAGTTGTTTATGCTTTCTAGGGAAATCCATTTATGTTTTAGCTCCTAAATTTGGATTTTTATTTCTTTTTTTTTTTAATTTAAAAAAGAAAGGTTTTTCCTCACAATGATGATTCCATCTGTTTCCTCTCGCTTTTCTGCCATTTTGGCCTCAGTGGAGTCCTTTTAATTGCATTTAGCCTTATCCTGGATTGTACGAGCCCATTCCCAAGGATGTCTGGTTTTCATCAGGTAATGACCATTAATTCTGGCTGCATTTCCTTCTAAATCTTGTTGAATGGCATAAGAAACAGAAGCCCTATGTCTTTTCTTGTGTATCCTATTGTTTTGGAAATCACAATTTTCTCTGAGCTTCAGCTGCAGGCTGTTTCACCTAAAGGCACAGAGATGGCCTTCACACCAGAGAATCCTGCTTCTCACTCCTCACAGTTTGCTGCTTGTAACTATTGATATGGCCTCTGCTGCTGTCATATACACTTCATTCAGAGCTCCACATCATTTCCCAGTATTTGCATCTGTAGCTGCTCCCTGCATCACTTACAGGAATGCAGGAGCACAGCTTATGGTACCACACAGGTCCTCCTTTGGGCCCTACAAAGCCAACCTCAAAAGACTCTGTGACTCAAGTAACATTTACAGGCTTTCAGTTCTAGGCTAAAGTTTTGCTATGGTGAGTTTATGTGATCCAGTAACAGTTAATAAAGGAAACATAACAGCAGAACACATCTTAGTGCATGCAGTCTCGCTGTCTGCAATTTACCCCTATGATGTGTGTATATATATATATATATGTCAAAGAACCAGCTTTGTCTTCCACTATAGCCAAAAGTGATTTTAACGTCTTAAATTACATATTTGCTTTGGTTAAATAATGCCATAATGATCGAGAACCCCATAAACATGAAGATCTAAGGTTTGGTTTTTTTAAAAAGTTAACATTGTAGCACTACTCAGTGCTTGATTTGCAGAAGACCAAAATATAAACCCCAATTTTTACCACAAAGGATGACAGTAATTTATTTTCTTACAGCTGGACAATGAACCAAAATCTCTGGGAAGTACAGGTCATAATAATGAATTTGATCTACATAGAAAATTCAGGAACATGGATTCTGTTAATTGGACACAATTTTCCATTATTACTGCAGTTACATCACTTTACCATGCTTACCAATCAAGTTTAAATCCCCTAAACAATATTTTACTTGAGCTGCACTCTTCAAATCCTCCCACAGGTCTACACAGCTTCCTCAGGGCAAGGGCACGTTTCAACTGACAGTGGGGGCATGGTGCTGACACTGCCAGGCAGAGGCTATTCTCCCTTCCAACCATCACTCTCCCACCATTTTTTTACCAAAAGGAGAAAAACCCCAATATTTCTGTCTGTCCCTTGCTGTTGCTGTACTTCAGAAATCTCTGTTTGCATCCTACTGTGGAGATACCTCCTCTTCATATGCTTCTGATTTTGATAAGCACTCAGTATCTCAAAATGACACAGAAATATTATCAATTCAAGTTCATTTGATTACCTTTGACTTGGTCATGAATGATCTGTACATGCCAAGAACCCAAGATCACTTCTTAAACTCCAATTTGAAAACACTTTCCCCTACAATCTGCAAAGTTCCTGCTACTGCAAAGCAGGAGTTGAGAATCTCTGAATTCCAAGTTCTTACATCAGCAAGAGTGTGTGTTAGACTGAATTACTGTATTACTAAACAGATAAGCTTCCATTATTCTTATTATTCTGAGTCAGAAATAAACATCTACAGCTATTTATAAAGAAGTAAAACATATGCAAAAATACATCTTCTCAGAAAAATTGTTTAAGAAAAAGAAATGAAGATTTATTGGTGCATGTTGTATACCCTCCTCCCTTTTTTTTCCCTTCTGTGTTTTAATGCCACTCTGCAGGTTCTTATCCTGACATGCAAGACTAAAGAGTTAAGTAAATATAACCTCGAAGGTCTCTACTTGCACTGACAACCATGGGTGGATTACAAGCAAAACTTGAATCAGGGCCCACCCATTACGGGAAGAGAAAGTACTTCGCTGCAAGAAGTACTCTTGTACAGTGTCTTGTACAGGACACTCACTGTACCAACAAGCCTATTGAAAAAATCCCTTGAGTTTTAGGTTGCTTTTGCAGCCACGACTTTCAATAGAAGAGACTGAAGCTGGTGGGTGAAGCTCACTTAACTAAAAGAACAGTCAAATGTTTGATACAAATTCTATCACATTTTCCTTCCACCTCTGCTGGAGTTTGTACTACATGAAGACGGAATTTGGTCATCTTAATTAAAGTTTAAAACTGCATTTGCCAAGCAGCAAATGTTCAGGATCTCAAAGAGTGAGATTTTTAATAAGCAAATCTTCTAAGAAAACATTTACCTACAATAGAGAAATAAATAACAGAGGACAGGGGATTCTTTCCACATTGGCTTTTTTATCTGGTCATTACATGAAGGGATCTTGTCTTCTTTTTAATGGAGAAAAAGAGCATTACCAGAATGCTCAGTCACTTTCTTCAGTCATTTGACAGCTCAGGCTTTTCTCCAGCACTGATTAATCTGCTGCTTCTAACCCTTAAATTGCAAAGAAAGTTTCCTGGGAGTTAGTCTCCTGGGTTCAACAAAGTACTTCCAATTTCTTCAGATGACAGCATCCCCAGCTGTCAACGTCTTCCTGTGAAGAAGGGTTTTTATTAGGCTTGAAATTCCCTTCCATTAAGTCATACACTAAAGTCTGACCGTGGCTGTACTTAGTTAATTCCACATCCACTTCTTTGGGCTTCCTCTGCCAGTCATTCACTCAGCTGGACTTGTCTACTGCCAATCATTTGTTCGACTTCTCAGTTTTAGATCTTTTTTTTCCTCCTGAGCCAAAGATTTTTCATTAATCTTTCTATCTTGACTCTTTTTTTGAACTTTAGTTATCAGAAATGCTGTTTCAGACATAGACGTTATGATGCTTTATTATACAGCAGAGTTAAACTCTTGACTTCTGATTCTGCAACTACACAACATCCAAGCAGAAGCAAACCTGTCTTTCTAAACTCTCAACTGATTTTCCTTGGGTTAAATGCAGAGCCACACTTTGCTGGATTAGCTGCCCCCTTTTGCTGAGTTTTTCTCCCTCTCCGTGGTAAATCAAGTGTAATGTTAATACATATCTCAATTAATATGACATTCTTAGCTTTGATAACTAACTATGATGTGATTAGATTGTGATGTAAAAGCACTTCATGTATTTCTGTAAGTGACACCTACACTGGCAGATTTAAAAAGTGTCTGTTACGATGTCAAAGTTTAATTAGCTTTCACTGCAAATAAAAGACGTATTAACTTACAGTTTGCTTAGAAAGCCATATAATACATGATCATTATTTTTCCAAAGGTGAAGCCACTAATTTTTTAACATGGGATTTTTTTCTCATTTACTTCATACAAAAGTCCCTTAACTCCTTATACATACTGTAAATCACTTCTCATGCCTTTGACCTCATTACAAATCAAAGTCCTATTTCCAGTGTTAATGAAAAGAAAATTTATATATAATTTCTAAAGCAAATCTCTTCTGTGAGAGCCAACATTTATTGGAATTTACTTGCCATCAGTTTATGGCCTCTTGCACATTGCAGATGATAGGCTATCTCTGAAGGAATCATTATAGCAATAACAGAAGTCTTTAAATGTGCTTTTCTCAGACTACATTATTTAATCCTTTTCTATAGTAAGAAATAATGATTTAATTCAGTAATTGCCATAGGTAGTGAATAGGAAATGTGTGCAGCAGGGTTTATTAATCCAAAAGTAGGTTTTTTTCCTGTTTTCTAATTCATATGGGAAATGACACTGACAAAATGGAAATGGGATGTAATTAATTCTCTGGGAATAGAAAGTTGACTTTGTAATATGTATGATCCCTTAAACCTACATTTATCAAAGCACATATAACTGGTTTCTTTTGGAAAAGTACATACCAAACACAAAAGCCATATTGCAGTTTCAACAGCATAAGTACAATTTTACACGAACTGAACTGCTCTGGATGAACTCAGTTTATGAACTAAGATTAAAATTTGGCCTGTAGACATTTTAATTTCATTGCATCTTTTGTAAAACATAGACTGACAAAGAAACACAACTGCTTGCATGTATATAAACCTCATATACACTATCTTTATGATCTATTATTCTAAGGTCAATCATTCTCTTCGATGTAAAGTCTGTGTCTTTGTATTTTCCACAATAGAAATATTCAGAATGAATTCTGATTCTGTTTCCTCTAGACAACTCTACAGAGGGCAACAGAAAGATACAGCTGGACTTCTACACTTATTTTAATAACAGACATATTATTTTGTGGTTTAAAATCAAATTGAGTATTCTTACTCAATTTGTTTCATTTTTTTTTTTTTTTTGGAATAACTGAAGTACCATCTTTCCCTCTGTGTTGATATATTGAATTCAATACTCTTCAAAGCGGAAAAATTATGCAAGAGAAAAAACAAAACACAAACAAATCGAAAAAATACAATAATAGTTCTCTTGCAATAAATGAGGAGATCTTTTTCTAGATGCAAATACACTAGTGGGACAACTGTTCTGACAGCAAACTTTTCCCATCAATGTTGCAATCCACTTTTAAACTTTTAGGTATCTTAAAAACTGATGTTAACATAAATACAATTTGCGTAAGCCCAAAAATATCAAGAGAAAAAGAAACATATTTCGAAAATCTGCATTTTCTAAGCTTTCATATTATATAAATGGCATTTTAATGACTACAGACTAATGTCCCACCTAACATGCACATTCATACTCATCTTTTTGCAGTGTTCCGCTATTTACCTATGAGGTCACACTTTCCATGAAAGGTACATTAACTATGATTAACAGACGATAGAATAAATGGCCACAGGAGTGTTATTAAATCTAAGTAAGCAACTGCTTGACTTTACTAAGTCAAGCAGTTGTTTACTATCACAAATAACTCCTTTTGCTATACAGCCTGTGACACTGACACTGCTCACATCTTGAGTTACACTGTACCAACCCTTTCAACTACTGATGATCTCTTAATAGAGCATGAGATCAGATAAGTATCCCATAATGGTGCTGTGAGAACCACAGAAACCATCTAAAGCAAAAAAGTAGTTATATTGCACTATCCAATATTCTTGAAACATTCTTTTCAAAGTATTTTAAAATCTGCCAATAATGGAAGTACCCATTTTACAAGACCGGTTACCTGACCACACACCACTCTCTGACAGGAGAACTAAATGGAATATTTTTTAAAATAGAGGCTGATTTGCATACATCATGCAATACAAAGCAGTCAGGTCATTAAGTTGGGTCAAAGCTTCAGATCCTATTCTAAGAGCCTGTCCCAAAAATGGAGGGAAGCATGGATCAAATGGTTAATTTTAGAGAAGAAAGTATTCAAAACCCATAGATCTTGGAGGTTTTTCAAGCTGAGTCTGCAGCAAGCAATATGATAGCAAGAAATATTTTTTCTTCTACTCTTGATATCATTTTAACTGTAGAAATTGGCAATTTTAATACCTTCCAACTGCACTGAAACTAGCACTCCACATTTTATACTAATGCAGTAGCACTGCATTTCCCATTTTTTGATTCAAGAATACAGGGTAAGATTAATTTGTTCTGTTTAAGCTCACTTTACATTTTACACAAGCCAATGGCAGGGATGAATTAACTTCATAAATTCATGGCCTCAAGTGATACTACTTTTATAATTTAGTTTCCTGATAAGATTTTTTTAAGTTTCAGAAACAATTCAGGAGAAAGAAAAAAAAGAAAAAAAAATTCTTTCTCTTTTAGCTTCTTTACCAGATTTTTTTTTTTTAACAGCTCTAATATTGTTTCCCGGTAAAATTTTCTCTCTTCCACTAAAATGAGGGCCATAAAGAAGGACCCAGCGCCTGCAGAAAGCTCTCATTAACTTTCCAGCCTGAGTCCACTTTGTTATCGGGGTTTGATTGTTCAACGGCCCTGGTTAAATATATATATTTGTATAAAACTGTTGAACTCAGCAGAAACTATGATAATAGTAATGTTGCAAATCTGCCTGGCAGAAACTACTGTCAAATTCCTTCCTATTTCTCTAGAATAACTCTATTGGAAACTCATGGATTTACTTGGTTTTAATAACAAGAATGAGACAAAATCAAACTGCCAAAGATTTTGAGTATTTTGCATACTAACATGGATTACTCTTCAAGGTTCTTATTACCATTTAGATAGATATTCCTAGCTTCTGTTTTAGGTCAGCAAATATTCAAATCACTGGAACAGATTTGTGTTAACACATGCTGTGGACAGATGCAGCAGAAATGTATGTATTCTCTGAAAAGAAAAACAAAACCAAAAACATCCACTGCACGTTAATGGCATAGGAATGCTCTCTTCTGTGGAAAAGGCTTCAAGCTGCTTAAATTTCTCCTCACATTTAATACTTCCTTTCATCATCAGAAGACCTCTAAGGTTCCTTCCAACCTAAGCCATTGTATGATTCTATAATTTTAAGATTTCCCTTCAGCGGTCAATTTTTCATTACCATGATGTAAATGTAAATAAAAGAGGTGTAAATGTAAATAAAACGGGTACTTGCATTCTTGTTCCCTGAGGGTTTTTTACCTCTTTCTGTGGCTGCAGTGTAGAAGGAGGGAAGTGGGCCACCTGTACACTAGAGCTAAATCTTCACATAGTCCAACAGTTGTTTATTATTGCTATTATTAATAATATATTACTTCTCCATTTGAGCACAGCTAAAATGAAATGCCTATAGGCATGAGAATACACATGACTTCAAACCAGAAGATCAATACTTCAGAGGTAGGTGATGTAAATAGATGAAGAGAAATAGCAAAATACATTCGGCAGTTGTATAAGTTACCTTATTGCAAGAAAAAACTAAACAACCATGCTACTAAATACACAGGCTTTTTGAGTCAAGCAGAATGAGAGAGATCAATTTCAGGCATAAAATTTAAAACCTTCACAGATAAGTTTGTTCCCCACTAATGTCATACTATGTATTCTTATTACAGTATTTAACACATTGCTGAAATCATTACCTGATTTCAAAACATTCTGTATTTCTAAAGTAGGAAGTTTTGGTAGAATCCACTTCCAGTTTCTCACACTGAGTCAAAATAAATGTCTGAAAAAGTGACAGAGGCTGTGATACCCAGTAATAATACTGTATGCAAGCCAAGGTCAAAGCAATATAGAAAGTTAAATACATCAGCTGCCTGACACAAGCAAACCAAACCAAACCTTTGTTGATCCAGAGTACTTTCCTTGCATGTTTCATGATAAGCCATGGTTTACATAGTCATTTATTATGGTCATACTTATTTCCCATTTTTGACATCCTCCAGTCTGGTAGACACTGATATTTAAACCAAAGCAACCTTGCCAAATACAGCTGCTGTGTTATCTTCGCAACACACTAAAAAGCATATCTGCTTTGTTCCAAAAGAATGCCTGTGTAGGCAACTGGATCAAAAAGCAAACATTGTTTTGCAGTGATTTAGTGACTATTGTTAGCAGCCAGAAGTAAAAAATATCACACTTGCTTTGACTGACTGTGAATAAGGAAGATCAACACAAAACTTGATTCAATTGCTAGCGATGCCAAGAAGGATCTTCTAAGGATTACAGTAAGACATGGCTAAGGCCATACTGAAGAGTCAAAATCAGGAGTAAATGCAGCTGGGCGAAGGAATGCTTTGATTGAAGGGATGTGCCATAATCCCTCTTTCAAACTAACAATATTCCTCTTAGGCCAGCAACCTGTTTAGGTGACTTCAGCTGCAGGGCACCTTATGACTTCTTCTGCACAGTACTTTCAGACCAACTGTAGCTGAAGCTTTATACCCACAGCCACAGGAAATAAAATATAAAAAATTTTATTCTTAAAATGTTTTTAGTATGAGAAAACTTTTCTCTCAGTACTAAATGTGACAGTAGTTTTGAACAAACAAGCTCTAAACGTTACAGAATCACAAGATGTTTAATACAAAGAATACACTAATCCCATTTCAATGCAGAAGCTGGAATTAAAATTGTGTTTCTGTCATACTGTTTGCAAAGCAAGAACAGCAAGATGCCTTTTGCTATTATATCCTTACAAATCATGGTCAAAGCTCTAAGTGTTCTCTAATGAACCTCCTCTTGTATTGCTAAAATATACACAGGTTTCTCCTCTTATTGCATGAGTCCTACATGTTGCATCTGTTAGCATTTTTCAGCCTCCAGAATATCATTTATACCAACCAAATGCTCTCTGGTAAAGTTTTCAGAAAAGAGTGAAAAAGTAAGTTGATCCAATAACTGGAAGACCAGTTTAGGTAGTCTTAGAGATGGAGAGTCAACACAAAAGCCCTGAAACAATGAGAAAGCACTGGAAGGTCCATGTGCTATTCAATCGGTGATAAAAACCTTCTTGTATCTACAAATGAGATAAGGAAATACTCCTAAATCACATACAGTACATGCAGGAAACACAGAGAAATACTATGAATTCACTTAGCAGCACTAATGTCTTACATACCTTTTCTAATCTGTGCAGCCTCTGAACTACATGTATTTGCCTTATTTTTTTAAGTGAAATTAAATATGAAAGTAATTACCATTCCAAAAAAGTATGAGAAAAGAAAAAGACAGACAGATAGAAAGACAGAAGAGAGAAAGACAAGAAGACATCTGCAAAATAATCACATAGAAACCATATAAATCCAAATTAATAACCAGGCCAACTTAGGAAGCATCACCTAGCTGCTAGAAATAAATAAATGTACCTGGGATGTGTGTCACGTAGGCATTTATCCCTTATTATTTGATTTGTAGTAGCAAGTAATGGAGCCAAGCATGCATTTAGACAGTTTGAAGCAGATGGACAGCATACTCTGGAAAACAAGTTAATGGCAGAGGCAGGTGTATCTGCACAACTCGATAGTTAAAATAGCCTCTACAATTAGAGAAAGTCACACATGCAGCACTTTTACATTTGGATCCTGCGCATGTATACGTGCAAAAATATTTGTGCAGATCCTATGCATAGGTTTTCTCTGGGAAAAGAGGTTTTTTCCAGGAAGCAGATTAGTAAGGTATAAGTTGCAACACTGTTAAACAAAACCTGCCTTTTTCCCCTCTATTTTTTTGGAAGCTGTTGAGCATCATTCTGGCAAACCCACTTCTTCCCATTGCTGGTGCAAAAGCCATTGCCCACAGCAAAGCTAATGCACAAGAGGACACCCCAGTGACTTTGCTACAAAACCCAACAACACTGCTCCTGAGAACAGCAGATTAGGGCAGAGTAAGAAGGGAAGGCCGGTTTCCACTTTAATAATTCCTACAAAATAAGGTAACATTCTCACGTCACAGCTTAGCAAAGCCAAGATCCAAAATCACACAAAAGCCTCATTGCACTTGAGCCTAGTGGAAAAATCTCAGAAGCAAGTAAAGAGATTGAGCATATCTGCATTTTACTCTTCTTTACAACAATATTTTTTTAATTCAAGCACTTGCACAAGCCTAGATACCACCTAGAAGGCATGTACACAGGTCAGCCCCGATGCCTGCGCACGCACCAGGCAAGCTGAAATACAGGAAAACCTATAATCCTTTATTTACCTCATGGACACAGAGAGGAGTTCATGACCTGTCCTATACTCAAGTTTATATTTAAGTGTAAACCATCAAAGTTAAAAAAAATGATGTAACATACACTTTATACTAGTCAGAACAAAAAATATAAGCAGTAAATAGAAGTTCAAATTCTTCCTGGTATAAAATTAAATAGATCATAGGGTCCAGGCAAAAAAAAAAAAAAAAACAACCCACAAAATATCAAAAAATTCAGTTAAGCAGTACTTCTTAAGATATATTACCATAATCAATCAATGCAAGCTTAGAAAATCACATACTAATCTCCATAGCTCACAGCTATAATTAACCCTATTAATAAATAATAACAAACAAAATGCCTAAATCTAGATTTTTTTAATTGCTTATAGAAGCCAATAAAGCACACATATTATCACACCAATAACTTCATATTTCCTGAAGCAAATTCACAAAAGATGTTTAATTATCTCTCATAGAGCAAAGTTTGAAAGCAGAAAGAGAAAAGAAATGGTGTTCTGAATATCTCTTCTACAAATTTAAGCAAAAACAAATTTCACAGAAGCATTTATTTCTCTCTGCAATACTAGCCTTCAAGTGGTACGTCTATGAGGCTTCCAATTTACCAAATCCCTTGTCCTCAAGGTGGTCTCTGGGACTGTAGGGTTTTGCTAGCAGCCCCCTCCTGCATTTCAAACAGCATTTATGCAGTGTCTGCTGTGGGCCTCAGCCCTTCTTTGTGTTTGTGCTCTGCCCTGCCACGCTGCACTGCCCCTGCAGCCAGGCACCATCCGCCACTCATGGGTTACATAGGTGACATCTCCTTCGGTTTCAGTTCTAAAAGGTGCTTTAACAGCTCCAGAGTACATGTAGATCCCAGAAGCTGCGTCCTCTACCCCACCTAACCCTGCCAGAAAAGCATTGCAGAAAAAGAATGTTCCTTCCCTATGTAGCTTCTGCTGCAGCTGATACTGAAACTGTGACTATATTCATATTGAAATTCCTCATAACCAAGTTTCAGGTGCACATGCCTTACTATCTCTCATATTTCTAAGACAGTATTATCATTGAAGGTGCCAAGTGACTGCACTGCCTTTTTACTAAGGAATGTCTCTTGTTTCTATTAATAATATATTAGACAAGGTAGCACTGAAAATTTTTGAAAAGACAAGAGCTCTATTTGTTTCTGTCAGTTCATTATTTCTGAAACTGGAGCTATTACACAGATAAACAATTTCATAAACATGAAAGGAAAGACAATAAGGTGCACAAGTTAGAAAAAACAAGGGGTAAAAATCACAGAATCATAGAAACATTTAGGTTAGGAAAGTCCTCTACGATCATGAAGTCCAGTCATTAGTCCAGAACTGCCTGGTCCACCACTAAATCATAGATTTAGGAATGGTTTGGGCTGGATGGGCCTTAAAGACCATCCAGTTCCAATGCCCCTCTGCCCTGGGCAGGGACACCTTCCACTAGGCCAGGTTGCTCAGAGCCCCATCCAACCGGGCTTTTAACACCTCTGGGGATGGGGCATCCACAGCTTCACTGGGCAACCTGTGCCAGTGCCTCGACATCCTTATAGTCTTATTACAGAAAGAATTTTTTTGTAATATCTGATCTTAACCTAACCTCCTTCACCTTATAAGATAAGAGAAGAGTTCTCCCAAAAGCAGAAGCTACATGTTAGGAAAAACCCTCAGCCACAGGGTTTTTTTCTAACATGCCTTTATTCTGAAATGGAGACACATATCTGCCTAGTTTTTCTAGGTTGTTGAGACTCCTGAATGAGATATTCCCTACCAAGATACAATATAAACATGGACCTCCAAAATGGGTTGTGCTCTGTTTACTTCTTCTCCCATTAGTCAGTGCTAGAGATGGTGCATGGAAGCATTCAGCTCCCAGCACCATGTGAGCAGCAGCTGGGAAACAGCAAAGGAACTCTGTATTCGTTGTCTTAATGTGATCATATCAAATTGTGGTGAGTGATTTCTTCCACCCCTGTCCCCAGCGTCATTTCTCAGTGTCCCATGGAATCACAGATGGCAGGCCAAAACATGCAGTCTGGTCCTGTAGCCCATCCTATTGCAGCAGTGCAGCATTTTCTTTTACAGTAATCTCTTAATGGTACGTGCAGCCAAGTCCACTTTTAAATACCCCTACTTATTCCTCTGTGAAAGTGAAAACTAAAATCAGTTCTGTTACTTACATGTAGAAGTACTCCTGATGTATTTATTTATGACATGCTCTTGCAGTAGACATCCAAAAAAATAAAGAGGAGGAAATGGGTTTTGAAAACATTTGGGACAGTCATATATAGCATTATTACAATTAATTCTCATAAAATCCATCTGCCACACCACGGGTTTGTGTTACCAGGAAACCATTTAAAGTGAATTCTGAGAGAGAAAGAAATTATAATATCCCTTTCCTCTGTTTCTCACACTTCTCAACCTGCCTTTCACAAAAAAAAATAGAGTTATGTGAGCTTTTCCATGCAGACAGCTTACCCTGGGTTTTATGTGAAGTACTGTGCAGATTAGAGGAAATGCTAGATGCTTCTACACAAAATTAGGTTTTTCCATCTGAATGATGCAATAATCAGTTCAATGCTTGCTATAACAGACAAAAACATTTGTATCATCCTATAAATCCAAAAGATGAAAATGAAAAGCAACATTTTCTCTGTGCAGCAGTCTTGTAATTTGGAGGCAGGACAGACTGAAGAGAGACCCTTCTCCTTAAGCCCTAAAAGATAGTTGAGGGCAAATAAGTTCACATAGGTCTCATGGAAATGGATGAATAGAAGATGTACAAAAACGGGATAAATCACAAATATCTACGATAAAGTATAGCTATTTCTGCTTTTTGTCTTGCATGTATTGCTATCTTTTACATCTCCACCTTCTGTAGAATCTAGGTGTCTGACATGTACTGGAGAGAATCAGACACACCACCTGGCCCAGAGTGGGAGCATCTTCTATAGATGCCTACCCTCATCAGTTTTATCATCAAGTGGACCCATTTAATTCACTGAAATTGAACTTCTACCACTAAAATCAGAACATTATTATTGGGCAAGATAAATTTCACCCTAAGGTGTTCCAGAAGTGTCACAAAAAAATTAACTGCAATAGTTTCCAATAAACTCAAAGGCGCTCTTTAAATATTTGTCAAGGACAAACATCATGCAAGGCAGTTCCTCGCTGCACCTAGCTGCAGTCTTTTCTGTAAGCACTGTTGACGTGGAGGTGGGAAAAGCAGGGCTCACATGCATCTATTCTTGTATTGAAGAAAATGGGTTAGGAAAAAGAATAATATGTTGTAAGGAAGGCATATAATATGTGCCATACCTGAAATGTGCTGAAGTGTTAGAAATAAACAGTAATGAAGTCATAATCAGGCCTGCAAATTAACTCTTATTTAGGTATTTTAAAAATTATCAGTAAAGGCAGAATTATGGCAATTCTACTATATTTAAATAAGGATTGTTTACATTTTTAATCATTTAAGAAATACTTCTTTCAGTCGGTTATCTTGAAATATGTCTCATATTTCTTGAGGGTTTTTTCTAGTTTATTACCTAAAAGTTCCTACCAGAAATGTGAAATCAACCTCACTAAAGTCTCATCACAGCAGAAACTTTAAACTGAACTGAATGGAAACATTCTTAACTTAGATAATTATAATTCACATTTCTAAACGTTTTCCTTAAAATGCAAATTAGCCAGAGCTTCTGAAATGCCAGTGACCTTACATATGCTCCTAAACTATGTGCAAAGATCAAAACAATCAGATCTAATTATGGCAAAAAGAAATTATGCAAGAAAATCAGAGCTACTTCGTCAGCTCCTGTTCCAACTGAAAACCTGGCCGGAAACATCAATAACACTAACATTCCTAACTATAGGTTTCCATCACCTGGGCAACGTGAGTAACTTGGTGCTAAATTTATGAGCAACAACTTTACATCAAACAGCCTAAAGAAGAGAACGAAATCATTGTTCAGCAGAACCATGAGCACTCAAAATTTGATGGGTTTTGGTGAAGACTTGCAACCATCCTGGGCCAGGAGAAAGAACTTTACTTCTTGCTGTTTTGCAACAATGAGAATTAAGAGGACATCAAGATAAACAAAATAAAGCCTGATTTGACAAAAGATCAGAGAAATGATGAAATACTGACCAAAATGTCAGCAAGAACATGGGTACTTGCCAGCATGACTAACAGGAAAGTTAAGACATTAGGAAGAATATGTAGCAGATTTTTTTTTTCTGGGTTTGGGGTTTTTGTTGTTTCTTTTATTGCCTCCCCAAATCTGAAGAGAACTTCTGTGTACGTTTCTTGCATTTCAGACCCTGTAGGGCCATTTTGGGATGCACCATTGCAGACAGTATGTCTGGCAGGAACACATCTGTGACCAGGTGCCCATTAAATCATTTCCTGAGCTGTTTTAGGCCTCTTCTGAGAGCCATCTGGAAGCATGCCAGTTCTGGTCTAAAATCTGCAAAGAACCACTGATTAATTGGGCTTTTGCTATTTAACTCTTGTAAGGAACTGCGCTCCTTTTACATTCTTATGGGACTCCTTGAGTGGTTTCATTGGCAATTGCAGTAAATCTACCCCCATGTCTATATATTTTGTAAATCAGATGAAGTAACTAATGAACAGGAAAAACACTGCTTTAGCAGTGCAACAATGCATTGATTCCTTCTTACAATCATATTTTCGATTCACTATCTTACCTGATGAACTACCCAACATCCAAGTACACAAGTCTCACAAATTCAATTATTTCCTCTTTATTTTTCATCAAGTAAGATCTTGCTATTTTTCTTTTGCTGCACCTAAATCTCATTTTAATGTATGCAGGTGGCTAAATAAGGGGATGATGAATACTCCGTAGGATCTACTGGAATAAAAGCAATCAGACATACACTCCTAAGCAGATATGCAACCTGGAGAATCAAGACCTGAGAAAGGTGGCACAGCACAACAGGCTTCACCAAGAAGGAGTGAGCCTGCCCACAGCCCAGGGTGTCAACCTGGCACTGCCATCCCAGGCTGGAGGAACAAGAGCAACATTGCTAGCTTTGCACTTGAACACCTGAGATGCAATCAGATTTTATGTGTGCTGAATTAACTCACAGTTTAGAAAATGTGCTACTTCAGGGCACAAACATGCAGTTCTTATTTTTGCATTCGAAAATCTACCCTTAAATCCTATACTATCGGTCAAAAACTTGACACTTGCTTTCAATTAAGAATGATGTATTAGATACACTCACTGGTCAGCAGTCAGTGAGCACCTGAAGAAACAGCTGTCGGGCATCTTGGAAAGGAAGACCCTGACTTCTAATTCTAAGGGAGATAGATGTCAGAAAACTCCTAGCAATCTGAGCATCCAGGCTCCTACAAGCAAAGTATTTTTATGCATCACTAAAAAGTGACTACAAAGATGTGGTAAACGTCACTGAGACTCTGGAACAGACTCCACTACAACTTTAGAAGGCCTCACGAGGCAAAGGTAGACAAGCCAATGTCTTCAGCTCCTCTGTGTGACAAGAACATATTTTGTCAGCCTGACACAGCAGCCACTGAAAATCTATCACAATGAAGGTTAGCAAGTATCTGAAATTACTGATCAATGGGATTCTTGCAACTGGACTTTTTTCAGATGTTCAGAATGTGAGACAAAATAATCTCCCTTAACACAAATACTATCAGAGCCCTGACCTGCCTTGTTATATTAAGAGTCCCACTGATCTGAAATTTAAAAATTCTTCCAGGAGTAGAACAGGGTTCACCAAGTCCTCACAGCAGAGTTATGCTCTCAAGACAGTGGCTGCCATATATAAATAATATCTCTTCCAAAGTCAATGGCATTCCATAGAGTATAATACACTGCTTTCCTGACCACTTATCACATACAGTCTTGGAGAATGGCAGGTAGAAGAAGGTGGAACCTGTAGTAGTGTGTCTGCTCTCAGCTGTCTGTCAGTCACAATAGAGCCAGCAACAAAGAGCAGAGGGAGAGGAGTAACCCCAAGGGTTTTCTGTTACACACAGCAGCTTGCAAACCTGGCCTCCCTCTGAAATACGCCTTGTGCCTGAAAACCAGTTCAACTCTATCTCATGACGAGCCCAGTCACACATGCAGGGATACTCAGCTATTAAATACCAAAGGAATCTTTTTGTCTTGCTTTAGCTTGTTTGCAAAGCATGTTTATTTAAGGCAAGGACAGCTCAAAAGATCAGATGCAGAATGATCCAGTAAATGTAAAATGGAGCTTGTGGTGATTTTGCTACTCCTTAACCTTGAAAGTCACATCACAGAGCAAAAAACAGTGCTTCAATAAAAAAAGAGTGCTGAACATTACTATTAACTTTGGCTTTCTACCTGACTGGCCTCAGTGAGCTTCTCTGGCTGTAGAATGAGTTTAGTATCACAGAAAAAGAAACCAGTTGTGGCATAACAAGCACAGCTTCCACTTACATGAGTATAGAGGTTCAGAGCTGGATGCTATACTTCTGTCTAGTTTTGTCAAGGCCAATGGAGCTCCAGCCATTTACACTATTCTGGCCCTGGTCTAAATCAAAATTTAACAACAGAGTGGTAGGAAAAAAACAACCTAAACAGTTATCTTTATTAGCTTTAGGAAAGGGGGAACGGTTCTTTCTTCCCCTAAGGCATTCCAAGAAACATGTCAGAAAGATTCAAATACATAGAGAAAAAGAATAAAACAGCAATGTCACAACAAATAAGAAATGAGAGCTATCAGTAGAACAGATGCTAGTGATGGCAAGGGAATAAAAAGTATACTTTTACGTTAGTAGGAGTTGTTTTTTTCTGGCAAGTAGCAGCTATGACTGAGTTGATGCTTCCAGAATATGTTTAAAAGAAGAAATCCAAATAATGGTGTATGCCCACAATTCTTCATAGAATCATAGAACATCCTGAGTTGAGACTTAAAAGGATCATCAAATTCCACATATATAGATAGATATTTACAGTTACGTACATACGAAACCAACACACTCTCTACACTATTGTTGATATTTATTTTCAATTACATTTTGTATTTTCCTACAGTTTCTCATCCAAACTCACTTCAGTTAATGGAAAAACTTCCATTGCTTTGAAGGGACTCTGGGAGAGACTCTGAGAAGCTATTGAAAACAGAATTGTTACCTATCTTCCTTGTGCAGTTTTTTTTTTCTTTATAATTATCATTCAATTAATACATTTTTTATTCATTAAAGTGATTTTATCAATGCTGTTCTGTCCAGGCATGGGGACTACATTATCTCCCTTTACTAAACTGAAATGAAAGGAAACCCTTGGGCATTTTTCCCTCTTGCAGCTATGTTTGTGTTTATCTGGGTTTTTTTCTTTAGTTTTGCTCTTTTTTCATTTGCTGTAAATAAAAAGGTCTCCAGAGGAACTTCCTGGATTCTCAGTTTTGAATAAGGCTAATCAGGTTCCCAGAGAACAATCTTGCTTTTTATGTCTATCTGCAGATTCAACACTCTTCAGGGCTCTTCAACAAAAACATTTTAGATCTTCAGAACAAAAGTTCCTGACCACCAGCTTTAGTTTTCTCTTAAGTTTCCTTAGCCCACTCCTTATACACAACTACTGTAGCAGCGCACAACAGGATATTGTGCAGAGGGCTTCGACATAGAGCTCTTAGATTGAAACAGAGAGTTCAGTTCTCTTTGATTACATTAACTTTTTTAATCCAAAAGGTTTTTGGTGAAGCATATGTTCTGCATCATTAAAATCAGATATTCTCACTTTGATCTTTTAAGTTCTCTCAGTTGACTGCTTCTCCAAACTACAAACTATTTGAGCTTTTGAAGTTATCTTCTTGCTCTGTGCAGAAAACCTGAGCCTTCCGCCAGATTTGATAGGGTTACAAGATAATAACCATATACTATTGCATTTACTTTTTACCTATTAAACTTTGCTTTACAAAAAATCGGACTTAAATGCAATAACTGTACACCAGAGAGAATTTTCTATGTAAAGTTAGATACTTAAGTTTGCTCAGTAAATCTAGGAGCATTCTGTTTCAATGTACACTATCTTTTGCACTCAGTATTTATCAAAGTAATGTGGTTTTTTTCCTTTTCCTTTTCTTTCAAAGTCAACAAGAGCCTGGACAGGCAAAGATAGGAATCCTGTGCATTTAAAGTAGTTCAAATGGCACACAGTGAATGTCAGCAGCCAGACTGTCACACAAACACAAACTTTCCTCAGCATGGAAAGCCAGAGAACAATTGCAGAAGTTGAAGTGTGACATTACAGCAAGATTAATTAAAGAAGCTGGGCCAGCTGAAAACAGCCAAGAAGGCCATTTGTCACTGGACTACAACAGGCATTAAATGGCTTCCAAAAATAGCAGGACTACTGGTCCCATGACGCATCTCAGTGATTCTGGGAGGAAATACCTAGCCCAGTCAGAACGCTCAGCCTGGAGATGTGGTACATAAGGCAACCAAGCTCCCGATCCCATTGACCGGATGTTAAAAGCTTTAGCTGGAACTATTTGGTTCTCACATTTTACAAATAATAGTAAGAGAAGAAAACTTTCAACCAGATGCAAAAAATGCTAGTTAAAATGAGAGTAAAAGGTAAATTCAAGATGGAGTTACTAACACTGATTGAAAAAGACAATATTTCTGACTCCATGAAGGAGGAGGGTCACCCAGTCAGTTTCTTAAGACATTTTAACATGACACTAGAGGTGGAGGAGGTGTGATTGAATGTGAATGTTCATGAAATACAATCCACATATAGTAAGCAAGTATCGATTCATAAAGTGGAATAAAAGCTTCAATGTTTTTGATTAAATAAAGTAATTCTGCATTAAAATTTACCAAATAACATCTTATGAATGTGACATTTGTCAAGAATCAAGCATCAAATAAAATGCATTCCCTAGTATGTCCTGTCTGTGTGTATAAGAGTGATTATGTCTCTGTGTGTCTGTAAATAAAAAACTACACATTCTATTTTAATTTGGGAAGTTATTTTCATTTCAAGCATTCTCTGCATGGGGCAAATGACTTCTGAAGATGAAAACATTTCCCACACATGCTTCACATCATGTAACAAGAGAAAGATCACTCCCAAATTCAATCTCTCATTCATGTCTTCCCATCCCCCTTTCTTCTCCCTGTTCCTTTTTCTCTTAAAGAAAAACAAGAAAGCAAGAAAGTGAGAGAGAAAGCAAGAGAAAAAGCAAGAAAGCAAGAAAGAAGTGTTTGGCAAATCAAGAACGGAAATGTTTCAGAAAATGTCCAAGCCATACAATCCTAAACTTAATTCGGACTGAATCACATGAAAAGAGACATCTTGTGAAGAAAAGTCACTTCTACATGCCATCTTTTTCCAATTACTTTTCAGTAACAATTTAATGAGAGCTGTAAAATACAGTGTATATCCACCACTGCATGACTGTACTACTCAACACTTCTGAAACTCAGGTATCTGAATTAACAGCTTTCTGTAATGCCAGTTCATCCAAATACTTTAGCATATGTATTCATATAAAGTTATTTAGCATAACTGTATGCAAAGGAGTAGTTCATCTGATGTTTATGTCTCTGATTCTGAAACTATACATTATGGTCCTAATCCAGCAGATGTTTAATAACTGAGACCCATTAAAACTGATAAAATTCTAAACTTAAAAAATTTCAGTGCAGTTTAGCGGCAGAAGCATTTAGTATAATAAAAGAAAATTATGTAAGCTTAATATAAATTTTTCTTGCCTAATTATATTTCCATTATATACTTCCTAGATTAAGCTAAATCTATACTATCCAATAAACATAATTATATGAAATGTTCATATAATAGACTAAAGAAAGTAACAATTAAAAGCCCATGATTTAGTTACTCCACGTAACTCATCATTCTCAGAGAACAAAATATTGAATTAATTCATTTCCTTTCAATCAAGCACTTGCAAGCACTCTTCTAGAGATAGACTGTATTTTCCTTCTTTGTTTCGCTTCCTATCTACTTCCATTAAAAAAAAATCTTACCTAAAATTCCTATCTTGTTGTGGAACCTCGTTGTTGACCACATTAGAATAATTTCATGAACAGTATATAAAGGGATATTAAATAATTTAAAATATTATTAGCACGTTACTTCTTGTACTTCATATAAATTTATAAAAATGATGCATTACTTACTACAATATCTACTAAAGATTTAACTTACATAAACTTTGTTTACATGAATTTTTACTACATTTCTGCTCCTTTTCCCAGTAATACAGAAGATAACTGTCTTCTGCAATTTCAAAACCAAACACCTGGGAAGGGTATTTCTTGCGTAATGCATTGCAATGTTGCTGCCCTCACCAAGAAAATGTATATATACACATGCTTTATTCTAGTAGTGCCTTCTCTTACCTATATTGATTTTAAAATAGTAGGGAAAGATTATATTCAACTAGGCAATAACAATGCAGCCTTGAAGATACAGGAGAAATTGCTTAGATGGTATCTGCACACAGATAAGGAGGAAACAGAAGAGGGATCTGGGAAGAGCCTGTTTCAGGGGCAGCCTTCCTACAGGTCAGAAGAGTAAACTCATTCTTGTCTTTGTAGAGCTTCCAGCTCTACAACATCCTACTATTTTACACTTTGGAGGAGGGGGAACCTTTATGCCATTAGAAAGTTTCTGTAGTTATGGAGAACAAATGTTATAAAATTAAAAGAAAATCGGAACCTGAGCCTGAGCCAGTGGCTATTGAAAGCCAGTGGAAGGGAATTCCATTGCCCTCAATGGTCTCCTGCATGTACAGCATTACTTATGAGCTGCACACATTAGCTGATCACTTGTTCTCAGCTTATTCTTAATCCTATTTTACAAAGCTAATGTTCATCTTCTAATGACAATCTAATTGCTTGGTGCCATGTTTACTAGTGGGAATGAACCACAAGCCATGTCACTGTGAACTGAGGGGAGTATTCCAGTGACTGGGAGGTTAAAAACTCCCGATCTGTAGAGAGGAAAAACTTGTTTAACTCTCTGGTACAAATTATTTCCAGGTGCTGATAATTATCACTCATGGAGCTTGATTTTCCGATTTCTACATCTAAATATATACTTGACAAGTTAAACTTTTCATCATGTGCAGCAGTCTCCTAAAGGCTGCGAAGAAGGACAGGCTGCTGATGGTTGAAACCCATTTCACTTAAAATAGCAATACTTAATTACAAGTCTTGTTGTTTATTCCTTTTCAAAGTATTTCAAATATATCTTTTTCCCAAAGGAAATAATATTGTATATTATTAAACAGGTAAGTATTATTGCATCTGCTCATGAACAAGAATTGTGAATAGCCATATAATTACTTGGGAAGGCTAAGAAACAACACAGAAAAAAAATGTCTATCAAAAGCTAATATTTTCCATTTTCTAGACTTCCTGAAGTTATCTTCCTGTACACACAGAATTTTGCTATTCACATGCAAAATTCACATGAGTGTGCATGTGTTTACAAAGACATGACATACAGAAAAGCAACAGATTGAAGCACTAGATGTTTAAATGTATGTTCAAAATATACATGCAAGCCCTCATGCTTACATATTTCTAACACTAACCAGACAAAAAGTTATTCAAAGAAGGTAAAAATGGGGTCTAGCAAGCAAAAATTCAGAAGGAGCACCCTATAACCACACTAGTGTTTCTTAAGTTGTTGCCAGTTTTAACCTTCTGTGCAGCTTTCTGTTATCTTTCAGGAGCCTGCTTTCTGCCCATCTGGCATCTGTGAAACTGATCAGTCAATTCATTTTGAAGCAACTCTGACATAAGTTTATTAAAGGTGACCCAGGAGACTCTATTAAAGTGAACTTTTAGCAAAAGCCATAAATGCAAGTGTTTCCCATGCAGTATTAGAATTATACATAAAATCATCATCAAGATCTGTACCAGTCATTCTTATACTGGCTGCAAAATTACAACTCCTGAAACCCTAGAAAAAGTCAACCTCATGATCTACTGTGGCAGGATCATTCTAAAGGACATGCCTCAAATCAGGAAGATGTCTTTTTCCATTAAAGACTGCATCACAGGAGGGCAAAGGTGCTGCTTGTTTCCCCAACAGCAAACACCTGCAGACTCCAGGCTCTCAATACCTGCAACATTACTAATGATTAAATTAATAGTGGCAGGGCTTGAAATTGAGTCCACTTGATCTTAGGGTCTCACAGATTAAAGTATTAGTCCACTGAACCATGTTACTAGACTTCACCTTAATCTATTAGATACTTCCTTGTCTTTGTATAATAAGAATGGCAGGAAAAAACCAAAATAGTAGAAATCTTGGAAGAGTGAAAGTAAATATGCAGAAATTTCAACAGACAGCCTAGTCAAAGGATACTTAACACTGACTGTCTGCAAATTAAACTACACTGGGCTGTTCTAGGCCAGATCCTCAGCTTTTATAAATTAACAGGCCTTCAAGGCTCTGCAATTTTCATTTGCAAGGATATGAAAAAATATTTTTCATTACTTTGATGCTTTCATGCTAGAATGAAAACTTTGGGAGAACTGTAAGGAAAACATTCAATTTCTAGCTGGCTAAAGTGATGCGCAGGCAAATTAAATGACTCAGAATCACACAACTGTTTGAAGACAAAAAAAGCCATAAATTCATCACTCTTTCTGTTCTTCTGTTCCCACCATTAGTCTTACTGGCCAGTGTACCTGGCACCTGAAGATGAAATATCATTAAATAACAGTTCAGGTACTAAGCATGGATGCACTCCATGATTGTATTTTGACCTGCATTTACCCCACCTAGTTCTAGGGATTCATTGATACACCCTTCCCAGGTACTTTGGTCACAGAGGAATAAGAAGCAATTTCAGAGCCTAGCTCAGACACCAGGTGAACACCCTTCCTAAGAGCACCACCCATCATCATCATCACCGCCATCCTTCCTTCCCTCATGGCAAGAAAAACCCAGACCAGCTGCATTGGTTAGATGCCTGTTACTGAAGGAGCAATTCAAACCTATGTCTTGTACTCTATTAGGTGCCAGAAATGAACACAACATTATGCAAAATGACAAAAAAAACCTGCATCTTTACTTATATGTAAAACTGTGGCCTGAGTTTTCTAGTTTACCAGTTCCACAGCCAGAAGTCTCCATGAATATATAAACAAAGTCATAGACCATGGGGGTTGAACAGCTTGCAGAGTGCAAGACAAATGCAAAGAAATCAGAGGTACCATTAGAAGCACATACAACAAAAAAAATTCAAGCCAGAAATACCCAGAAGCTTATTTCCTTCGTGTTTCACAGAGCATATTACAAAACTGCAGTGAGCTGGCATGAATTTGTCAACTTAAACTCTGGTAGGAAATGTCTGATAGTGGGAGATCACCCTTAAGATGGCAGAGGCAAAATGAACTAATACGAAAGGCAGGTGGTGAGTGGCAGCAGTGGCTGCTGCCAGTAATTGATTTGGTCCCTTTTAATATTCTTTCTTTCTTTCTTTCTTTCTTTCTCTCTTTCTTTCTTTCTTTCTTTCCTTCTTTCCTTCTTCCTTTCTTCCTTTCTTCCTTTCTTTCCTGCCTTCCCGCCTCTCTCTCTTTCCCTCTCTCTTTCTCTTTCTCTCTCACTACACCATAATGTACCCTCCAAGTCCCTCCTTAAATTACATCCTGAGCACCATTACTTGTTTGTGTGACCTTTGCTCCAGCACAATCAGCCCCAGGGAGGAACACCCCCAGTGCTCAGCCTGGGGCTGCAGGGAGCAAAGACACTGGAGTGACTCCCCATTTCTTTCCCATTGGATAAAACATTAAATTTTAAATTGCAAAGGAATTAAACAATGCCTTGTAGTACATGACACCACCTCATTTAATCATCTCCAACATTCTTACACGTTCACTTAAGACTTAAAAAGAGAGAATTCACTTCACTTCTGATAACGGGTTCCTAAAGATTTACTTGTATACATTTAGTTTTTTTAAAGGACCACATTCCAGTACCAATTCTAAAGATACTCTTAACACAATTTAGCAAAAGCTCTGTAATCCAATACTTATGACATGAGCTGTCAGGCATAAAGTATGCCAGAATCTCTTAAGTCCACACACAGCAGGATGCAAACCTAGTAGCAACTGTACTGAATTACAACCAATAGGAGAAGTCACAGGTCACCGAAGCCACACAGAGTCCTGCTACAGCCAACAATGAAACTTAATGTACTTTCCATGTCCAGAACCATCCGCTATAGAGCTTCTGTAAAACAGATTAATGATAATAGCGGCAGAAACTAGGAAAAAAATGCAAGAAATGGAAGCCTGGCCAATATTCCATTTGTAATTTGTCACACTATCACACAATAAGACTTCAGTATGAATGTGTTGCCAATTTACAATTCAAATAAGCTTCCTTGAATTTTTAAAAGAATGGACTGTACACATCAGTCAGTCTGACAAAAAAATGCCCTGTCAAGTTAATTTTAAATGCACTTTTTATTTGTTACTGTTGACTAATCCCTATAATTATTTCTGATTTTTAAAAGAGGCATAAATTATAAATAAAATGCAACTCCTGAACCCCAACTTGAATGGGACTTGTTTCTGTAAACCTGACAGTATTCCCTAATTTTCCCTAATTTACAATATTTTGACTTCACCCTAGCTGGTTAAAGGGCAATTATTTTAAATTTTTAAATTTTTTTTTTGCTTTTTTTACGACATAAAATACCTCAATATATAACCAGCAAAAGGAGCACATTTGTTTAGAGCTTTACATAGAGTCTACTTAGGCAACAATTTTTTTTTTTCATTTGCTTCAAAGGCCTATTGATCAGGCAAGCATTAGGAAAAAGAAGAAAAAAGTTTCTTTTTGTAAAACACTGTTTACCTATAGGTGATGAAATTCCTCCTGGTTGTGAAATTCAGCAGATGGACTATCAGGAGGATGCATTTGGCCTACTGCAGACTAGACACTGTTTCTGTCGGAAGGTGCAGTGCTTTGATGATGCAGAAAATAAAGCCCATGCTGTTTCTATGCTCTATTAAAAGGAGAGCCATTAAGATGGTAGTTAAATGGTCAAGGCCTAAAATTAGACTTGCCACAAAAGCCAGTGGTAAAAAATAGTATTTAAACAATTGTTTCATAAAACAAAAGTTACTCTGAGTTTCTGAAAAATAAAGCAAAAGGCCACAGAGCACAAAAATCCTTTCAGTACCTGAACATCCACCTAGTTTTAACCATGAGAAGTCAGTGGCTTCAGTATCATGAAAGACACTAAGAGAGCAAGTGGGTAGTTCCAACACAAGTTAAATAATCATTAGGTTCACTTATAGCATCTGCTAGGAAAAGCAGAAGCAGATTGTATCTTTTTTAGACCAACTTCATGTACTCCTACTTCATTTAGGAGTATAGTACTTTCTCAGAGTTTGTGTGTGATACCCTAAGTCATGCATGCCATTTAGAGAAAAATGTTAATTTTTTCAGTGACTTTAGGCAAGGCTACTTACAAAGGGGCATAACAAGGCATTAAAACCTAAAAGAGTCAACTGGTAGTAAGACGAACAACATGTAGTAATTCATTAGCCTATTTAACCTCAGAGTTGTTTTGCTTCAAATCAAATTTCCCAAGACTTTGATACTTCTTTGGAAATAAGTTTCCTTTTTTTTTTAAGTCTTCAGTTGACCACTGATTTACACTTATGTACAGTTTATAGTAGGAAAAACCTCCAAGTGTGTCTTATGCAATCCCTGAATAGAAACAGAGGAGATTTACACACAGGGGAAAGTTTTATTGAATCAAAATGTAGAATATCCCATATATTTTCCAAGATAGGATTAGTAACTAGGAACTCTGAAGTATTACGACAGTCCTGATACTGATTATATTCTGTGTACATTGGCAGGTCCCATAACCTTTCTATCTCTGATTGTAAAATGAGGATATTACTTATCAGCCTCACAGCAATGTTGTGAGGATTAGTTAAAGCTAGGAAAAGGACATACAGTGCTTTACTAAGTAAAATCCATCAAAAACACATGCAGAGTAAATGGCACCATGTAATTTGACCCGGAATTTAATTCAGTTATAGCCTATGATAGTCAAAGTCTTTTGGATAAACAAAAGTCTACTTACATTTCAACCAAAACTGGAACTAAACCTAAAATGGATTTTCAGTGGAGGTTCAAAAAGAAGCAGTTATTTTCAAGGGTTGTTCTATTATCTGTGTCTTTCTCTCTAATTTCTAGTTCTAACTTGCGGTCAGGAGCAGCTCCGATACCTTTCCTTGTAAGAAAGCTTGTTCTTGCAGTTATTTCTGGCACATCCTGCAGGTTCAAGGGAGGTTTGGGTAGCTTAGCTAAGCATCTCAACTTTGGGGTACCTCACCAAACTGAGGCAAAACTCATGGCCTCTGCCAATTCCTTATTGTAATGCCTTTATGCTCTCCAGTGCATAATTTTAATTGAAAATGTTAAAAGCAAAGTGAGTACAAGAATATGAGAACTGCAACTCCCTGAGGTGACATTCAAGTGGAGACTGAAAGAGGGTGGAGTTCTTAATCCTAAAATTAGGCTTGTAATACCTCCAGTGCATACCACCTGGAAATGTACAGCTTTTCAAATACACTAATGTAGCAGATGAAGTGCACAGTTATTATTTCAGGGCTACAGAGTTTATCACTATCATGATAACAGGAAACATGAAGGTCAGCTTATTTACTGGTCCAAATGCTGTTTCCTGCAATGTTTTTATTCAAAAGTTTCCTTGAGGCAGTGAGATGGTCAAGGAGAAACTGGCACTCAGGTTTGTAAATGACAGCAGCTTTGCTACCTGATCTGAAAATCACTCCTTTAATAGAGCCAAGTCAGAATCAAGGTGAGATGTGTGCTGCTTCTGTAACCAGGGACAGTTCTGATTCTTCAAGACCTCTAATTTAATGCTATCACTGCAGGGAAAACACATGATACTTTTTTTTTGTGCCCTTCTCTATCAGGTTTTAGAAACACCATCTCTAAAATACCACTTTAAAATTTTTAGCTCTTTGTTACCAACATAAGTCTTATAAACAAACTAGACCTAGACGTGCAGCCCATTTCATCAACACAGTCTACACCTGGAATTTTTGATCCTTTGCACATAAGGAAACTTCCTCAACTTCAGTTCAGTAGAGCTAATATGTCATCCAACACCATTGCACTCAGTAAAACAGTGGTGAATTTTTCTTCTACATTGTTTTCTATCATAACTGATACATCAGTATGAAAATAAAAACCATTACTTTTTTTTCAGATATAGACTCAGTTCCTCCAGCAACTTACCAGAAGTTTGGTTCTCATACAAGTTGATAGGACCTTACAGAGGAAGAGGTCATGCAGTTCATTCACAGAAGAGGACTAACTGTGCCATTCGCAATTCCCACTTGGGCAATTTGAGGAATATGTTTTCATGAGCTGTGCTTCTCAAATGATGACATATGGAAAGGTAGCCAAGCCCAGAGAAAGGTGCAGTTATTGACTGAAAGACTAATTTGATTACTCAGTGCAAAAAACAGACAAATGTAACAAACCTGAAAATCCACAGAGAAGGAGAAGAAAACTTATGTTGGTATATGTTCCAAACAAGTCTCCAAATAAATCTATTGCAATGTGCAGTGTAAATGTGACCTGTATTAACTTACTTTCAAGTAATGTTTTGTTTAAATATGAGTTTTTATACTCAATGCATTTGGCCACTCACTTTGCTGCTCCATTCTTCTTTCTTCCTCTCTTGGCAGATCCCAGTTGGGCCCTCCAGGATGTAGTCTGAATGTGTCAGAACTATCCAGTTCCTTCCTGCTCATGCCTCTTAGCATTTTACACTCCTTTCTGACTCCACAGTTTTCACCTATTTGCCTTATTCTTGTTCCACCATTTCCCTCATCCTTCCTCAGTAAACTTTTCTTCTGTTTCCTTTCTTATCAACTGTATCTATTTACATGCTGGGGTTGAAATTTTCCCGTGGGCTGAATGAACTGTTTGCTGTGCTGCTCTGATTATGAAGTACAACAGACAACAATACTAATAAACCTAAGATAGGGTAATTCAAGTCTGTTGAAGAAAAACTAACAACAACAGAACACAATGGAATAATCATTCCCTTAACTCAGTGATTTCCCCGCAGCAGAAAAAGGCTTTCTGGATTACATACAGAATAACCTTGGCACAGCTTCATATAAGTGCTGGGGCCTACTAAGGAAATGTTTGATATTATGCCAGCAATGGGCAATAAAACTGAAGTAAATCAGACACTAAATGGGCAGGACACAGCTTTCTTTTAGGGCTTTACAGCACCTAGAGCATGCTCATCATTACCAGAATTTTTTTTTTTTTTTAAGATTTCTAAAAAAGGGTTAACTGTACTTAATGTCAGATTTCTTTTCCATTAAGATGTAATTTGCCTGTTTCTGATCCAAAGTCACTGTTTAAAAATACAAAGTAACAGGTCCTTCTTTACCAGTGACATAATAGAATGAATTAATTATTGCTCTTACCTTATAACTAATTTTATGCAAACCCAAGACAATGCATCTTTTGTTTATAATCTTGGATTTCAATTATGGTTTCAATTAGAGTCTTTTGCTTATACACATATGGACTTCTGAGGTTTACTGTATGTATACTGTATTCATAGTAATCTGAACTCTAGGGGACAGATTTAGCTCTGTTGCAGGTGAGTGTAAATCTAATTTGTTCTGATTCTGACATCCACACTACCAGTGCAAAGAACAAAGTAGGCTTAACTGCATGAAGCTAAACCCCTGAAAATATCAGATCATTTCAGTTAGATCTCTGTATAAAGTGAGGGATTACATTTCACATAATGATCTCTGTTGTGAGTCCAATACCTTGTATTTGTCAGAATTCTTGCAGAAAGGCATTCAGTCTTCATCTCATGTATCAAAAAATGGACACCCACCTTCCCATTCTACCAGTACTTCTTTCAATTGCCACCAGTCATCACTACTGAAACATACCCCATACTTCTCATTTGGAAGCATTTAATTTTGACTTTCAACACTACTGGCTTTTTGCTTTAATTTCAGTACAAGCAGCAGAGAGTGGTGGCTATTAGTACTCAGTAATTTTTCCCTATGAAGATATTTAGTGCCATTAATCAATTCAACTCTCAGGTTCCTTGTTGTTAAGGAAAGCAGATAATTTTCTAAATGGCTGCTCCACTCTGTAAGACACTTGCTTCACTGAATAATTGTGTGTCTCCTTCCTGCTTGTCTCTTCATTTTTATTTATTTTAAAAATTTATTTATTAGAAATGTTCATAATTCTCTTGCTAACAAAACATGATGCAATGGAGCAGAGCCATCTGGATTTGGATTTCAAGCTATTTGTGATCAAACATATGAAGACATATTGTAGAGATGGCTAATTGCATTTCCATTTATTTCCATTACAGTAATTTTGTCTTCTAAAAGGGCTGCAGAGAAAGCTGGATTATTTTTACACTGTTAAGACAAGTGGAAACAGTTTGTAAAGAAAAGCTGAGGCCACAGAGCACAAATGACAATAGATCTTTGTGTTTCAAAGGTGTTGCTGAATATTTTACTCCCTATAGACTGTTCATGGAGTTGAGCCCATGGATCATGGTCCTAAGCTATCAGAGGATGCCAGCAAGATATATGCCATTTCCCTTTTGCATTGGTCATGTTGGGCAAGGCCTATTATCTTTAAATGGACTGAGCAGCAGAGCAAAGAACAAGGATACTATCTCTGCACAGGCTTGTCACAGTCTCCAGGGCAAAGACTGTGAGACACTGCTGATAAACAAAGCAACTGCAAAAGCTAGTGCTGCTTCTCTGTAGACAAGACAGACAAGTCAAATATTTAAAAGTGGTTGCTCATAAATTATCATCATCCCCATCCCCAATAACAAGGATATTTTTCAGGCAAGTAAACTTTGCCTTAGGAAAACATGTTCAGGACTTTTTTTCGGACTTAAGGCAAATTAAGGTCAGTGACTTTAATCCCTTCCATTATGATTGCCTTATGCACTAGGAATACAATAGGATAGAACAGGCTAATGAATGAAAAACTCATTCAGCTGCAACTCAAATTCACTCATCCCATCCTTAAAAATTTACCTCTTACTTACACTCATCTAGTCCAAATGCATCTCATAACATACTTTTTTTCTCTCTTATATTTCCCTTTTTTAGGCCTTTGCTTCCATTCAGTGTAAGTTGTCTAGTTCATCAGCTGCTTTAAATCAATTTAGTTCAATTAACTTCGGTGGGGCTGCACCAGCCCGCACCTCCCAGCCCATCACTGCTGGCAGTGCCCTCTTCGCCCTGTCACTGAGTCCTTTGCTGGGAAGTAAACTGGTAGGATTCTGTATCTTGACACCATTATTGACATATTGCTCAGCTGCTTTCAGCTCTTCCACCATAACATCTCCATTGTTTAAATTTCAATCCTTTCTCTTCATTTATATTATTTAAAACTCATTCAGAAACATACCAATGTCTTTTGCTTTGTAAGAACAACGTCACACACTCTCCATCTTATCTACTCAAAACACATGTGCCAAAGAATACTATCTCATTCATCATTCTGAACAACTCAAGTTTCCTTCTCTGAGTACTTCCCACCTACTCCCCTAATATACAAACCTGAAAATGTTTTTTGAGAAGGACAATCCTTTTCCTTTCAACGACCAGAATTTAACACCTTTGTGCTGATCACATATTTTCTTATGTTGCTTAAATTAGATTGAAACCTCCTCTGAGAAAGTATAGTGCCTTATGATGCATTGCACTATAACAAGTTGCTAAACTGAACAGCATCTGCTGGAAGCCATCTGCTGGAAGCCACTGCAATTCTGACTGTCCTTAGACAGAAACAGATAAAGATGACAGCTTGTATTTTATTGTTTCTGTGGGGATTAATCCACCTCTGACAATGCAGAAAGGTGACTCTCCCCAGCATACACTGGGTCACCTCACTGAGTGAAAAGGCAGGAGGCTTGGACTTCCTCTGTTCCACTGAATTGGGAGTTTTAATCCCTCTTTGGGTTCACTTTCTTACCGTCTCTACCCTCCACTGGTCCTTTACAAACTGAGGAAGACTGAAATTTTCCAAAGTTCATAATCTGAAAATACCAATTAAAACTTCCCATGAAAATGTAGCATTTGAGGGCTATGTTCATTGGGGTCAGGATGCAGCTTCCACACCAGAGAGCCAGAAGAGCTCTGTATGGCAGGAGGTGTCCTCAGCCACAGCTGACAGACTGTTTGAATCGTTGTTCTTGCCCCACCTTGTGACTTCTACAGTCCAGGTGAATGTCCAAAAATTATCCAGAGAGCTATTTTTCACAATATATAAATAAAGTTAAATATTTAGGGCTTATTCCAGCATAATGGGGAAAAAAAAAAAAAAAAAGGGGAAAAGTGAAGCCTCAAAAGTTTTTTTCATGTAGTATTTTGTTTTAAACAGCTATGGCTTTGCTGTGACTTCGAAAGCCCTCTGACTAGATATGGTACCATCTGAGTGAGAAAATAAGAATGGGGAGAAACCTTTTACGTTTATTCTTCACAGAGCTTTAAGAAGAATTCATGGTATCTTTTTTTCAATTTTTTTATTACAGATTTCTGTGCTTTTAGCAGGATTTGGCAAAATTGCTGCTAGATGTCTGCATCATGGAAAAAGTGCTAGTGGCCTGTCTCAGATGCAGGACACTTGTTCCATCCCCCCTGGCCACATTTCCAAAGTTTTTAGGTATTCCCTGCACTTTAAAACAGTGCACTGCTAGCTCTGTACCTACCCATGGCAAATTTAGTCACAAGAGTTTTACAGCATTTGAGCTTAAGGATTACTTACAAGCTTTTCATTGTCATATGCCTCAGTAGGGCAATTTGAAAAACACTATTTAAGGAATGTCTTTATTCTTACATGGGCACTCTGGCTTACATGCTTAATGCAGAATGAAGTTCTGCAAGTAAACTGCCACGAAGTCTTTGGAAAGAAAGACTTTTTTTTGTGTTGACACAATACTGGTTTCTTCTTGTGTTGACAATCGGCGCAGCTCACTACACTCAGCTGCCAAGTGAGAAACCCAGAAGTAGTGATTTCTTTCACAAGATAGATTATATTATTATCAACAAAATGCTCAGTCTGAAAGAAAGTGGTCCAAAAGTCAAAGGCCTCCCTCTAGTCTGGGGACCTGAGTCTGAAATAAGTGTAGAAATTTATGTTTAGGAGTCTGATCCTTTTAAGCAACCTTTGAAAGCTGATTACTTGATAGTTCATATCAATTTTTATTAGGTGTCACAACTTCTTTGCTTTTGATGAAAAACTCACTGTTAAGTTGCTGACAAGTGGCATTGGGCTACAAAAGTGTTCTATTGATGCAGATCATGCTGATTACATGATTTGAAACAATTGCTCTAATAGAACTCCAATTAAAAACAGTGAGAGATGATAAGGTACATACAAAAAGGCAGAATGTAAGTTTTGCTCCTTCCAACAGACCTGTTCCCAAAGGTAAGAAAATTGTATTATCCATACAGCCTTAAGCCAAAGTGATCTCAGAAAATATCAACTCTGCAGAAGCAGAGTTCTCCAAACTCCAATAGGTCTCTAGGACACATAAAGACTTGAAGCTTTTTGATAAAAGTATCTGGGTTTTTCACTGGTTTTCTGTCATCCCCCAATGTCTGTGATCTGTAACAGCTTTCCATGAGAGAGGAGGCTGTTACTACTGTTTTTCTGAGGCTACACTGTGAGCCACTGTAAAGGAGATCTGGGGGACCACATTAATAGTTTTAATGACTGAAGGCTGTCACACGGATATTGCTCGACTCTCTAGGAGTCCATTCTCTGCTAACTGACCCTACTGAAATGTCACAGAATGAAGACTTTAGAGATGGCTACAGTGAAGAGGATAATTCTAGAGCAGGGAAGCATTGTCTTAATACAGTGGGAAAATATAGGGGAAAATAAAAGGACTCATCCAGCAGATGGGTTTCTAGCTGAACAGTTGAATTTATCAAAATAACATATGTTAAAATGTGTGATAAAAACCATTTAAAGATAACGTGAAAGAACAAAACCAAACTATTCATCAAAAAACTTGCCACATCCTCAGTTTTCCGTTACACACTACACTTTCATAACCAGTTTCACAGCGTTTGTCATAGTTAAATTGGTTTTGTCTACATTAATTTCTAAGTTTCTAAGTTGTGTGGGTTTATTTTATTACTGTGAGTGTCAGAGAAAACTGGAGTTTCTCATGTTACTCATAATATGGAAGAATCTACAAGACTACCTCAATTTAAGCCCCCAGAAGCTCCCCATTCCATATAAAGTTGAGGTTATTAATTCTAGGTAAAACACAGCATTACAGTGCAAATACTGTTTCCTGGCTCTGATAAGCACAATCTATTTAATCTGCCTCATTCAGAGCTTTTTCCTGTCTGGTTTTTCACTGAAATTAAAGTTTTAGAATCAGTAGCATAATTGGTGGGAATGAAATAAAACCAACAAAAAACCAAACCCCCCAAAACCAGTCATTTTTTAAAGGGCAAGTGTGAAAAATGTATGCTAATAAGGGCATTTATCATCAAAAAGCACTATAACTCTTAGAAGTTATCCAAGCAGGCCCTTGAGAGTTCAAAGAAACAGAGAGATTAGTAATATTAGGATGTTTCCAGCTAAAATGATTGAAATTATTACTCAAGGATTGAGGAGAAAGTAATTTGAATAGATACTGCTGTACATATTATCCAATAAATACTAAAAATAAAATTCTGTAGAGACAGAATATAATGCAAACATCTTAAAGGGTAGACATCAAATACAGTTTTGTAGCTTGATTCAATGAGCATGTACATTCACCTCTTAATTTATTTACTCTTGGTTAGAGCTGTACCACTAACTCATCAAATAAACAAGCTGGTCGGTTGACTACATCCCACCAGGCAGTGTCAGTTTTTAGCAGGTGTGCCTGAAGGACTCTTCCCTTCTGCTCTTTGAATCATTCTGTAGACACTAATGAGCATCCCTCTTCAGCTTTAATTATTGGTCCCTGACAAGTCAACATAATAGGAATCAGCTTAACCAAGCATACTCCCCAGTGACATGTTCAATTACTCAGGTTGTACTTCTCTGCAAGAGGTCTGAGGGGTTGCTAATTTAACATTGTCAAAAAAATAAACAGAGGTATTGGTTACCGTTTATCTTTTGACCCTAATGTCACCAAATCTAGCACCAAATCTAGCAAGATACCTCCTCCTGGAATGGAGCAGAAGATTAAATACTTCAAAATTACTATTCTGGTTTTACTTTTTAAATAAAATTAATTACTACCTGTAAAGTGATTTATGTCAAGCTATGTTTTATGAGGAGAGACACTGACATCTTGACAAGTGTTTGTTGATGCATGATTGTATTTATAAAGCTGTTTGGTTTTCCAGTTTTATAAAATACAAAAGTGGTAGTATTTATTCATTCATATTTACTGCAAAAATAAAGTACCAGAATTAGTTAATTTCTATTTTTGGCAAACACAAAGAGCTATTTTCCATAACCAGAAATATCAGTGTTAGAAATGAAAATAGGAAGCTTTTTATTTAGCAAGCTCATTATTAAGAAATGAAATGGCATTTTAGAGGTAAAGAAAGACGGTCTCTGTAAAAAGACTATTTACAAAACACTTTAAGACTAATTAATTTCACTGGATTTAATTCAAATTTAGTAAAAAAGAAACAGAAATTATATTCCATTTTTAAAAGGTAAATTATTATTTAATCTGACCTCAAAAGGTAACAAAGGACCTAGAACCTTGTCCAACAGTGTTGGCCTCAAGTACTGCATTTCTGGTGACCTGAACAGGTTTATTACCATCCATTTGGGCAGCAGAATGGTATTCTCCTGCAAAAAAACTATATTGTCAAATACAAAAATATAATAATCATCTTGTCAAATTACTGTAGTGTAATTCTGAACATCTCCTAAACATTTACAGATAGAAATATGAGCGAGTTTTTCTTCTTAGCTTTGTTCAAGTATTTACGTGGAAAAGGCTGAAATTTTAGTATTGCTTTACAGAATCCTTCCAAAGGATGAAAATACTTAAAAATAGTCAGTATAATTTTGTATTGTTTCCTTTATCAATGCATGTCACAAAAAATAAAATCTGAATGTTGCAGTACTAAAACATTTATGCAAAAGTCTCACATTTCCTCACTACAGCAACAACCATCTTGATGACCTACTGTGCTATTTACCAAACATATACTAAAGCTTAATGCCTATGACAATAAAGCAAGCATTCATTTTATAGTAAATATTTATGTAAGCACTTTGGACCACAACTAAGAATTCAGTAAAAACATGGACAAAGTACTTGCAAAATGGAAGCTTCATGCACAAACCTTGGTTTGGGTGGAAGCAAGACCGCACCTTGTATCTCTTATTATTTCACAACTACATATTCAACCTCTTCCAACCTTTTGATCTTCCATGTTTGTTCCACTGTTCTTATTATACAACAAAATCATATTTGAGTACGGCTTCATTTTTATGTTTAGCAACATCCTTCTTAATAGATCCAAAATTTAGTTCTGCTTATGATCAGTATTGCTATTTTCCTTAGCAGAGTTATTAACTTTAATGGCTGATTTTTTTTGTGGAGGTGTATCAGTAGAAAAAGACAGATGTCAGGCTCATCGTAAGTTCCAGGCAATAGAGTGGTTCTGGGCAAATGATGAATATACACTATGACAAACATACACAACAGCACAGTATAAATACATATAATCAGATCTCATTTCTAGAATTTCTTCACAGATAAAACTAAAAAAAATAGAACAGAAAATTATAGCCTCTAGAAATAAAAACTTTACTGTGAGTTGTAATTCTTAGCAAGCCCAAAGGGCCCTTGGTAAACAGTAGAGATAAAAGCTTCTGCAGGATCCATAACATGCCCAACAAAGGCATAGCACAGTTATATCAGTGTCTAACAACAGACTGTGAGAGTTCTGCAAACAAACACCATATGGAAGAACAGAAATCTGTTATTTAACCTAAAGCTCTCTAATTGCCTGGGGTTTAGATGAAAAGATCTTCCCAGCATCACAGAAATTATTCTTCTGTTCCCGAGCTTCAGAAATCTAACCCTAGGCTCCCTTCACTGCCAGTGGGATGAGGCATTTCAAAACCTAAATATTCTGACATATCCTAAAACCAAGTTCTCTCTTGATTACTCATGTGCTTTGGTACTAGGTGGTTGAAAACAAGGATACACTAGCAAATGACAGAACACGTTAGGTACTTCCCTTTGGCACAGAGATCTTTTCACATCAAGCAATGAGGCATGTTCCCAGCTAACTAACACTTTGGACATTTGGGTAAAATGAATCCAATCCCTTAGATTAGGCACAGTAACATTTTCATTATTCTTCTTTTCTCTATTTTTTTTCCCCAGGTAAGAAAAAAGGTTATTTTACCAGTCTGGTGATTGCAGAATACAAAAGAACAGAGCAGAAAGCACACAGCAAATAGGTTGCTTAGGTACTGGCACACTACAAAGGAGACTCTCAGTACATTTTCTTAACCGTCTAAAAGAAAACTTCTCCAAATAACTGTCAAGAGTGGGAAGCCTAATCCACAACGACTTAGTCATACTTTCAAATTAAAGGTAGGATGCCACAGAGAAAGCAGTAAAAAGAATCACTCTTCTGGTATGTTTTCAGCCTTGGACAAAAAAAGCAACACATCTTTCCAATTTTCAGGACAGGCTGACATGTCCTGACTAGCAATTTTTCTTAATTCTCCACAGTGAGAACAAAGCTAACGAATGGTTAAAAAAAAAACCAAGAGAATCTAGTCTAAGATCACTAGATTTATAGCAGTGGAGGAGAAACAATCTTCTTAACATAGTCACTTAATCCACTACATTAGAGGCAAATATGTCACGGCATCAGCTTGTCACAATCTCTTCCTACCAATGATGCTACAGCAAGAAGGTTAATTCTCCCAACAAATCAGACAGACTGGATTCCCGTTTCTTTTGGTGACTTTTATATGGCTGAAGCAGGTTCTTCAAAGCTGCTGCACTGCGACCTTTTACTTTCAGCAGCTGTCTGCAAAAGAGCTTCAGACAAACAGTTCAGAACCAGGGCATGACATGGAAACAAGACTTCACAGCCTTGGGCTAATGTGGCTCAGCACAGGATAAACAGTTTTTTGTCTATCTTTCAGGGTTTATCTCTTTTATGACTCATGTTGAGTAATTGTTTCCACATCCCTTTCTGTCATAAGGGACAGGGAACATGCTTGTTCAAGACAAGAGCTTTACACAGAATTTAGGAGGAACAGGACACAACCTAGAGCTCTTGCTACTAAGTCTTTGGTTGGATTGGCTTTGTTGTTCTCCTTTTCACCCCTCATTTTTCAGCCCAACAGTCCAAGCTGGTAGCTGACTGTAGAAGAAACAGTCTCTATGAAGGCTCTGAAATTTGCAGTACGACTGCTAGTAGTGATAAATTAGAGTTATAATTGATGTATCTCATTTCAATGCATATAAGCAAAATCACACACAGATAAGATAACACATAAAGAAAATGGGTGAATGCAATCTCATTCGTTTTTCAGCAGATAGCAATCTTTCACTTTTGTTATTGAACATGAAATATAACCTTACCCTGAGAAAACAGGAATTTAAAATCTTGCCTTCAGAAGTTCTACCAAGAACAAGAACATTGCACTTACATCATATGAAAACACAGCATGAAGTACAATTCAAGAAGCCAGGGCACCAATAGGCTCTTATTTATATGTTCTACTGCTTTATTATGTATTTATATTATGTACCTTGATTAAATCTTATCTCTTGATTCTATTATCATAATATGCCACTTAAAGAAACAAACAATCTCCACCCCCCAATGTGGGGGGAGGGCAGGGGGGAACATAAAACCACAAGAAAAGCATACCAGCAGCATCAAACCACTCATACTGGAACTACAAGTTCTTCTGGTTCATCGGCCAATACTGAGTTCCGTAGCAAAGGTAGATTTGATGATACGTAACAATGCTTTGTGTCAGCATGTGAAAGTCAATCACACACCAGTTACAGAGACAGGCAAAAGGAAACGTGGCTCAGGGAAGAGCTGGGCACTCCAGGGTACAGTCCAGACTGATGTCACAGAACAGCTGCAACTTCACCGCAGGTGCAGCTCAGCCTGCAGGGAAATCCCAAGTGTCATTTCCTACCAACTGACCTCTCTGAAACTCTGCTTCTCTACCCAAGCCACAGCATGGTTTTTGTGGCACTCATGTTCACCTGCAGTCTGCCAGAAATGGGGATGATGAAGACACTCTAGGATTGGGAAGGAGAAGTGTTAGGTCCTTCAGAGAGGAAATGATGGAAGATAGCAACTCTCAACAGACACAGTTTTCAGTTTATACAGACAAAATCACTCTCTCTACATAACTAAAATCATAACACATCCAATACCTGCTTTTAGAGATTTCTAGAAGAAAAGCAAGTCAACCTAGATAAACTGCCACAGGTTACCCTCCTGTAGTTTTCTGCTGATTGCCACATTTGCCATTATGTTACATGTCCAAACTCAAGATCAGATGTAGCAGAATATAAAATCAATTATCCAGCAATACCTAGTTTGATCCCCCTACTACTAAAAAGAGTAAGTGAATCTAAATCTGTGAAAAAAATGAGTGAGGCAGGGAAGGAAGTGAAAATAACAATTTTCTCAATCCTTACTATAAGAGCTTTCACTGTAGTTACAGATGGGGAGCTATCCTGATCTTTAATTTTTAAAAATTGAGAAAAGGAAGCTTCCAAAGTCACCCGACAACTGTTCTGCAATATACACTCAAGCACTGTGCCCATATAGGTAAGAGGTGTTTGCATGCTATTATTGATTAACCCATACAATATTTCACATGACATTTGCTCATTTGGAGCAAATAATTAGGAGAATGAACAAAGCTTCAGGAACACAAGAGTAGTAGATTAAAAGTCTTACTCCACATAAAAGTAGTTTTCTGTATCTACTTTTTTTTATAATTTTTCCAATGTTTTTCCCTGATCTTTTTCTACATAATAGAATTGGCAACATACGACATTTAGAAGGTAATTAATTTTTCAACCAAGTCCAGCAGGTTTTGGTTACACAGTTATCCATGTCTAACGTGATGCAATGCAGATGTACAAGTCAGTCTCTTTAATACCTGCTTCATTAACAACAAGCTCTTCAGTGTGAAAGTAGAGGACTCCACTCCCACATAACTATCCAATAAACCATCATGGATTTTCAGAGCTTTCATATGAACATGGAAATACTATCATATGTGTTAGGCATAACTTCTTTTCTTGCTACAGCTCTTTTATATATGAGCATTGAGGTACAAAGCATCATCAGTTTAATGAAAGACAGGAAGAAACTATTCTATATCAAAGAGCAGTAAGAGAAAAACAAACAAAGTTAAGTACATATGGAAATCAAGAGCAGTCGTGGCAAATTTATCTTTTCACAATAGCCAGAAGTACTCTACTTTTTTACATTCCTAAAACAGACAACAAGAATAAAAAGACTAGAGAGTGCCTTATTAAAAATACTGTTTCTTCTTATTATTTTCCAGCTATTTTTTTCCTCTTAACAGTTTCATATTGGAAGACCATCACACTTACACTGCAACAGATCTTGTAGGAACTATTTAAATCTGCTTCAACTTCCACTCTTTTTATAGCTTATCTGATCAAATGATACAAAGAGAAAACTTGACATGATGTAAAAAAGTGACAAGCACATATGGAGTTAAGTAGCCTGTCTATGGAAAGCGCACAGAGAAGGTATCACCTTCCTTTAGCACATACTTCCTTTTGCTTATACATATGAAATAATAATACAAATAAAATAAGGTTGGTCAGTTTCTGTAGTAGGCATGTAGATTGGATAGAGAGTTATCAAAGGAATTGAGTAAAGGCCAGTTTGGTGGTTGAAATGGTAAAAACCATGTAATGTTTTAAGTTTGACAGAATGTTCAGTAACTAGCTGAAAGGAAGAATTGCAAAGCTTATTATAATATTTCAAAAATATGTCACTGTCAGTAAATCCATATTGCTGAGACATATTTATGGAAAATAAATGAATAAATAAGTTTCATTCCTATGGTGCATGTAGGCCTTCAGGAGGAGACTTGTTCCTACGTAGAGATGCAGCTGAGAATTTTCCCTAAGAGATACAAAATGATCCCCTTTAAATGTCTTTTATCTCTAACAGAAATTTAAAAAATAACCTTAATTCAAAGGAAAAGGAAACAGAGCATATATGATGAGGAAAGTGCTCAGCGTGACGATAGGCTGACAGACCACAACATCTATCTTCACCTTGAGGGATGTGTAAAGAGAAATTGGAGTGTGTACACACAATATGTTTTTGGAGTTGATCCCTCTACAAATGTCATGCTCAATTGCAGTAGGTATTTATATACATTAGTGGCAAGGCACTGCAATTAGCATGCACTGTACATGTTATTATGCCTGTATGGTGCTATCTATTTTCACCACCCTACTCAGCTCTAGAAACAGTGAATACCTTCTGTGACAAACCAGATGGACAGACATACACACAGCCCAACTTAGTGAGAGCCTCACAAACTGCAAATAAAAAAAGTGTTCTGTTCATTAGAAAATGAGGCTGGGAAGTTTCCCTTAAAAAGTGAATTATGATTATAAAAATTATTGGTTTCTTTTTTTGGTTTCTGGTGGGTTTTTGGATTTTTCTTTTGTTTGTTTGGTTTGGTTTTTTGTGTTGCTGTTGTTGTTTTGGGTTTTTTTGAGTTTTGGTTTTTTGGTTTTTTTTTTTTTAGCTTGTTTGGGGTTTTTGGGGGTTTTTTTACAGGCAATTTCATCAGCTATCGCTTTATGTCCTACAACAATGTTACAATCCCATCTTCTTTTACTTGTGATAATAAAGTTTGACACAATGATAAAAAATAAAGTGTTTCAAAAAACAATGTCCTTATCAACCGCAATCTCTCATTTTTAATGCAATGAATGCAACTGAAGAGGAAGAAAAGCAGCAGTGTAATATAGTAGCAAACTATGCAATTGTAACAATTTTGATGGGTGCTTTCCCTGCTGCTGAGACACCCGAAGTCCTTTTGAAAAGTGTGATCATTTTCATTTACTATCCACAGACAGTAAACTAAACTACAAAATACAGCATAACATCAAGGATGTGTTGGGGAATCTGTCAAACTCAAACAGAAGTGTAAAGACTCAGGTGGACTCTTGGCACTGTGATATTCCAGCGAAACTCTGGCATCAAATATTTAATAGATACAATACGGTTATAAAACAGAACAAATCCAAAGCAACTGTAAAAGTATGTGAAAAGATACATATTTACGTGTACACAGATTATATGAGCACCATTTTAAGCAACTATTAAATGCTAAATGCAT
Source organism: Ploceus nigricollis (assembly GCA_013399945.1). Taxonomy (NCBI): domain Eukaryota; kingdom Metazoa; phylum Chordata; class Aves; order Passeriformes; family Ploceidae; genus Ploceus; species Ploceus nigricollis. Next base: position 1,144,003 of record VXBC01001852.1, on the reverse strand, counting down.
TAGGTGCTGGGACTAAATTCCAGCTTCCCACCATTATGTCTTAATCCAAGCAACATTAACATTAAACATCAAAATACATTCATTCTAGGGTCAGTGAGATGAACACCCATATCTGTTTAGACTAGTAAGCAACTTCTAATAATTTTGTAATCTTTTTGAGAGCAGACTTTTAAATCAGTATGTACAGTAGTTACTTGATGCTACTTTATGAAAGTGGGTGTATTGTCTCCCTTTCTCTACCCTCCAGCTGCTGCTAAAGTTCTCAGATACATGTCTGATTTCTTGCCTTCTTGAACAAATTGCATGGGTCTTTGTAGTATTAATAAGCACCCCCCTCCTCCACCCCCCAGCCCCAAAAAAGGGGGTTTCTGGAATGCTTATACAGCGATAAAAAACGGATTTACTAGATTGGTTTTGCAGAGACAGTATCACAGTTCAATTCTCATTGTTATGGACACTCACCTTGCAGAGCACATCTTGGCTTTTAGTTTGTCAGTTTCTAAAGCCTGAGCACCATTTTATAGCAGTTCTTAGGAATTATGAAATCTAGCTATTTCAAACTGTCAAAAGCAGTGATTTAAGACATTTGAGCACTGAGGTTATGGTTTGCTTCACCCAGATTAAAAATTAATTTAAAATAAGTTCATCAAGTCCATTGATTTCTGTAAACTGTGATAAAAATCAATAACAGAGCCTTACTGATTTACTCTTAGAATTGATTTGTTTGTTTGTTTGTTTTAATATCAGCAAATGCAATGCAAATTTAGTGGTTGCTCAGGTTCAGTTAATATTGGGTACTCTAAAAACATACTGAAACTTAAGCTTTGGGGAGACAGAGAGGACCAGGGAATGAGGAATGTTGTCAGTTTAAATACCCTGGATATGCACAGCACAGCCACACTGAGACCGCCAAGCTGTCCCTTCTTTGCCTTCCCATTCAGTATCACTTAACTGAACTTACAGACAGCTCATACTTTCATTAGCAAGTATTAACACTTGCACACATTCGTGAATGAAGAGGGACTGGTGTACAGAGCATCGGCTGAGTTGTCGCTCTTCTGTTTGGTTTGGCAGTCTCTTTGCTTTTAGAAAGAAGAATGAATGACTTAGGTGGGTGACATTTTTGAGTCTGAAATTCCAGGTGATTTCAGGGCACGTACTGAAACCGCGGAGGCTGTGGACAATCCACCAAGAAGCTCTGGCCAGTTCAGACCCTGTCACACCCTGCATATGAAACACTGAAAATAAACTTCTTCCAACTAGTATGGCAGTATGGAACAAGAAAAAAAATATTTGAAGACAAAAATAACTCCTCCTATTCCTTAGGAAAAAACTACCCAAAAAACTTGGCTGACATAAGAAGGCAAAAGAGCATTTCCTGCACAGACTTCATAAACCACAGTGGAATATAAAAGAAACTTGTCTCTAACATACTCCCTTAAAGCTCACCACCAGACCCAACATTAAGTGACCAACTTAATGATTTTCTCAGTTGCAGTGTAACATCTACAGGATGTTGACAATATTGCACTATTTATCTTTAGTCACAATTCAGAGTTGTTCTTTAGGCTCAGAATAGAAAACATTACAGATACTGAATAAGGTTTGACTGAGGTTTTAAATGCCATCATGCCATGATGAATTCCATGGTCTGTGGCATTGCTTTATAATCCAGCTCAGAGGGGAACAAATCCCTGGTTGAGACTTTATAAATGCCACTGTAAAAGAAAATGGCTTTAAAATTCCCTACTAACATTAGGCAGCACTGGAATTAACCCCACTCTTAATTTTAGACTATGTCCCACAGCCTTCAGACGAGCTGTGTTTTACATCAAAGGAATTCCCATCTAATGTACAACAATGTGATCATGGGTCAGCATGGTAAATCTGAAGCTTCCACTCCAACCATATTCCTTCTCCTGTGCCAGTCCTCAGGTGAATCCTAATTTTGCTCTATGCTGAAAACAACCAGCAGCAATGTCCTGAGGTGACAGCTGTCAATAGCAAAGCTCTCACACCAGTCACCACTGCTAATTAATAGCTCTTCTTTGGACTGTTGATGTATTGAAGTTCAACAGTCGTGACTTGCTTGTTAACAGCTATGAAATCTCAAGCTGGCAGCAGAAAATGATTCATTGCAAGGGTGATGAGTAAGTTTTGGTGAATTGCACATTAGTGTTTTCTTTCCTCATTCCTCTCCTTTTTTGACAAAGCAGAACGTTTTATATATTAGTATGCCTTATCATATACATTTCATGAACTTTAAATTCCTATTTTTTGAAGGTGTTTTATAGTAATAGTATTTCTGGACTTATGGAACAGTTTCACTTCAATACTAAAAAAAAATTAAGAGCAAAAATTTTATTATTTTTACAATAACATAGTGGGGAAAAAAACTGAAATTCTGAAATTGCTGTAACCAATTTGGTTGGAAAGTTTTGCTCCCCTGAAAAACCCATTCTGAAAATGTTTCAAGCCACCCCGCCTATAAAAAAGCTTGATATGTATTATGATGATGTTTAACACCGCAGTTTCACAATATGAGATCTTTATTAGACAAATTAACTGATACCTATGGCAACTGTGATCTGCTGAAGGACAGGAAAGAACAGAGTCCCATTTATCCACTGAAGAAGCCCTTTTCTGGTGCTTAACCATGCTTCATCCTAAACCACTGGGATAACAGCACTAATAGTCACAATTCCACCAGGGATTACAGCTCATTCCAAACAAGTTTCCAAAGTCCACCCTGGCAGCAGCATGCATTCAGGAACAAATACTCTCAGCTTTGCAAAGGTAGTCAAGTTGGCCATCAAATACTGCATTAATTAGCTGATCTCTGAGTAAATAAGACAATTTTCATCTGCAGTTTTGCTGCTGTGGTCAGCAAAAAGCTTTCAATTATCTGATCTATCATAAACAGGAAGGCAAGATCTACTTATTTTTCCTTGGAACCATGTTAGTTTTAATTAAAATTTATGCTATTGTTCCAAGAACTATATACTCTCTAACTTTGTAGGGGCTAATGAGGATAACAGTGGTAAGGAGAGATCTAGGCATTAATGTGTTCTTGTATTATTAAGAATTAATCAGGCATTTGTAAAAAATAGGGAAGTGGAAAAGGAGAAATTGGGCGGAGGGGGAGACAGAAAAATGGGGGGGACAGAAAACAATGAAAGCCTCTCCCTACACAGAAACACAACAATAAAAACAAACAGGGGTCTTCAGAAGGGAAGTAAAACTAATAAAGGCAGTGGGGAAAGAGCTGTATAAAGGGCAAATATACCAGCGTCAGATAATACAATGGCAATTAGCCAACAGTTTAAAGACAAAAGTCTCACATCAAAAGGAAGAAGATTTAAAAAACATATGTTATCTTGTTTCCCAGCCCTCTAGCAGCCAGGGCATTGATGCTGCAACTAGATCCTGGTGGTGGGATACAGTTCAGTGGGAGCATTTACATCTTATGGGTAAGCCAAGTTGGGGTCTGAGCTAATCAATTATGCAAGCAAGAAAATCCACGTTATTATACACTCAGCTAGCTTAAGATTCAGGAGGAATTCAGAGCAGACATCATCAAGATAACTGTGTACCTCATGGGAAGTCTGACAACACAACCCTGCAACTGCATTTCACATCTAATTCTACCTCCCATTTCAAAATTACCAGACAGCAAAGGACAACCAAGTCATAAACAAGCAGTCTGAAGGGGCACAGGAAAATGTTAACTTTGTCATCTTCTGCTTTTGACTGCCAAATCATAATGCTTAAATTCTTCCTCACTGCAAGGATATATTTTTTGATGATGATGATACTGATAACAATTATGAAAATTAATATCTCAAAAGCCTGGAGCAACACACTAGATTTTAAGATTATTTCATGCTTAGAAGTTGTTTAAAAAAATGCAAAGTGGTCTTGAAAGCGCTATAGCTAAATTTTTACTGGAATTCACCAAGATAAGCACTTTATTTTTAAATTTATAGTCAAAGCACAGAAAGGAAAGATGGAAACACGCATAAAGCCAATCCTCATGGATAAACAACAACTCACATTAGGTTCTTCAAGAAAGTAAGATGACTGACAGTCTCCTCTGATTTTTGTATTTACTCACTGGCTTAACTTTAGATCACACCTCCCTGTCAAGGTTCTTGCAGATAATTAGCATTAAGGAAATAATGGCCTTCCAAGTCTGTGTTTATTATTGTTTTATTCCAACTGAACACGACACTTGGCAAAAGCAGCAGACTCTTCCTCTTCCTTACAGCAGTTTTCCTCCTTCCGGTCCCCTTCTCCCCCTCCAAAACCTTCAAACCAGATTCTGAAGTCAGTGGACCCACTCAATAAGTCACAGCCAGCCTCTGTGCAACACTTCCCTTCTGAGGAAATTCATTTGCCCTGCTTGCTTAGCTGGAAAGGCAGCTTTTCGTCCCTCGCTGCAGGTGCTGCATTGCTTCTTGGTTTTGTGAAGGCAAAGTCCCTACCCCCTTTGTGCAATATTGTTGGCATTTACTGTCATACTCTGACCACCTGGGGGACTTGTCAAAATGTATTCTAGCAGCCCCCAGCCTCAAACCCAAAGTGTTTATGGAAAACTCTGTGTATCTACTTCCTTCCTGTGAATGGAAGAGTTAATACAAAAGACCTTTAATTGATTACAACTGCAATTAATGAAGGTTGTTGTGAAGGTTGTTAACAAAAACAGATGAATACAGATGTTGAATTTTAAATCTATTTGGAAGCAACCCACTTTATCACGGTATGGAAGAATGGCAAAGAGGTTCCAATGGGCTTTCCACATACCAAGCCCTAAAGTGACAAGATAATATATTGTTTCCATTTCCAAAGGATGTAACTTTCTTCAAAATACCCCAAAATGACAAAACAAAGCAAAAAGAAAAACAAAAACAAAAACAAAACCTGCAAAGAAGGGAGGATGTGTTCCTTACAAAAAGGGAGGGTTGCTATCTTATTTGCCTTCCTATGACACCGCTGACATCAACAGCCAAAACATGACTACATGCAAGTGTTTTGGTGTAGGTATTTTTTCTTCTCCATTAGTTTTATAAGATTGGCTAGGATTTACATGAAAGGTTGTTGATTACCTAAGGCAAATAATATGATCAAATAGATTAAACTAAAAGCAACCAGCCTCAACAAGCAAGACACAGAAGGCGGATTCTATGAATGACATAGTCTCTGCTCTACCTGCAGACTGTAAATCATCACAGGCTTACTTGACAGTGCCAGGCATAGGCAGAGCAGCACTAAAACATCATGAGTCCAAACACTGGGGTTTTTTTCCAAACAATTACACTCCTGAAAGTGGAAAGTGAGGGTGTTTTTTTGCATGAGTCCCCCCACCCCCATCCCCCTCTTTCATATTCAAACTCTTGAGGCAAGGCAATTTGACACTGGTTTCTGTAACAAACCTGGTCAGGCAGGATTTCTCACACACCCTGCACAAAAGGCTAACCTCTCACAAAGTACTTATTGGAGATTTACGTCAAGGTTGAGTGAACTGCAGCCAGGGAACTGAGCTCAAAATACTGTGTGAAAGGCTCTGGTGCTAATCACTAAACCAGTGGGTTAGCTGGAGAGGAACTGGGGAGAGGGAAACAAGAAACAAATGAAAAATACTCTTTGTAGTGTATATATATATATATATATATACACACACTATTCCAATATTCGGCTACAATACTACCAGGGGAAAAAAATTAATCACTTTCAACTGAAAATTTTCTCTAATTATCAAAATACTAAAATAGCTATACTGAAAGGAAAAATCAGCTTCTATATTCACTTTTACTCCATATTTCCAATGGCATGGATTCCATATTTCCAGTGAAAGGATGACTAAATGATGCTGTAACTCAGACATTGATCTTATGCAAGCAAGAAAATCCATGTTATTATACACTGCAGCTAGCAGTGTGTAATACTTGTAGCTAGCAGCAACTTTCTGATCTTAGTTGTTGCAGAAAGAATCAAGGATTTGTATACCACTGTCAGAGGTGAACACTATTAGACAAGCAACCATATAAAGTGACTGACAAGCAGTGATAGACCTTGTCCAGGCAGGGCCTTGTTAGAACACAGTAACTAACTTGTTCTGTCCTTCCAGCACAGACACACCACGCTGCTCTAAGTGCAAACTAATGCACTGAGAGTTGACAGTACACGCTGCCTTGTGCTCAATGCACTCAAAAAAACAGCAAACGTTTTCTATAACTGTATCTTTGCAGTCTAGGTTCAATGTGTTCTTTACAATTAAAACAGTGTATTACACAACTGGTTCTGCTGAAATGAATTCCAAGAGGAACTCAGATGTTGCTTTTTGGTCACCATTTATCCAAAAGTTATTTTACATACATCAGAAAACCCCTTTTCTCATCTGAATAGTGGAAGACATTTAGGAACTCCTTAATAAAATATGGTAAGAAGGAATATTCTAAACACTAAGTAGACTTTTCATCTTAAATGCTGCAAATCCTAAAGTAAAGCTGTACTGAGATTCACATATTACAATTTTTGCAAGCTATACACAGCCCATGTTCCTTCTAGGAGGTCATAGCAGCCAGACTTCTGACCCAGCAAAAAGCCCTGTTGCTCTCTCTGCAGGTTTACAATGGATGGGAAGGAGAATCTTATTTCCCACACTGTGATACACTGTTGCACTAATTTTGACCTACTATTTGTTTTGTAAATGTTATAACATATTGTAAAAAATGCCATTATTTTGTAAAACAATGTGTTTATCTATTATGCAGACATCGTATATGAATTTAATCGATCCAGTTGCTCAAGTAACTTTATTCCCCCTAATCTATCCTCACACCACAGCACAGAGGCAACAAGCCCTGGCACAGCAGCTTTCCAGCTTACTGCAAACTACAGGAGAAAAAAGTAACTACTACTGGAGTAGTCACCAATGTTAAAAAAAACCACAGTAACACAAAAATCCACAAACAAATTAATGTATTATTTAAGAAATTCAAAGTTACCTTTTTGTAACTGCTGTTATAAAGATGGAAATGTTAAGAAAGACTTTCTTCATATTGCTGCAAGAATCCCAGCTGCTGAACATTTACTGTTGCCCATTGAAATTGGGGTGGAGAAATTCCCTGCTGCATTAAAAATGCCCATAAACTCATAAACAAGAGACACATCAGTTCCCTTAAAGAAAAAAAAAGATACCATTAGGACGGCTTTTCATCCTTAGTGTATCTGAAGGGCTTAAGACACACTTTCTGCCTAAATATAATCAGCAACATTACCACACTAGTTACCCTCAACAAGTTTTAAAGTGACAAGTGACCAAAGAATTTTGTCAAACAGTGTTTGCTAGTTGTATTGGGAAACACAAAAGAACTAATTGCAAGGCAAAGTTATTACAGATTGTTTTGTGATGAGGAGGTTAGATCAACTTTTAAAAAGCAGTCAATCATGCAATTCAAGAATAAAATAATTTTGAAACATCCAAAAATTACCATCTGCTCATATCTGGAAAACTCAACATGATGGGGTGCCATTGCAGATGGTGATCATTTTCCATGTAACTGGGCTCTTTGAAGTATTATGAGTGTTCTGCTCCATTACTTGCTCACATTTTTTTACTTCATGGACTTCTTATAACCATGAACCAAACCTTAACACCTCTATTTTCCATGCTCAGCTCTGCATGCTCACCCAGCAAAACATCACAATATCTTTGACAGCTCTCCCTTGTAAAAACCCTGCAGTTTGCTAATGCCTGGTGCAGAATGAACACAAGACATTTCTTTTGTAAGCACCTCAATATACAGGTGTTTTTGTTTGTTTGGTCTTTGAATGATTGCTGCTTGGGGGCTGGATAAGCTTAGGAGATCTTTGAACAGAAAGCAGTGTAGAAAGCTGTTACACACTTGTAACAGAGGATTCAGAAGAGCCTGTAATGGACATTAAGGCCTGGCTTTTCATTTTTCTTGGATAATCTTCAGGCAAATCTTGGCATTTTGTAAAATTAACTCACTCAAAAACAGTTCTTTGTATTAGCATACCTGAGTGGGAAATTATCTAGAGCCACTTGGACTTGCATATTTGAATTTACTCACCTGCTTTTTGCCTGTAGGACACCAGATTTACCAAAAATGTAACACACAGAGAATTACAGCAGCTCATTAATAGCATGGATCTTCAGTCCTAATTTACAGGCCTCAATTGTCAGTCAAGGTACAGAGAAATTATTTGAGAAGGCAGATGCGCTCCTGTTTTGATTTGCATTCCAGAAGTACCTCTCTTTATTCATTGTGGAAAGAGCCTAAGAAAACTACCTTTCTTACTTAGGTATCTCATTTAGGTTGCTACTAGGTGATAGAAAGATTCCTGTATTCTCATACTTTGAGCTCAAAAATTTTGCATTTTTGCCTCCAGTCTGTACATAAGAAAGGTTACTGGCTCATAAGAACCCAGTTATGGAGCTTTTTTTTCCTTTCTCTTTGAAGAACTCTATTTTTTTCAGTAGTTGTCCATGCCCATCACTTAATCACTTAACTGAGCTAGTAAGACTACACAAACCTGATTTCAAAATATAAAATTAAGAGCATATACTATGCACACAGTTTGCAGAAATTCATCCTATGTATCCCAGCAACTGCAAGGTGCAGGTCAGCTAAATGAGGTGATGAAGAAGTACAGTGGGCCTGAATATGAATGGAGAAACCCACACACAATGCTGACCCTACTGACCATGGTAGAGGAGCAGGAGAGCAATCACGACATGGCTTAGTAAATCAGTGAGAGGCCTGTGCTCCATGCCTTCATTTCTCAGTTGCTGTTTCAAATAAACACTGCTGAATGTTTAACAGGAACCACCAAGAACATTAGGTCAGAGTTTGTATTTCTGGATTGAAACATTTGACAAATGTATAAAGGATAGAAAAATCACTGATAATCACTTATGGATTCCAATAACAAACTAGATGTTAGCAGAATATTTACTGCACTTTGGGATGGATTTCACAGAATCGAAAGAAACAAAGGCATTTACACTGCAAATGAGAGGTATAAATAGAGAAACAAAGCACTAAAGGCTTGTTTGAGATGCAAAAAAATCTAATTGTAAAACTTGGGACTAAGCTTCTTGGGTCACTTTACCTAGTTAATTCCTTGAAATGCTTTCTCTTCAAATCCCTTATTCCCTTATCTGTCCTGGCTCTTACAGACTGTGTCTTCCTGACTTTTTAGTAGTTAGCCCAAGCAGGAGGATACACCCATTTTTCATATACACATACACATCATGTATTGAAGGAATTATCCCCAGTTTTATCCAAGTAAGCTCTTAAAGTTTTCCTTTCCATCACACTCCCTTTTTCTACTTCACAAATGCCTTTTTATTCCCTCTGATACTGCTTTTATCTTACAAAGCCATCAATCTAGCATGTCTTTACATACACTTGCAGAGAGTGACTATGATTTTGCTCTACACAAGGACTGACTAGTACTGAAAATACAGCTGTCATCTTCAATGGCCTTACATGATTCCCTTTTTAAAGAAATGTCACTCTTGAGATTTAGACACATGCATAAAGCAAGAAAAATAAAACTATGAATAAAAAATAATTACTCCATGAAATAATGTTGTAAGTTTTAGCTAAACCACCCCCTTGCCTTCTTGATTAAAACCATACCAGTATTTCCCATTAACTGACAAATTATGTTACGGAGACAGAAGAGTCATTAACTGCAGATATGCCAAAATTTTGTTTCCTACCCCCAGTGATAAGGCTGCCATTCGGACAAAGCAGAAGCAGGCACTCCTTTTATTTTTTATCACCTCCTGTAATTGCTGTGTGGTGGTGTAAGTGTCTGGGCTTCCTTCATAGTGACTGGAGATAAAGCCAACACAATGAATGGCCAACAATATACAGTCCTCTGACTATATAGAAATATTTTTTTTGGATTTGGTAACTCACTTTTGTACTTCACAACTATGTTGCTTAAATTTGCGTTGGCTCCAAGAATCCTAGACAGGTAACTCAGGCACAGACACTTCCATCACAATTAGATGAAACAAGTCCCGCCCTGAAAGTTTATGGGATGGAGTAATTTCAGAGTGGTTGTTTTTCCCTAAGATCTAAGGATCATTTCCTAGAGCAGGAATCACAGCCAATGTGAAAACTCTCATTTATTTCACCGAAATCAGGTACAGGTCAAATGGGGTAATAAAATAATATGGGGCAACAGACCAGAGAGAAACCACTGCTTTTTGACCTGGAGACTTGGGAATGACACCTGCATGGCACATAGGAAAAAGGGAGGGCTTTTCTGTAACATGTCAATCACATAAGAGTGATTGAAAATTACATACAAAGCTAATGCCTTGCCTCTGTTTAAGAACTACAAATTTATTACATCTTTTTATTTAGTTTAAATGTTCTATGCCTGAAAGCAAGTTTCTGGATTTCTGAACCCTACAGCAGATTTCAGATTTGTTCTGAACTTGTACTAAGCCTTTCTAAATTCGTATTCCAGCTTAAATTTCAATGTAAGTCAAACACAAGGTGTTAGGCACACTCAATGCAGTTCGCTTCATGCACACAGCCCTGTTCAGGCTTCTACCTTCCAACAGCGAACCTGCCATCTGCAGTGAAAGCCCTGTCTTGTAAATGCAATTTATAGTTCCCAGGCCACGTTCAGACAGCTTCCTTAGAGGACTCCATCTGTTTTGAAGCTCTAATATTCTTTTTCCCCTGCTCCTATAATTACACTGTTTTTCCCAATAACTTCATAAACTCTCTTAATGTGTCCTTTCTATTCCTTTTGTAGTCTTAATGCCACAGAGCCCTTGGAGTTACCAAATTATGGCAATGTTAGTTAAAAAATTTCAACATTCACACAGAAAAATAATAAAAAGGTCATTCACTTTCCTTGCCATCTAAAAAGCCAAATCAAACTTTGTTCTTAAACAATTTAATATTTCAACAAAAACGGGACAATTTCTTTTTTTTACAAGTGTGCACTGGCACAGTGTCATCATCATATTTCAGGCATTTTTGCTCCCAGTGTTATTAATGAAAGGTAACTTAAATATTTCAAGAGTTTCTCTTATGACATCCCGCACATACCCACTAGAGAGTGAAATAGATATGCTGTTCATGGAAAAGCTCTCCAGAAAATCCTAAGAGAGGAGAAAAGGCACACATTTTGACTTTCCCTTTGGAAGTACCATTTATTTGAACATGTTTCTATCCACTTTCACATCTAAAAGTTGATATAAAAAATAATACTATCAGGTGGTTAAACAGATTTTTTTTTCAAGTCATCGAGTTTGCATAAGACTTCTAAATTTGATGATACAGATTTATAAAGTATATTTATAATTTTGTTCATTATTTAAACAGTTCAGAGAGAAGAAAAGGGGGGCTGAAATCTTTGATCACTCATTGACAGCTATTGAAAACAGCTCTTGCTGTATAACTGGGATATAACTTAGAAACCAAGAGCAGTGGAAGCATTTTTGACAACTGCAAGATAATAAACGCAGCTCCATTTCAAAAAATCATACGGAAAAATCCATACTCTTCTATAATTCTGTCCTGACTAGGGACACTATCAGCACTTTGAAAACACGGCTGGTCTCCAGATGGAGTCTTCCTGGCTTAGCAGGAAAACAGAGCAGTAGCAGCAGCACAAGTATAATTCAGTGAAGGCACTGGTAGGCACAGTCAAAAAAAACGTGATGTAATTTTATTGAGACCCTTGAATAACAAGTGTGAAGTGGACGTGCTAAAGGCCACCTGAATCCACTGACAGCAACCTACAGTCTGCAGATATGTCGGACAAGTAGTTAGATTTTCCTCCATATAAAAATGGCTTTTACATCTACAGAAGGATCACAGCAGCTTCATCTGAGAGCTATGACTTCACCCTTTAAAAACTGCAAAACTAAATAGCATTTACTCTCCAGGATTCATTGAAGCAATGCTGAACAAGATCATCAAGAGGATATGGTTAAAGTGAAGAGAGCACAAACTCTCCCAAATATCCTTCCTGCTGTTGCTGTGTTTCCACTAGCTGCACGTGTCTCTACAGCCTTTTATCTGAACTACATAGGTTCACTCATACAAATATGGACTATGCTACATACCTATAGTCAGGGGGGTTTGTATAACATATGGGTATATTCTAGGCTTATACAGAGCTGGCAATATCACACTTGTACTATGTTTTTGCATAGTACAAAGAGAAACTTAAGACCACGAGGAACTGGTCAGGCTGAAATGTTCTTTCTGATATTTCACAAAGTGTAAATACAACTCTTAAGTTTTTCTTTCTCCATCTAGACAGATATTATAAATTTATTTGAGAAGGCACTGACTAATCTCTTGCATACACCCTCAATTCAATCCATCCCCTCTCTCCTTTGACACTGACTATGGACTTTGTAGTCATTTCAGCAAGTTTACATTTTTTCTCAGTTATTTCTAACAAACCACACTTACATGGCAGGGAGATGAAAGGTTGAGCAAGATTCTCAGTGCTCATGAGTAAAGTCCCTAACAAGGCACAGCTGATCTACAGACAGACAGACAAAGATATCAACCATGTGTTGAAAATAAACAGTTGCAGTCAATTCTCTTGTGCTAGAAGCTGGGAAGAGCATGCTGGCAATATCTGAGCAGTGAGAATGATGCTGCCACTTCCCTGGACCTGTGTTAATCCGGTGATGGGAGTATGTTGTTTATATAGTCACAGTTCTCATGTCTATCTGCTGTTCTCACCATCTTGACCTGACATGAATAGTTTTGAAACCATTTGTTCTTGTCAGAAGTGTGATAGCATCACAGGAAGGCAAACTGGTCTGCAAAATAACAGCTCTGAGAAACAAGAGATATGTCTATAGTAGACATATAAAATTTCAGCTATTTTTATAAACCCTTCTGCTTCCGAACTACCTCATATCCAGTATTTCCAAAGCAATATTCATAAATCTCAGTAGTAGCTTCTTAGGAAGCTACTATGTAACAAAGTGTGTATCTACAGAAGTGCAAAATACATTTTTGTCCCAAATCATACAGCCAAAGAGAAGGGTCTTGGCTTTTCCTACCCCATCACTCATCCCCTCACCTTCTGCTGAGGCAGTCTAACAAGCTACATCATGGACTTACAAACACTAACCTGTGAAGAGCTATTTAATACCCTGAGGTGAATATGCTCATCAACAGCAAGTTTACCCGTTTCTGGTAGGTAACACCAGACTAAATGTTTGATATCCTCCTGATTATTGTGAAGCAGTATTTGCTTAGCAGTAATTTGACTCTGTTGCTGTAGTCAACATATTGTAAATGCCTGTATTTTATAGACTGTGCTGCATGTTTCAAAGCATTTTATAACCATTGGAATTGTCAGGTACCATACAGTATCGTACATCCTCTTAAAAAAACCCAACAACTTTGAAAGGATAAAAATACTTTGGATGTATACTTCCCAATGTGTGTTGTAAATATTTACATTTACAAGCAGGAAAATGTTTTCAGTGAAATGAAACCAGAACAAAAACCAGTGGGTCCATGACATGCTGGGCAGATCTAGAGTAAGTGTGAACATGGCATAGAAATGCAACACAGGAACAGACTTCACACACTTTATGCACCTTAAGCCATAAAAAACAGCAGGGAGCTGTTCTGCAAGCAGCAAACCATACAGTGATGTATAGTAATAAGTGGCTGTACTTGTTGTGGCTCAAGGCCTTCCATAAGCCCTCACAGGAGCATTTTCCTAAGTCCTTCATCAAAACTATCTGAATTTTCCTTTTACTTTGCAGACTTCTTGCTGTTACAGCTACCAGTTCCTATCTGTATATCTGCAACAAATGTCAATTGGTTAAGATGTTCCTACAGTTCCTACTGTTTCAATAACTTTCTGACAATGTCAATTCCAAACATAAAATGGTAATTAAATCCAGGTTGTGGAAGATTTGTTATTTATGGAATTGTTTAACTTTTTTCAAATGAACCCATACTAACCACGGTGAAAAGAGAAGGTTTCTGCATTGTTCACAGAATTTGCAATTCATTATAAGGAACAGCAATTTTAAGAAAAGCAAAGATATTTACAAAGGAGAGAACAGTATATAGGACAGTTAGTGATTTTGCATACTACTTTCACTTGAAGTACATATAGAAACTCTGTCGTACATTCTGACAATTCAGAATCCAACTGCAGCAGAAAAAAATGGGCTTATTAAAGAAAATCAACAGTTCAGTAACATTTTTTATGAAGACATAACTCATGTTTTTAAGAACATAGCTTGTGAATATTATTAGCACTATCTGTTCGAAATAGATTAATGGCATCAATGAAAAATAAAGTACTTGTCAATATGAAAAAAGTTACAGAGAACTAGGGCTGAAAGGAGTATTTATTATAATTCAACTAATCAAGGTTCCATGTATTTAAGCACTGATTGAGACTGTATTTTATTACTCAAGAAAGCAGTATACCTACTGAGAAGCTACTGCATCTTGTACTTGCTATTTCTCTTTTAAACAGAGAAGCTCTAAATGCTTCATAAAAATGGACAAACCTATAGGAAGCATTAACTAAAAGAATAAATACTTAAACTTCCATTATGGACTTATTATTATTATTATTTCCAGATATAACCAGGGCCTATGTGAAATAGCTATGGCATAAATCTGGGGGACAAACTCTGGACCTGCACAACCTGTCAGGACTGGTGAGAGAATACTGACAGACAATAATCCAGAAAAGTTTCAGTACCCCCTTTTCCCTACCCAGAAAAGTTTGGACAGATTTGTTTGTTTTTCTGTTGGGAATTGCACTGTTTTTCCTGGAGTTTCAGGAAGAAAGGGGAAATTTTGACTAAAAAGAAAGATAATTTTAATCAACCCTTGTTGGTAACATTAAAGATTTTTTTCTTTTTCTGAGCAAAAGACTATGGTGATTCCTGTTTCACACAAGAAGAATGGTTATCAATTTTTTTTTTTTAAGATTTAAAGAAGGTTTCTTTTAACAACATTATTTATAGGCTCAAATCACTACAGTTATTTTGGAAACTAAAAAGAATTATCATTATGAGATTGAAAGCAGATTCAGGTCAATACAGTGTAACACTTTACATAGTAATCAATAAAAATGTCAATACAAACAATTACTAAAGGCACCATATGACATTCCAATGGGGGAGAGGGAGGGAAGTCCTCATTTTCTACTTAGACGCCTTGCTTCCTTTATCAGCAGATGGCAAACAAATTACTAGTTCAATCCATATGTCTGTATCTGATAGACAGTGTTTTACAAGTCTGAAATTAGTTTGAAACATTTTGAAGTTGGCCAGACTACAGAGGAAAACAGGATAACTTTGTCTATAATGAAAAGTTGGTTTTGTCATAACAAATACTTCCACAAGCTACTACCCATCCAGACTCATTCAGTCGCTAATGGAATTGTACCCAAAGACATAATCTGTGTTTAACAGACTAACAATTTGTAGTTTCACCCATTCTGTTCTTCTGCTGTGCTCCAACATGTCTCCTTCCACTAGCTGAGGTTTACTAAGTGGTGCTGATGAAAGCAAGCAAGGCCATGAGAATATTTTTGGTCGGAAGGGTATCAGATGGCGAGGGCCGTTTGTGCGCAGGCATTCCAGAGCAAACCTGTCAGAGCACAGCCCGCCGACCAGCACCCTGGCCCCAGCCACGGCACAGCATGGATGCCGAGGAGAAGATTGAGATACTTTTGCTTAATCTCTCCCCATCAGAAAGCCTCTATTTGCAATGCAGACAATGTATATTTTAGGAAAGGCAGATCAGAAAGCCTAGACAGTTTTTATAACAAAGCGAATGGTTTGGTAAATTACTTTCAAAAGACAGCTCCAAATCTGGAGAATTTTAATGACTTGTATTATAGTAAACTGTGAGTTCCATAAAAGAATGAGGGGGGAGAGAGCCAAACCAAACTAAAGAAGACAAGGAAAGAGTGGTCTCAGTGAACTTTCTTTGCAACCTGGCCAAGCAAAGAGGGAAGCAGACCTATACTGATAAAAACAGCTGACAGCAGGGGTCTAGAGGCATTCACAGCCAGGCAGAACACCAGGCACATCCAGCAGCTCTCCAGGCACTTGGGAGCCCTTTGGTGTGGATTCCTGGATGAAGTTCCAGTTCACTTACCAATGCTTACAAAATTTAATTCGTTTGCCAGGGACCGACAGCACCAGCACAGATAAAATATTTCTCAATTCAGTGCTTTTAAAAATGTTCTTTAAATCCAACAGTGATGTACCTGGGGGTCTGGTGTCCAAAATGGTTTATGCTGCACCTTTTAAGAAGAGTATCACTAAGAAAGCCCTCAAATACTTTTAGCAGTGATTATGGTTTCACTCCAAACTGTCTATTTGCTCACTGAAATAATACATTTCAGGAAAAGCTTTGTCTAGAGGTCTACAATGCCAACTTGGGGCAGTGAAGTTGAATGCAACACCTTTCCTAAGATACACAAAGCTGGTCATGAGGATTTAATTAACATGTGAGGAGTCATTTATACAAAGAAACTGAGGGTCCAAGTTTAACAAACATCAACTTTTGAAGTCCCTACATCACACATGATAGTTGTTGTAGGTAACCACTGCAAAGACCTCTACCCTTCAACCATTTAGCTTGCCTTTAGAAGGCAAAGGCAAATCAATTAAGTGATGATCAAGACTACAGTGTTAAAGGCATGAAAGATATATTTAAAACTTATGCTAAGCAGAAAATAATGTTCTCTAATGGAAAAATCAGTAAAGTTGTAACAGCTCTCTACTTTAAAAAATTATTAATATTTATCCTACAAACCATTTAGCTAAATAATTACAGAAATGTTATTTTCAGTCAAAAATCTTTTTTCACTCTTAATTTAAATATGAATCTAATTTTTAAAATTTAATTCTGATTTTTAACCTAATTTAAAATTAGTAAACATACACATGTATGCACACAAACATATGTAGGTGCCAAGATATTTACAAGCCTTGAAGCCTACAAGATTTTAATCACATTTTTCCATTAACTCTCCCCACCCCTAAAGGCCTGCACAAAGTAGGGTTTATGAGAATCTTAAACAAAAGGAAAATATTTAAGTTTCTAGCACACCTCAGTCAAACATAAATGGGTTTCAGTAATATACTAACAGGTACTGTGCCACAAGTGGAGAGCTTTATGGATGCTTTGTCTTCTTCATCAGCTGCAAGGAGTAATGTCAAAATAATCACCACAGGATGAGTCCATAACTGAATTGTGAAGAAAACACTTTTCTCAAGAAACAGGTTGATTAAATTTATTCCGCATAATGTGAACGTTTAAACAGGTCTGAAATACATCCATTTTGGGTTGGAAGAGGAGCTGCCATGAAACATTGAAAAAACATAAAATACAACCCAGTATTTTCTAACTCAAAAGCATAAATCCATGAACATTAAAGCAGTTACTATCAGAAGGAAAAAACTCTCATAAATATGTAAAGATATTATTCTCCATATGTCTTATAAAGGGGATAATAGCATTATATTAAGTTTTGCTTTGATTTGTAAGCTTTCACCTTGTGGTGTTTGCCCTACAGCCTTTTAGTCATGTACAGACTGGAGAATTGAGAGCTTTGAAGTGTCCAACTTCCAGTGAAGTTACTAACATTTTTTAATAAGTCTTAAGAGGTCTGTGTGTGATTTACTGTAATTTCAGAACAAGCTCAGAAATTCACCCTAACTTGGAAAGAATAGGAGAGTCATTTGAGCACATTATCACTGTTAGGGCAAGGGAGGGAGAGAGGCATGAAAATAATCTGGAACGTGATCAAGTCAAATTCAAAATACTGTGTATATAAATGTTATTACTGAGAACTTTAAGGGCAACAAGACAGTTTTGTATAGATGAGAATTTTTTTTGCAACAGTAAATATAGTTTAAGTGATTCACAGCCAATTTTTATAATTGCAATGAAGCAGCTGTGATCAAACTCTATTTGTAGAATCATAATAAATTTGCCCCCCACCTACTAAAATTAGTTCTAAGCATCCAAAATTCCCATTTGAACATCTGACTGAACAAAACAGGCACTGCTCCATGCCAAAAACTGGAGGAAATAGACCTAAAATATGCCATTTTCTCACCAGAAATTGTAGGCTCCCAGAATAACATGTGAATTAAAACTCATTTCAAGCTTGTTTGCATTGCTCCTCATTCCCATTCATAGCAAATTTCTTGACAAATGTTCTGATTATTTCTCTTTTTTCCTCGCTTTTTTAATTTAAACACAATTTTTAAATCACAGACAGTCTTGCAAGGAGAAACAGTTGATAGTACAACCCATCTGAAAATGGAAAGGGTGGAATTTTACTCTCAGTAAGAGCTGGAGGCAACTTACATGATTAAAGACTGTACTGTAAGCCATTGTTAAAAGACTTCTTCCCATAAGTGAAAATGTGCAGTTTGCTACCATACACATCAGAGGCACATAAACCAAAATGAGGTCAAAGTCAACCAAGAAATGTAAATGCCTTGCTCCAAAACTCCTGCTTTTGCTTTTTTTGTTCCTCCTCCTTCAAGGCTGAAGGAAAGAAGAGAAATTTTAACAAAGTTAAAATTAAAATCTGTTTTTTCAGTTTTCCTCTTTCATTTCTATTCTTGAGGAAGTTTGCATCATCGCACTCAGAGAAGATACCAACCAATACTGATGCAGGATGCCTATGAATCAGGCTCTTCTTGCTTTGACTATCATAGTACTGTTGCACAATGGAGTTTAACACATCTCCACTCTTGTCGTTTTAGATGGGAAATTCCCATTTTACAGACAGAATTATGGACAGGAAACAAAGGTCTAGAGCTGCCAAGAAATCATAGGAAATTAACCCTCTAACTAGGACAAACATGATTCACCAACCTGAGATTTGAAAATCTCAGGCAGACCAGGGATACACGAACTCAGCAAAGATTTCCAAGGCTGTTCACAAGCTGCCCGCAGTGCTGCACAACCTGAGCTGCCACCACCCATTTGCTTCAGAAACCTAATACTGTACACAACACAAAAAAATATATTCCTCCTCGTGTCTTTATGCTAAAAAATATATCCTCTCTGAACTCTAAATAATGTTAATATGCAACAAGAATACATATATTTATGGATTTATATTACATACACATGATTATATCACTATAACAAAGACTGTAAGATTTTCTAAAATATATATATGCTACTAAAAAAATGCTTAGAAAAACATCAGCAAGAACCACTTAGCCCCTATAAAGCCTCATTTTAAAAACAGAACTTGGTGGAAGAAGTAAATTAATTATATTGAGCAGGAAATTGTTCACTAAATCAATTGGGCTACATTAGAGATCTGAAAATTAAGACTAGTTCCAAGGTGACCATATGCATATTCTGAGGAGTGCCAAGGTAACAAAAGACATTTCAGAAAACCTTTTTCATGTCTTACACACACACACACATACGTATATATGTATATTTCTGTTTCAGCACACATCTGTTAATCTAACAACTATTTTCCATAGTTGTTCTTTTTAACTGGCTGTATTATCAGCCCTAGATACCCCCATGACAAAAATCGAAGCACATATGTGCACTGTTTATTCATAAATCTCTTTATAAATCCTTACCATTTTAAATTTGTTCAGATGTGGATAGCATCTGGATTTATTCAAATCAGTTATAATTACAATGCTCCCCTCTTAGCCCAATAAATTAAACACTTATTTGCTGTCTATCGTAAGATCCCTCCTCTAAAAGAGCGTATTTATTATGTCTTTTAATTACCAAATACATCTAGAGGATCATCTGAAATTCAGTACAGAAAGCAACTCTGCACATCCAGATGCTAGAGGTATATTCACATAGATTTTCACTGTTCAGAACCATGGTACTTCAGGCAAAAATAGAATTATGTACAATCCTTGCCTGCAGTCATCTGTGAAATTTAATTTTCCATTGAAAATCTACATGTTAGCAGTAAGTTCTGTCCTCAAGCATGAATGTGTGCCTCTTATTGGATCCAGTCTGGCAAAGATTATCCTTAGTTTCTAAATACAACTGAAGCTTCCATTTCACTTCAGGTATACAATTTATTGCTAAGTACTATTGGCGATACAGAATAATAACAGGGCTGTATAATGGTTATAGTCGCACTTAACTTTTCAAAACTTTGGTAAAGCTCAACTAATTCTTTAATTTAGTCATCATGCAAAAAGCTGCATTTACCTACTTCCCATTTGAAACAAGGCTCCCCATTGACAGTTCTCTGCACTGTTTGGACTGGAGGGAGCTGCTGCTGCGCTGTTTGCCTTTGCAGTGCCCACAGCTGCGCCCCACGCACACAACCTGCAGCCACTGTCAGCACAATTTAAAATTAAAAAGAACCGTCAGGAATGTATTTGAAGACGCTAAAAACAATATATGCAAACCGTATCAGTCATACCTACAAGAAAGGCACTGCCTCACTGCGTGTGCCCTGTTCGGGGCTGCGGGCCTGGGCGGCTCCGCAGCGCTGAGGGGCCGAGCCGCACGGAGAGCTGCGGCCCAGCCCAGGGCGAGGGAGCCTGGCTTCACCTGCCGCACGCTGAAGGCTCCTGTTCAGGCCGGGGGACAGTGTCAGGGGGCCCTTCTGTGCCCAGACATCCAGGCCAGAGCAGCGGGGGCTGCCAAGGAGCAGTGTGCCGAGGAACCAAGGATGGATGCTCCCACCCTCGTGCCGAGTCCGCTCCTGCCGTTCCCCACAGCAGGGATGGCACTGAGCAGCTGCCGCACTGTTATCTTCACCCAGGTTATCTTCACCCGGGTTTTCTTCACCCGGGTTTTCTTCACCCAGCAAACCAAGCCCAGGTGCAGGCATGTGGCATCCAGGCCAAAACAGTGCACGGACCCTTCTCACTCTCACCTACAGCAGGACACCAAATACCAGACCAGAGAGAGCAAAAAAGACGTCCTTCTACCTGAACTAGGAAGGGACATCTAAAACTGAGCTAATTTCACGTGACACTGACTGTCAATCTGTTTTGGCCCCCCTGTTCAATACAACAAAGCACTCTTTTATTCTCATCTGCATTACGATCTCATCTATCCAAATGCAGCAGCTTGTTTTAAATCAAGAATTATCTCGGTTCTCTGTGCTTGAATCATTGTTATTGATCATAGCAACTTTAATAAACCCTGCTGCTTACCCAATGGCCTGGGGGCCCGTACCTATCTCCCCAGCCCTTTGTTCCACATACTGATTCACCTTTTCATCAAGGATTTTGACGTAGCTGCTGCCCTTTTGCATTATTACCATGCCCCACCCAAATAATGATTTTATCATTTAATTCTCTTCCAGACCACATTTCGTAAAAGGGAGACCAAAAAA
>VXBC01001852.1:1089220-1122605 GCA_013399945.1 Ploceus nigricollis | reverse complement strand
AAAAAAAAAAAAAAGAAGAAGAAGAAGAAAAAACCCTAAAAACCCTATGCCCAGCTGGGTGTGTAAACATGGACGAGGTGGGGTTGTCTCACCACATGACAGACACACCCCACACAAAAACCAGAAACATGCCTTTCATTGGGCAGGTTAACATTTTTCTAAAAGTTACTTTCTAGTCCTATCTGATCACCGTCAGGATGAGTAATGCAAAACATTCAATTTCTTGTGGGTTTGGTTCCAGTAGTTACTAAAAGCAGCCAAGTACATGTTTGTTTCTAAACTACTTGAAAACCTTCAGAAAGTTACTTTAGAAAGTTCCCGAGCCCTTCACCAGCACAGGGATTTTACCCGCCTCGATTTTGCACAGTAAACACAAAGCTTCAAAACCATTTATCTTCAAGTACTAACTTTATTTTCTCATTTTCCTTGTGGAGGACTCTTGCCATTTTCCAGGATGTAGTTAAATGTAAAAAAGTAGCCCACTGACTCCCCAGGCAGAGACTTGTGGAAACAGGTGCCTTTAAAAAAAATGAAAGACTTTGTCAGCTCTCTGACCTGCCAGAGCTCTGTGCATTAGTAACACACAGTGCCTGCTGAGTTCCCCTCAGCTAATTAGAGGACCCGTATGGCAATGAATTGCCTTGACTATAAATACTTCCTGAAAGATCTCTAACAGAGTCAGAGGAAATGGGAAAAAAATGAGATGCAGCTACAGAGTAACTATTTCAGATGTTTCTTGTTTAAAGGGCTGCTTTTTTTTCCTGAAATTGCTTAGGGATGACATGCAGTATCCAAGACTTACACCAACTTAAATGTAAGAAATGTGATACAATTATATGCATTGAATTTAATTCTGTAGATATACTATTAAGATGCTGCTATGAGAAGGTGATTGGAAGTGGGACACAATGCCAAAGAACACAAAAACTTCCATCTGTCACCCTGGAGGGACCATCGAAAATTCACATTTAAACCAGGATCCCGCTCTGTGTGCTTGAACCTTCTCATGCTGCTTCTTGTTCTCCCACTAAAGGCAGCAGCAGCAATATTTCTACCAGCACCAGATAGGCAGGTTTTACCTCAAATGTATGTTATCCTTCTGGCCAAGAATTGTATGTGCTTATAGCAGTCTTCTGGAAATCACAAAGGATAGCTCAGCATTTCCACTGCTTTGCAGTTATTTGGCATCCAGCTCTGTGGACAACAGGAGCCAGTACCTTATAATAGGAGAAATGATGATTTGCCACGAGGGATTGTGTCTGATATTTACTACACTGATATTAAATCAATTATATGTAGATTTAATACTTACGTACCAATTGTGTATTTTTAAATTAGCTCTGCCACTCATGTACATAGGAGAATGCAAAACAAGGAAAGGGGAAATAATTTTTTCTAATTTTCTATCTCCCCCAGATTTAAAGCTGTATGACCAGCTTTAGCCAGAGCACCATATGAAATAGCACAAGGGCAAATATCACAGACAAAAAGAAAATAACTCTTCTCAAAGTAAATGAGAACTTTTTTGAAATGCCGTGATATCCTGTAGTGTGTAAACAGTCTGATCATTATGGTGCAAAATAATCTCAGTTTAATAGAAGAGTAGATTTTATCCTTTGCACCATATAAAAAGCTCATAGTAAAGGTTAACATAACCTCAGTCATATATTTAATGCTACATCCTGCAGTATGCCTTTGAGAAAAATCCACAGTACTTTTGGAATAATGTGACAATCTCTCTCCCTTTGATGGTACACAAATCCCTCCATGAACTATGATTAATACACAAAGTAATCTTGCTGTGTGCAGGTCCATGTGACCCCACAGGACAGACACACTGACCTGTGTTATTACCTCATCTTTGTTGGCTAAACTACCAACACCTTTAGGTGGGCTAACTAGGCCTGTGTATAGGTCTGAAGGCTCACACTACAATTCCCTATTTTGTGGAAAACTTTATGCTGCAGTGTCCATACAGACCAAAGCAGGACACTTCATTTAAAATCAGTTCAGCAAAAAGTTCCCACTGTCCAAGATCTGCACTGTCAAAGCATTAAACAATCTGCCTGGCCTGGAGTCTGCTGGCTGCCAATGTGCTACCCAAAAAAAGGAACATTTTTGCATCTCAATAGACCTTCCAGTATCAACAAATCTTTAAACTAGAAAATCAACTACTCTAAGAAAGAGCAAAAATAATGTCCACATTGTACCACGCTGAGGTACATTTTTGGCAATTCCCATTTGCAAAACATACTGATTCACTATCAGTACAGCTGCTAGAAATATTTTAATAAGAAAAGTAAATTAAAGCTACTCACAGAAGTGTACCAAGCCCCTGAAAAAGATTCTGTTACACACACACAGCTTGGAAGCATTCTCAGGGATAAAGATGCATCAACTGCATGTGTGTTTGCATTGTCTCCAGCTCCCGAAAGGTCACAAGTAATCTGCTCTTTTAGATTCTAAAAATGACAGAAATCTTACCCCAATGACTCCCACAAACAACCTACTGTAGCACAGAGTCTAGAGAAGGACCATGGGCATCATGTACAGAAGGAATGCAAGAAATAGCATGTAAATGGCTTAGGCAACATCCAAAGCTGAAAATTACTCCAAGCAATTTCCAAAAATTAATTATCCTGTAAACATTAAGAATTTCTGTGGGCTATGGTATATTTTCACCCCTTCTCTAATTGATTTGTACTGTCTCTGATATTTTACCAAAATGCTAATCACTTCTAAACTTGTAGTATCAACTTCTTTCTACTTGAAAAAAAGTGAAAAAACCTGATCTCTGTTTTGCCTTCCCCCCAACATGAAGAAAGTAAAAAATTAAAAGCATATGGTATTGCTGCTACTGTCAAATCATTACAAATCATTTGTAATAAGCAGAACCACTTTATAAATACAGAATAGCCAGTACAACCAAAGGGATGTGTTAGGAACTTTCTTTTTTAGTCCATTTCTCAGTGTTTATTCACTGAGTAATCCCAAATTTTTGGCTTCCTCTGTGTCAGTCTTCAGGGGGAAAAAAATGAAGGTGTCCACAGTGATTTTATTATAGGTTTTGTTTCCTAGTCACCAGTCGTCCTGGGATACAGTGTTTTGCATAAGCATTCATTATATGATACTAGAAGGATGTATTGAGTTAACACTTTGCTTTCAGAGAGAACCAACTTTTAGACAGCATTAGCTACTCCTATTAGCTATTTCATATTAGAAAAATAAATGTAGCCAAAAGTAGATAATAATGAGAGATTTGCTTAACAACACAGCACATTTTTTTTATTTCAGAGGATTACAAAAATTAGCTTTTTCAAAAATGGATGGTAAGTTCTTTTCTGAACAATTTTTATTTCTCTCTGGGCCAATTCAGCTTCTGGGCAAACATATCTGTATGTCAGATAATCCTTGACACTAAGCTCCCAATGGTCAAGCTGACCATCGCTTTGTCTTCTTATTCATGGCTCCAGTACTGCATCTCATAACTCTGTCTGCAGAAAACTAAATCAAGAGCAAATTAAAGGAGTTGTGTTTCTGTGATCTTTTACACAGATTGAAGAGGGAACTAGTATGACTCACAGAATCACACTCCAAATATCGCCTATCCTTCAGATCACCCCTTACCTTCAAGAAGTTTCAATTCTCATTTTGTTTTCTCTATCCATCAATCATGACGAAATATGTAAGATTAGGGACCCTGTTCAGCAGATGATAGAAGTTAATCTCCTTTCCCCCACTTTCTTTAAAAATATTTCAAGCTGACAAAAGCAACTTGCCCAATTTTCAAAGAAAAGTGAAAATTCAAATATTATCAGTAAGGAAAAGACACAGACAAACAAGTCCTTGGCACAATAGCGTTCAAGGAGCATGGCAGCTAAAGGTGTACACAAAAGTCATTCCTGTTTGAAGGATGTTGATACAGTTTTATCAGTCACTATAAACATAATTTGCTAATAAATCATTATAAAAGAAAAGTAGAGTTGTACACACTTTAAAATGCAAGGAACTAATTTATATGCACTGTTAATACACAAAAGTAAGACCTTTATTTTTTTTCCAGCAAAGTACGGAAGATATAGGTTTTCACACCCAGAAGTGATCAGTATGGAAGATACAGGTTTTTTAGACCCAGAAGTGATCGAAGTATTTTGAAATTGATAAAATACTAATTTGAAAAAAAAAAAATATATATAAAAGTGGTTTTGTATAAAGACTTTAAAAAAGCATCTAAAGTTATTTTTAAAATGGCATAAGAAGAAGCCAGCATACAGTCTCCCATTCTATATACAGCAGTGGCTAAAACAGGTAATAAAATGGCCTTTTTCTACTGTTTACTAAGATTTCAGGTCCAGCTACCAACCAAATTAAGACCTTTATAGAGCTAATTCTGCATACTACCATGTCCCTTTGCAGATTTTTGTTTGGTTTTCTTTCATCCTCTGGCAGTCAAAAAATAAATGAAAATATTTGGAAAATTGCAAATAAATGAAAATAATTTGAGTTCTGATAAACCACAGATTAAATGGTTCCTCTGGCAAATCTGTCTGCACATGGCTAAGAACCAGTACAAGAACTGAAGTGAGATGGAACTAACATCCTATGTACAGCAGGAATTCCACTGCTGCATGGGTTTATGTACGTATTTTAATACATATTTCGTGCTGGAGGAGAGAAATATAATCCTGCAACCCACAGTGAGCACACATTCAGGTTAGCAACAAGGAACCTATCATACCGTAACTGCTTCTCATACACTTAAAATCTGAGAACAATAACTAAGGTACAAAAGTTTGTGGTCCCCCTAAATTGCATGCAGGGTTTAAATTACAGACACTCTATTTTATAATTAGAATACCTGCAGTATTTTTAAGACCACTGACTTCATTTAAAACAGCTTTTAAGACCTCTATATGTACAGAGACAGCTATACCTGTGTATATTCTTAGCAGACCATGGAATAAAACATTTATCTTCCTTTTTACATGTTACATGTTACACTAATTTATGCTATGGTTATAAATGCTGTTATAAAAGACAAAAAAGGAAACCAACAGATCATCACTTCCATTCTAGTGAGCTTTGTCTGCAGACTGACTGCTCCTGTCGCAAGTTTCTATAAATTCAGATAGAGAGCAGCTCCTGAAAACATGTGATGACTTCAGGAGAAAAGCATTTATTTGTCTCCCTGTTCAGCTCTTCAGAATGTGAGATCTCTTCTAACCTCAATTTTCTCTACAGTGGGAAAAACACACCTTGATGGAAGGGAAACTTCCTTGTATATAGATCCTTTTGTTTTAAAAAAAATAGGAATTATTTGGTGGGACAAATATTTACCTTCTCTTATCACATGAAATCCTTTCTTTTCTTCTTTTTTTTTGCTTCCAAGGCAACCAGACAAGTGTCAAAATTGATATATAATTATGTTGCTTCACAAAAAAAAGGTTACTTTTTATTAATATTTAAGTCACATTTTGTATTCTTAGATATGTAGTGATATAAAATCCTGCTTAAGTGCGAACTGTCACACCACCACAAAATTTAAGAGGTGATTAGTTGTTTTAGTGTAACAGATGTGCAGCCTTCTGGGATTCTAAATCTCCCTTCTTCAAATGCATCACCAACCTGCACAATTAGCAGGAATGATTAAACAAAATTCAATCAGAGCTAAATAGCAAAAGCAGAAGCTTACTAATACTCCATCAATATATAGATTGCTTTATGTGAGCACTTTGGAAAATTTACTTGCCAGTTTGGCTCTACAAATTTGAGTCTTTCCTTGACATTTTTTTTGTTTTCATGCCCTAAAAGAACCACAACCACGTTACTCCGGACCTGAAGAAATCACTTGCAAAGCCCATCAAATGTAACATACATGCAATCATAAAAAGCAAGAAGGGGGAAAAAAAAAGGTTTCCTACCCGTAATAAGGACTGGGATTCATCTTTTGCCTTGCCGTCCCCGGATCCAGAGTAGGGCTGGGTGAGCTGCCCGGCTTTCTCTGTTGCTCCGGCTGGGACACCTTGCAGGAAACCCTTGCTCTCCACTGCCAAGCCATAAATGGGCCTTGCGAGATGGGCAGCTTCTACATTTGGACTATCCCTTAAAGGCTTTGGCTGCTCTTGGCCAACAGACACGGGGGTCAGTAAGCCTAGACTGGTCTGTGTGTATGATGGGCTCCCCCTCAAAATGTCTGTTCCTCTCCAGGTCACATTGCGAAGATCATCACTAGGACTGTCCGTCCAGCCTTTCTCCTTGAGCACTTCCTTATCTTCTATCTTTTCCCTCTTCACTATGCTGTCAGATAAGGGCTCCCCTAATTTGGGGTCTGGATTAATCAGACTGTAGACCTTAAGGTCAATTTTTGGCTCTTCCTTGATAGATGAAACGCCATGACTGTCCTCCCCGTTGGCTGTAGTGATGTCCATCTCCTGACAGTGCACAGTGTTGAAGTGCTCTAGTAGTGACTGAGTGTCAGCAGCTGTGAAGCTGCACTGACGGCATTTGTAGCAGTTGTGTACTCGCCTGGAAGAAAACAAGAAGCACATTAACGTGAGAGTCACCCCTTGGCCTTCCCTCTCACAAAGGTTTTACCTACCAAGATTAAGAAAATAAATCAAACTTACAGTATGGCCCACTCTAAATAAAGCAAGCAGGTTTACTTTGGTGTCTTATACAACAGGGTAAAAATACTGTTGATTTTTCCCCCCATGCCTTGCAATGGCCTCCTATTGTTCCTTCACATTCCATGGCATTATTCTAAACTTCATAAACTTTTCACTGGGATTTTGTGTTTCTCCTCTTAAGTTTACTGCAATATACTTTTCACTTTCTGCTGCAGCAGTAACACTAAAACAACATATTTTTCAACCAAAATCAAATAGTTAGAAGAGGACAGTTCTCTTGTTATCAAAAAAACACTTCATATAGTATAAATCTATGTTAGAAAGTTAAAATACTTTTAAAGTCCTTTATTTTCCACCTATTCCATATACTTTGGCTTGACAAAGATGATTTTGAATGGATCTCTGGTTAACTTATGGATAAGAATACACCAAAGGACAGAAGGTTGTACACAAGAGACAGCACTGCTTGGTTCTCTGTGGATATTTTAATAGAATTTAAATAGATGCTGCTCTAAAGATAAAGCGCAATAGTTGGCTGTGTCACTACAAACTGCATTTCCTGTCAAATATAGAAATTCTTGGGTAGGAGCTGTGGAACAGAGTGGAATAACACGCCTTCCTGTTTTTACTCTAAAAGCCTATAAAAAGTACTGCATTAGTAAATTATGTAAAGCATATGTTGCTACATGAGAACAACATGTTAGCCACTTACTGTATCTATCATAGGAACAGAACACTGTTTATGAGTTCTCTAA
Organism: Ploceus nigricollis; assembly: GCA_013399945.1. Classification (NCBI taxonomy): domain Eukaryota; kingdom Metazoa; phylum Chordata; class Aves; order Passeriformes; family Ploceidae; genus Ploceus; species Ploceus nigricollis. Next base: position 1,115,224 of record VXBC01001852.1, on the reverse strand, counting down.
CGCCATTAGGAATAATTGTTCATAGCACAGGAGTGGTCAGAGCCTTTCATCAGGTTCCGGGCCTCGCTGCACCCGGCATCCTACCAATGCAGAGCAAAATATCATCCCTGCCCTGCAAAATGTACAGAACTCTATGAGAGCTTCTCCCTACAGACACGCTCACAAATCCACACTCCAGGCATTCGGAGTCACAACAGTGTCTTTAGCCAAGCTAAAAAAATGAGCGTTTCACTATCCACACAGGACAAAACTTGTATGAGAGATCTGTTACTGCCCTGACGCCAATTGTTAGAATTAATTCTTTTAAGGCCAAATCTTTGTCTCAGTGAAGTCAATGGCAAAACTCCCATTCACTTCAGTAAGAGCAGGATTTGGCTTCTGGCGCATCTGTAGAATTGGAATGATACACAAAATGTCCCTTTTAGACTATGATAGTTTAGAAGGGACAACTTGCCAAAGTTATTAAACCCCCTTGCCTTCCTTCTCTCCTTTTGTTGGAAAAACAAACCATATGTTATTTACATTGTCTGATTTTCTTGCAGTCGTGTCAGCGCACAGACATGAGTACACATTCGGATTCATGCTTTTCAGCCCTTGTGCAATATCAGTTTTCTTTTTGTCATTTTCTGTATTTATATTCATTTTAAGGGACTAGATGGTCTTGTTCCATTATGCAAAAAATAGATTCAGTTATTCTCCACACAGTCTTATGGCAACAAACCTACTTGTGGGAGAGCAAGCTGTGGGTTAAAATCCTGTTCTGGCCATGTTCCCTTTCCTTCATTCTACAATTGTATTTTATTAAAATCAGCTTGTCTCTCAATGCAACACTAATATATTCTCTCTTGAAACTCAATTCTTTTCTAAACCAAGCTTAATTCTCTCTTGAACCAAAAAAAAAAAGGAAAAAAGAAAGAAAGAGTGCTATCTGATCTAAACCATTTTTTATAAATATAAAAAGCCAAGTTATAAAGAGGGTCAGCCCTGTAAAGGTGGGATACCATCAGAGAAGTCCAAGTTAGACAGGGGCTAGTTATCTTAAAAGCCAAGTTAAACAAGACACCATTTGGGGGTAAAGGCTCAGCCACATACACTCCCCATGTGAAAGTTTATCAATCCTTTGGGACACTACTTAGCCCTAAGTGTCTCTTGTTTAACTTGGCTATTTCAATAGCTAACCCCCTTCTTAACTTGGCTCTCATCTACAGATATCACACCTCCAAACAGCTGATCTTTTTCTGCCTAACTTGTCTTTTTTTATTTTTCCATTCCACACTGACTAAATGTTTTTGATCAGGAGCCATATACACCACACTTCTAAGGACACAAATGAATGCTGAATATTAGATGCAGTTGTAACTACATGGCTGAGGCCCAGTTACAATCACCCTTACTACATTAAAGGTTCGTTAATTTAAATTATTTCTAATTGGTTCAAAGACAGTCATATAAGCATTCATTCATTCTTCTATGAGACTCTGATAAGCATTGTGATATGGAAAAAATGAAGACATACTTCAGTAGATAGTAACCCAACAGGCTTTTTGTTTCAGAACGTACACTTTCCAGTGTGCATTAAAAATCTGCCATCAACCATATAAATCTTCATACTTCACATGGGTTTGTCCTGTGTATTATTCTATCCCCAAGCTCCAAAATGTAAGCTAAAGTTTGGAGCTGTCCAATATAAGTCACAGTCCCAAATAATAAAATACTAACTATCATCAGCCATTAGAAAACTTTTGAAAGTTGGAAACTTATTCTTTCCCAGAACAAGGCATAAAAAGAAAATGTTTTCTTCTCAGTTTTCACTCCACCCTGACAGCAAGCAGGGAAACAAATTGACAATGTTTGATTTCTCTTTTACTAGAAATTAAGCCTACTCTATATTTCTAAAAGCCCAAGCTACATCTAGAGTTGTGTACAAAGCTCTTCAAGGCTAAGCAACAAAATTTTAAGAATTCCAGTTTGCAAAGTACACAAGAAGCATTCCTGTGCATTACCTCAAAGTTACACTTTACAGCTAAACCACAGCTATACCATCTGAAACTCTGAATTTGTCTGATGCAATACTGCGTGTTGGTACAGAGCTACTCTAAGAAGAGGAAAATCTTGGGATGGAAGAAAGTGATGCAAATGAAGACGAAAACAGCACTCTTCCTTCTTTGTTATTGTTTATACAGCCCTCAAGCATACTAACAGCAGGTTCAAGCCATAAACTGGCATTCTCTGCAATATGGCGTTGGATTGGCAATGTCATCCCATCCACCGAGGTCACTTAGCATTATTATTTTTACTACAAAATAAAGCAAAGACCTGATTATTTGTGGACAGTAAAACATTTGTGGCCCAATCCCATGATTAAATATCAAGAAATTCAGGCAAAACCTTTGCTGCACAGTTACATTCTGAGAACTATAAAAAATCTTATCATTATTTTTACTGAAAAGTACCTGAAATGGACACTGTAAGATACAAGGATTTTCCCTTGCAAAATCTTGAAGTTGGAGAGATTACACAGTTGGATTTTTTTATGGATTTAATGGTCTTTATTTGAACTTCCTAACAGGCTGCAAGACTCCCAACACTAGCCAGTTGTTAATTAAGTCTTGTTGACATACTTCTAACTAGTCTGAAGTATTGCAAAACATCATCCTCTACAAAACAAGTAATTTTTTTTTTAATTACCTGAAGACAGTCCTAGGCTCTAGGGCATAGAAAATATTCTGGAAGAAGACATGGCTGTCGTATCGCTTCCATTTTTTCACATTTTATTTTAATTATAAATATTACAATTACTATAATTTATAATGAAAAAACAGGTTTATAAGAAAGTTAACTTTTGGGATGGGTCCTGCACTCAAGCTTATGGGGAAGGAAAATATTCAGAAGAAAAGACAGCCAGCAAAGCAAGGAAGAAAATGCAGTGTAGTGTTAGAATGGAGAGGAGACAGGGCAGAGTGGAGAGCAAGACTGAGATCAAAGGAGAGCAAAAGCCATTGGCAAGAGCAAACAAGTTCAGAGCAGTGAATTAAGGTGTCAGGAGGAAGGAAAAGGCCCTCATAGCTACTGCTATTGTTCACTGAGTGAAGGTTTCTGCTCTGCTCTAAAACTGGGAGCTGGTGGGCCTCAAGTGACATTTTTTCCCTGAGTTTCTTCTCTGAGGGAAGTGTCCCAAAGGTGCCCCATTTCCATAATCTGCATATCTGAGACCCTGCTCTGGCTTTTTCTGCCTGAGAGTCTGAGGGTCATTCCCAACACCCCCATCCCCAACACCCCATCCCTGAGCTGCAGCCCGGGCGCTGGGAAGATGCAAGCCCCAAGCACCCCTTTGCCTTTTGCCCCCCTACCTCCTCTATCTTTGAGAAGTAAGGAATTATTTAATTAACTCGAAATTAATTTCTAAAGAGAACCTTACAAAACTGCTGCCATCTACATTTTCAAAATAATTTATTAGAAAAATGTTTCTACACCACTGGCAAAGCTTTTATTTCATTTGAGTCTTTACATTTTCATATTCTATTTTGTAGTTTAATGAATCACTATCCTACTTTGTTTTTAAACAGTTTAGAGGATTTTTCAGGATAGCACTTCTAATTATAACTAGCACTGATCAAATGCTTTCTGTCAAGTAAGGTTTTACATGAAAAATTCTATCTTTTGCAAAACTGAAAAAATGTACTGTTTTCCCACATTTTAGTAAAATTATAAGAAAAAAGAGGCACTTCTGCAAGAAGCTGCTTTGATTTTACAAAAATACTCAAAATTAATTATTTTGGAACAAGCAGGAAAATCATCTCTAGACTAAGTGAAACAACATGCAAAATTTGCCCAAATACTCAGTTTGATTTTTATCTAAATTAAAAGTGTTGGCATCTTCTGGCTCATCAGAATACCAGACAGTTTTGAGAAAAAACTAAGCTTTGCAATGAACATGAATAGTATCTCACTCCTCAGAGGTATAATGGAAAATGAGTAGTAGCAGAATTAGTGGAAAATGGAGGCCAATAAATCTTCTAGGGATTTATTTGAATAAGCACATTTTAGTGAGGTTTAAATACAAGTAAACTCAAGTGCAGTGTGATTCATTGACTTCAAATTTAAAAGAACAGCTCTCAAATAATCATGTCAAGAAATACTGAATGAGTGCTAAGTGTAAGTATACATTTCTGTAGAAAGAAAAATTGGAAAGAACAGCTTTTGCAAATTCTAATACTGTTGCAAATACATGGCTGCGAAGGAATAACATTGGGATATAAAAGATTTTTTTAGCTAGCAAAACATAGTGAAATTGTAGATGTAGAGCCAAAAGGAAGCAAAATAAATAATAAAATAAATTAAGCATGTTGTTCAGACAGATGACTCGAAAATGAAAATAATGTAGACAAAAAAATACGTGAATCAAAATATGTAAGTAGATTCTAAAGCCAACACTGATACTCCAGATTATCAAGGCTAAATCTAAATGCATGAACAGCAGAACATTTTTTCCACCACATTAATGTTTAGTATTATGTTTACTATTAGAATCCATTCAGCTCCTTATTATATAAGTGAAGAGGTTTTAGAGACATGCGCATGTACAGCATTTTAAATACATCAGATGTACATAATGTGCGGCATAAAAGCATTGAGACAAATTCTGATTAAGAAACAGAGAAGCCCAGTAGGATGTGAGCTGACTACATTAGCATGTTTCTGTCTATCAACCAACACTACTATTTTATAGATGTTCTACTTTTTAAAATCGGAACTATGCTCTATCTTTAGGTCCTAAAATACAAAAAGGGAAAGAAAATACATATCTGATATATGCCAGAGATCTACTAAAAAAAAAAAAAAGGCCTGATAATAATAATAAAAACAAAAGTTATAATGCCTCAAAAGTTTTAGTTTGATAGAGTGAAAATTAGGTTATACATAGAAAAACAATAAAACCTGCTGGTGCTTGCCATTACAGAGCACCTACCACAAACGGAACTAACTTACGTGATTTCAAAAAAGATGGACAGTGGGGGAAAACAGCAGCAGTACAAGTAGAAAAGAAATAAAATTCATATTATCAAGGAGGAATTACAGGAGAAAGGGAAAGAAGTTAGCAGTTATGGGAACATTGCTTTACACACGTCATCAGAGTAGTCAATAATGTCATAGACTGGGGTTAACAGAGTATGCGTTTTAAACAAAATAGCCTAATCTTAGACAAACAATTTGAGACTAAAATGCTTAAAGTGTATCTCTTGATTTTCCAAAGTTCAGTTCCCTGTGACTACTGCCAGAACTGCAGGGTGCTGAGCCCTCTGAAGGAGCAGCTGCAACTACCCCATCTCAGACTTAGCACTTAATTTTGAAAGTCATGGCTTCTCCTTTCTTGGGAAAAAGGATCCTAGCTCGGCATGCTTGTTAAAACTTAAATTAACAGCTGTAGCAAAATAAAAGGTTGGATTCTTTCAGTAAAGGAGCCATTTCAATCTTCCAGTTACTTAACCACTAAAAAAAAGATCATGCCATGCCCCAGCAGCGGACAAAGTGCTGCCTATGGAGTTCTTCAGCATGGCTCAAAGCTGTTATAATAATGCTTGGAACTTAGATACCACTTTTCATCTTCAAAGCAGTTTACAAACATTAACTAATTAATCCACACAACATCCCTCAGGCCCACTTGGATCAAAAATGGGGAACTACATGCTGGGACCTGAATCCTCTGTGGGCCCTAGCTCCAAATTAAAGATGAGCAATCTGCTCTTTTTTTTTTTTTCTAAATAGACTCCTGATATATTGCCAATGCAGCCCTCTGTTGGGCAACATTTGGATGCCCCCAGCTTTAATCTCTATTAAAGTATCATGCCCCAGTCTGCCTTTGTTAATTTTGGATGTCTTGGAATCTATTAAACGTGGCACAGTTTCTTGAGCTTTTAACAAAGCTTTAGCTTTGAAAATGCATCTTCTTTTGTCTTCCTTTTAGCTGGCTTCCACACAAAGATCTTTTAGATGAGATAGATACTGAAGTTTTCCGCTGTTGTTGACGCATTAGCCTTAACTATTAACATATTCAGCATGATTTTCTAATATTTAACATCACTTTTGCAGTGGCACATAACTGTTGCTCTTTACAAGCTCTAAGAGCCAGCTCCTCCTCTGATGCAAACTGGACTGCCAGTTTACAACAGCCCAGGAACTGACCCAAGAAGTTTAGCAGGGAGTTGGCTGCTACTATGACATTGTGTCAGACTGAGTCAGGAGACTGGCTGCATCCACCTCCAAATAGGAACATTAGCATTTAAAATAAATAGAATGACACTGTAAACCAGCAACACGAAAATAAGCATCTGCAAAAGGATCTTGGGGAATGACATCAACAGACAAAAGAGTGTCTGCTCCCAGTGGGAAATGAACACCAAAACAGCAGTGGAATGCTCTTAAACTAATTATTACATTGCTGGACTTGGGAATGGAAAATACTACAAAAAGGTAGTACATTGAAGCACTGTTATGAAGCATAAAGGGTTCACAGTCTATCTTGGAAAGTAAAGCCATTTGTGTTCCCTGACTGAAAGAAGATGCCAACTTCCTCAGAAAAAGCCTAAACTAAAATAGTACCTATAGTACCTAAAAGATTCTGGGTGGAAAATAGCTGACCAAACCTCAAATATGCTGAAACTTTAGCATCTGCACACAAATCCAAATTCCCCTCTCCTCTGCACAGGTTTAAATGTATAATTAAATCCACCAACTTAGCTGGTGGTTTTCCAAAACAAAGTGGATGTTGGATTGGACTCTGGCTGTAAAGATTTATATCTATACACATTCCTATTTTGATTTCCAGTTTCCTCAAATGTTTGAGGAATGGTGACATTTAATTAAGAAACTATGGGGGGGGCTGTTTGTTTGGGTTCCAATCATTAATCATTTGAAACTTCACCGTACCTGTAGTGTCGGGAAATCTCTTCTTCCACCTGGGTGGTAAAGTCACATTTGGTACATGAGTGTTCTTTGTTCTCCTTGAGCGTCAGCGGCCCCTCTGCCCCTGGCAGGGCGTTTGTTTCTGGTTTGACATCAGACGCTTGGCCTTCGTGTGCATTCTCATAGTGGAGCAGGAGAACGTCCACGTCGGGAGTGGAGAATGAGCACTGATGGCACTGGTGTTTGACTCTAGAGCTTCCTGTCATCCCTGGAGACAGGTGCAAAAGCAAGAGAGCACAGTGGGAACAATTACTTTTTCTGCAAGCAAATGGGTAAGTAATTTCTCCAAGGTGCTTTTCTGGGCTGCAGAGGCCTCGGGGACAGAACTGACAGTGCTTAATGGTACATTTATGAATGTTGTGTAGCTGCTGATAGTGACGGAGAAGTGGGCCCACCACTATTACATCTGGGCCATGGCTCTTTGAATACCTAAAGTCACAAAACTGACAGTTGTAGCTTGTCACCATGCTGTCCTCTGCTCCTTTGCTACTCAAGTCTTTCTTTTTTGCCACACTCGCACCCTTTTCTGTCTTTGTCACTAACTCCCCATCTGCATTTTTGGCTAGATCATTCTGGTTAATGACAGATCCCCTAGAAAGCTTATCATTCAGATCTGGGTGGAGGCTTCCTGCCTGGCTTCCCCCATGCTGTTTGCTGTAATGTTCTAATAGTTTCAAAGAGCTGGACGATTCACAGCTGAAACTGCAAAATTTACACCAGTAGTAACTGGTTGTATCGGTACCATTTTGTCTAGAGGAATCTATTGGCTTGATGGGCACCGAATATCCAACTGGCGTATCATCTCCTGCTTTTACAGTGATTCTGTCTTGCCACTTCCCCAAGTCTCCAGAATCACATGGTCGAAGAGTAGGACTGGATTTATTGGAGTTTTTCTCTGAAGTTTTACCAGTATCAGAGGAGGGAAGGGCTGCTTTCATTTTGTTTGGGTGAGTCTGTAAGAAGTGTTGCTCTAGTTCAGTGGAGGAGTTGCCCATGTAGGTGAAATTGCAGAATTTGCAGCGGAAGTACTTGGTGTTGCCTTGGCAATCTGGAGTTTTCCGCCCAATTCCAATAAAGGTTCCACCTAAAGTAACCTGTGAATAAAGAATAAGGTAATTTTAGCTCCACTGTATATTTATTTAAATAGCAAGGAGTGGAAATGGGGGGGGGGGGGCGGGGAGGAAATGAAATAGAGAGCAATTGATTCATAAGCTTCTCTTATTAATCACTGCCACCATTTTCATTTGTACCATGTAAGATATCATATATATACCCTCACATATTTAACATTTGTTGATGAATATTTTTAAATGTTTCTCATAGCTGAATACATATTCTATATGAATAACATATATATTGATTTGCAGAGACTGAGGCAAATGTACAGAAGATGATCTTAGTGCTGATAGGACTGTTCCTTCACTACATCATTAAATAGTATCATTGACAGAAGATCCAATAATCAGTTCCCATAGCTCTGAACCCTTTGAAAGCAGACTTTCCTGGGAGTCTATACCAGCTGTGGAAGAAAAAAACTGACCCTCAGTCTTTTGACTTAGATGCTTTGATCATATTTGTGCTTTACAGTCAAAGAGAATTGCTTTCTAAATTCAAGCAAGCAAAAATTTAATTTCAAATAACAAATCCAGTTTGTTGTGTCGGGAGTATGACCAATTTTTACAAAGATCATTCCTACACAAGTATGCAGTATCCACCAAGATGCCTTTTCACAGAGCCATAGTGGCTGATGTCTCAAACAAAAGGCAGTTTTCTCAAGGATTACTCACTGCAGACATTCTCCAAGGAAATCTTCTGTTCCTCTCATGCACAGAGCTCAATTTAGTAAAACAAGGATGGAAAAACTACAGTAGAAAAATGGCATGTGGCAAAGAAAACTACCACACCCAAGTCCATGACATCACTAATTACACACACAAAAAAATAAGGTAGGTCTACTTAACTGTTCTCATGATGTCTGAGCAAAATGCTCTGCAGGAAGGGAAGAAGGCTTCCAGGGCTGATGTTATTAAAGCCCGTGTTCTCACAGCAAGGCAGGCCTGCCCTTCCCAGGAGTGCACCACACCTGCCCCTGACATCAGGGGGAGATTTGCTGCTCCTGTACAACTGGTTTGAAGGCCAAAGAAACAACCTCTTGACAAAAATGACACCATTGCACAGCTTCTTTTCCTGAATAGCAAATAGTGTACAGCATCCAGAAGATAATTCCCGAAATCCGCAGACATCAACTCCTTTGCCATCATCCAGTCTACGACACATGGTGTAGACATGGGTGGAAGCTCCCTTGTGACATATTCTCAGTTTTTACACCCAGAAAATGGGAATATATAATTCAGCCTTGCAGAGTTTGATCTGCATTCTCCCAGCCAGTAAGTGTATTACTACATTTCTGCAGGTTTCAGTTCTAATGCATTAGGCAAATGGTGTAATTATTTTTCTTCTCTTCCTCAACAGCTATGCCACAAAGATAACATGATCACTGCTCCTTCAGTATCACACCAAATGGAAAGACTCAGACATACAGAGAGCATGAAATGTAAACATTTTTAAATGTAATATTAATGCCTTGTAGTCATTTAGCTCAGAGAATGAAATGCTATCCTTTATATCTCATCAGAATTGAGCATGTACAGTGAGGCAATGAGTTACTAAATCATGATATAATGAGCTGCCTCTATTCAGCCTCCAATTCTTTTTTCTGTTTATTTTTTTCCTTAAGGAAGAAAAATCCCTATGCACTGGTTAAAACTTTTCATTAAATAAACTGAAAATGGCTTTCTGTTTGTTTAGGAAACATATCTCATTAGGCAATGGTGAGTCAGGCAGCCAGATCATTTGGACTTAGCTGTAAGAACATTTTCACTTTCAACTGGGGCTCCACATTCTGCTATCAAATTATGAACTTGGTTTCGAAGAGGTTCTTTGCAAGAGGGATGTTTAACAGGTCTTCTGTAGTGCAGGAGTTACCTCCCTTTATTTATTTTATGGCAGGCAAGAATTGGAGACAAAGCCATGCTGAGCCTGATCCCATTGACAGCAGTGGGATCTGGGCCTGCTTTCCAGTATCTAGCACTTAAGGTCTTCATCCACTGCATTATTTCAATGTTCAAAGTCTTAGTGGTGTCAAAAGACAACTTAAAGAAAGCACTGATGGAATTACAGTAAACAGAAAAAAACAGCAGTTCACTGCATGATTACAGAAGTTGCAAGGCGACCTGGTTTCGTTCATTTAATTAGATATGTATGTTTGTTCTATGCATGCACAGAACACTGACCAAAATGCTTTACCTTAAGTGGCTCTAATGAGTAAATGCATTCATTACTCTCAACTGTCCAGCCACAGAGTTACAGATAACAAACCTATTTTGCAGACACTCTGTGGACACCAGTTACAAACTCTGAATGACAATAATCCCAGCTGCTAGTCAATGCTAATTACTTTTATTTCAGAATATTGGTAAAACATATAGTACTACCATTTTCTACAGTGGACTGTAAATCACATCATTTCTGTAACTTGTGCTAATCCTGCTTAGTGGTCTACACAGCAAGTTTGTGTTCCATGCTAATACATCCTTCTCTGCATCACAAGAGGATAAAGTAGAATTAAATATTCCCACAGTGCTGTGTTAAGTTCCTTTAATGCGGGAGACACATCTTTACACCACTCAAATGTAATTGATTACCAGTTATTGGTTTGGAATTTCCCTGAATACACATTCAAAATAATTCATTGCATTAGACCATGTATGTGAAAAGTAACTCAGGGTCATCTTAATGTTATTACACTCAAAAGCCTCCTTTCATACATAACAAAGCCTACTGAAAAGCTCCATGAAGGTCATCATTCAAAGACAACTAAATAAACTGATTTCCATGCAGAGGGGTTGGGAGAAGCACTTGAAGTGACAGTATAAACTGAATCTGTTCCAGCTCTCAGCCAGCCACATTTGAAAGAAACCCACACATTTGCAGAACTGTTTGGATTCCCGCACTTTGCTCAAATCTTGGCTTGACTTGCAGATTTTCCAGTTACATGTTGTATGTCTATGTACAGGCACTAAACTTCTTCACTGGTGATGTAATTATCATTCACCTTCTGCTCTCTCTGATCTGGCCCACAAAGAGGAAGAGTAAAGGAGAAGGAGAAAGCAGAATATGGATGGATAGATGGATGGATGGATGGATGGATGGATGGATGGACGGACAGATACAGATAGATAGATAGATAGATAAATAGATAGATAGATAGATAGATAGATATTGAGGTATACATACCATCGAAATCAATATCCACATTTCTGTGTGGTATCAGAAGTAATAGATTCTTATATTTACTCCCTTATTTCATTCTAATCCCAACAAAATTTAATCTCCTGCCCTGCTCTAACAGTTACATTTCCTTAAGTAGACACTTCTTCCCAACATAAAAAAAGAACCTAAACAAAAGCAATGCTAAAATTCTGCAATTCTGTTCTAGCACTGGAGTCCAAAGTTGCTGACACAGCTAGCAGCAATCACGAATACAGGTACAGATTGTAGAGGAAATGAAGGAGCAACTATAGATCAACAGTTCCCTCAACACACAAAGGAGAAAATTAAACTTCACAATTCTCTTTTTATAGAGAACCTAACATACAAGTTCAGACTGTGGAAACATGATTTAATTCTTCACTGTCATTTGCTTACAAAACCTTGGGGTTATCACTTATTTCTGCAGCATCTCAACTATGGCAATATAGTTGGTATTAATTATTACGCTGTATTAAAAAAACAGATATTAGAATGGTTTCTCCATTCTTGTGCTGGATGTGGTTGCACTGATATTCTTTAAAAATTGCTCTTCAAAGCCATGTCTCATTCTGGGATTAAACTGAAATATATTTCACAGTAAGATTTCCATAAACTCAAAACTCTTAATCATTAAGTTTATTCATCAATGGGGAAAATTGTCAAAATCTGAAGCTCATGTGTTAATACAACTAAGCTATCTCCTCAAACACCACACACACTTCCAAAAATAGCCAGAAAAAGGAGAAAAGATAACATGATAATTGACAGTGTTTCAAGATGTACTTTCTAAAGTATGTTGGCAAGTACTTCCACAAAGCTGTGTAATTGCACTATATGTTTCCAAAAGATATGTCTACATTAATTAGTCAAGACAATGATTTCATGGAATAGATGGACTTGAGCAAATAGAAGTACTTTCTTCTTTAAAAAAAAAATGGGTCTTTGATTTTTATTTTGCCCTTGGCCCAAATGCTACCCCTATTCTCCCTCCTCCTTTTCAAAATTCAGTCCTAAATTCCATCATGCCAAAGCAGTTTACAAATACTTCTTACAGAATATGAAAAAAATCACCAAGGAAAAGAAAATCTGCCTACTCCTGTAATCATGTATTTCATGCAGAAAATTCCAGAAGAAACTATATCCACATAAGAGATTCAACCACAAGGATTACACGCTCAGGGTAAAGCTGTCTTTGACCCCTGGCTTCTTCTGCAAGTACTGATTAGAATCCATCTGCACTGGAACATCAAACGTTAATGAATCTTTTTTTTTTTTTTTTTCCTTACCTGGGTTACATCTTTGGCTAATCAGGAGGTGAAAGGCTCCAGATCCCTTACCAATCTTCTGAGCCATCCAGTCTGCCTTTGCAATTACTCTTAATCTTCTAATCCTAAAATATTTTCTAATGCTCTTGTTTATTCATTTGCTTTGTGCAATATAGCATCCAGAACATTTTAACCATCCCACATTTATGAAGTTCTTCATGTCATGCAGGCCAGAACAGATTCCTGGCTTTCATGCAAGTTTGTGTAACACCACCCAGTTCTCTAACCTCCCCTGTGGAGAATTCACTCCCTTTCACTCACTCTCTTTCTGCATTTTAAACTAGGGGAATCTTTAGAGCATATTCTTAAAACTATTTACTGTGATTAATTTATAGGTACATAAATCTATGTTGCACAAGTGAGGCAAAAACTCAGGGCAAACTCCTGGCTTTCTGGTCTGTTCATACTTACCAAAACAAGAAAGCAAACTACTGGATCACATTCATTCAAAGTGCATTCTTCTTGAGATTTATTCTGTTGCCATTGAACCCAACACAGTTTTTGTGTCATTAGAATTTTATAAGTATTTTTAAAACAAAGACTGTGACAGAACAATAACAGAACTTAAATTAAGGTCAGGAGACCAGATGTGCAAAACCAACAAAAGAAAGAAAGAGAAAATCAAGACTTTCATTTGCTAACTAGTGCTACTAGACTAGTACCTAAAGAAGCATCATTCCTTCTATTCTCTGTAGAAAAAATTACCAGACAGTTCCTTGGCTACTGTAAACTCACACAACCTTACAGGCTTAGAGGCAAACTCACACTGATTTATACCAGAAGAAAACCTAGTTGCTTTCCTTTTTCCCCAGAAACTTTATTTTTTGAGCTCTCATCCTTTCTGTAGGCTATCTTAGCAGTTTATAACTTTAAATATAAGCACTAATATTACTAGTCTCACCAACTGTTTTTATTAGCCACTCTTCAAACACTACCAAATAGCCTTGCAATAAGGTAAGGAATATCAACACATAAACAACTTTGCTTTGAAGCCTGTGAGTATATATCACATCAGTTTTTCCACAAACGGTCCATCTGAATATTCTAATATTAGTATAGACTACTTCTCACTGCAAGGCAGCTAAAACAGCTTATTTCTACCACAGAGCAAGGCAATGTTCCCAGGCACTTACTATGTAGCAGCTGACATGCTGTAAATCACTGCCTATCATTCTGAAGAGTAAACGTGCAAATATCTATATAGAAGTGATATAAAGAACTTCTACTGCATATAATCATACAAATCATTGCTTATCAGCTATTGTCAATATAGAAGTTAAACACCTCTTCGACGTGCTTTTCCATATAATATTTGTAAATATGCGTGTATGCAGTTATATATGCATAAGAAGCAAATATATGTATACACGCTCCCCAGCAAATGCATATGGACTTCTTTATATGTGTGATTTACCACCACCAATTTCTCTTCCTGCCACCATTTTTTTTCATGTCAGTTGTTTAAAAGAGATGACTGAATCCTGTGCTTCTGAGAAGTGACTCTCTCAAGTCTACAAGGCAGCCTCCAAGCCTGACCATGACCCAAAAATAAGATTCAAAATAAAGAGGTATGCCCACATGCAGGTGCAACACTCGAAGAGAGTTTGATAGTTTTCAATTTATCAGGAAAGTGCCCAGGGAGTCTGCAACATGGCTGACATGAAATGGGCCTTCTGTGACATCCACCTTCATGCACGTTCTGTTCTAACATATGCTGCAAAAACTAGCATGGCACAATGTACTCAACAAGATCAGGGTACATCATATGCAGCAACAGTTGTTCAGTTTAGTTAGATCTAATTCCTGTATTATGGACAATTAAGCCAAAGTCAGTGAGACAAACAATATAAAATTTGGATCCATTTCTAAGCTTGCAAGGAAAATGAAACTCATTCATATGCATGTCTCTGTTTGCTCACATCAACCACTTATGTACTTGTGTCACCTTCTAGGAAGCCCACTTGACAACAAAGAACTTCAAGGTTTGTTTTGCTAATAATACAAAAGAAAATGCTGTACTTGTTTAGGCCTCCAGTCTGTAATTCTCACTTCATCTGTATGAACCCCTTTGCCAAAATCACCAAAACGTAAAGGAGAACCTTTATCATGAGAAGTGCTGCTGATTACAACTGTACCCCTACATTTTTTTAAGTCTTACCTTCACAGCTTCATATTCAATCTAACTAATATAATAATATTATATAAGCATGGAGGATAAAATAATATAAGCATGGAGGATAAAAAGCAGAACCTACAAATAAAATCACTGTTTCTCATTCAGCTGAATCCTAGTTAGACTAGACTTTATACTAGTCACACATGTCTAACCTGAGAACAGAAAACATGCCAGATTTGATACACTGAAATCCAGACCACTCATGACATAACACAACGTAAACACATGGAACTCACTGGTGATTTATAAAGGACACAAAAGAAAGAGCTTTACAGACTCTGTGTGGGCATTTCTACCACTTTCTAGGACACTGAGTAGCCTGCTGGCTGAAGATCCAGAAATGCTTTTGGTTGCCATGAAAATCCGGGACAAGTTGTTACCCTTATTCATTATATGTACTTATATAATGTTCATTATATGTACTTATATATGTAACCAGTAGGTCAAGGAAGGTGGCTCTCCCCCTCTATTCTGCTCTTGTGAGACCCCACCTGGTCCATCTGGGGATAGTATTCCAGCTCTGGGGTTCCCAGCATAAGGCAGCCATGGACCTACTGGAGTGAGTCCAGAGGAGGCTGTGAAGACGATCAGAAGGCTGGAGCACCTTTCCCATGGAGACAGGCTGTTCAGCATGGAGAAGAGAAGGCTCTAGGGAGAATTTACAGCAGCCTTCCAATACCTAGAAGGGCACAAGAATCCTGGAGAGGAACTTTTTATAAGGGCATGTAGTGACAGAACAAGGGTGACAGCTTCAAACTGGAAGAGGATAGGTTTAATAGGTTTAAATAAGATATTAGGAAGAAATTCTTCACCAGGAGCACAACTGAGGCACTGGAACAGGTTGCCCAGAGAAACAGTGGATGCTCCACCCAGAGATGCCCAATCCCTGGTAGTGCTCAAGGCCAGATTGGATGGGGCTTTGAGCAACCTAATCTACTGAAAGATGTTCCTGTCTATGGCAGGAGGGTTGGAACTAGATTAGCTTTAAGGCCCCTTCCAACCCAAATCATTCTGTGATTCACATATGACAAAGCATTAAGCTGAGTGGTATAGGACAACTCTTACAATATTGGATGTCTAGAACTGCAGAAGAAAACAACTGTCAATAACCTCTTATTATTCTGTGGAATAGGAGATAATGCAGTTATTCCTTTTCTTTCACTCCCACTCACCCCCAGGTGCATTGAAATACAATCAACAAACCTAATGATGGCTTTTATCAGGCCATGCTTTTTCAGAAATTTGTCTTCTTGTATGTCTGTCTAGCTCTAAAACCATGAAACAATCAAAATCAGAGGACTAAATTTAATTTTTTTTAATTGTACATTCAGAATCTTTTTAATCTTTAGTCTGAATCTTTAATCTTTAGTCTGAATAGAAGAGGAGGTAGATCTGTGCCAATGAGCTCCAGAACCAGGGCCGTGCTGAGCAGGAAGCACCTCAAAGGTAGCATACACAATATGAAGCAACCATAAGAACTGCTGAGCACTGCAGTATGTCTTTATTCATGGCTGCATAAATACCCTTCTCCCTTGGGACATGCCATCTGAAACCCTTACCTGAATGCAGACATTTCTGTCCTTTCTTTGAGGGATACTATTCTCTTTTAAAACACACCAGGAAACGGGGTCACGCTCCCTTTTATACAATAGCCTAATGGCTTGAACACTTGTTCAGGAAACAGGAAAAGTAGGTTCCTATCCTTGCTCTGCCAGAGGGGATCCAAGTCTGCTTCTTCACCTTTGCTGGGCATGTCCTACGCCTTAGCTATAGGCTGCTATGTGGAAGACAGCACTCTCCAACCTTCCTGTTGAAGCTGTCCCAATTACTACTCATTAAAAAATTGGGGGTTAGAAAAAAGACAGCCTGCTCTCTACTTGCCAGCAACTTGCCTGTCTCCAGACTGTAACATACACATTAAAGAGTCATTAGATCAAACAGAGAAGGAGACTTAATCATACAGCAGCAAAGGCAATAGCTTTCAGCATCATAGCTGCTAACTTAGTCACATGAATTTTACTTTAAATGAAGTCTTTAGATCCAGTATAAAGGCTACTGCTTTAGGCACGTCCACAAAGCCTTACACAGGCTCAAATATCCAGCAAGACAAAGTTGCCTATAGAGATTGAACAATTAACTAAATGTGACTAAAAAGTAATGGGGGGTACATCAGCAAAAGATCCATTGAACTCACTCCAAATATTATTTTGATAAAAGCTATAAAGCTGATTAACACATTCCCTGGGAATTCAGAGATGTGATAGCAAATGTTTTCTGAAATCTATACTGGCAAGAAAGTTAATCTCCCAGAAACAGCTGAGTGATTTTACCCAATCCTATGGAATTTATTATAACTCAATGAACCAAAAACCTTTGAAGAGAAAAATGGGAACAAAGAGTACAGGAGATTTTCAACAGAAAATAACATTTTCTGAAAAGACAAAGGAATCTTGCTGGATTAAATATTCATATCAAGTTAAAATCTGCACAATAGGAATGCCAGAAAGATTGGATTATTCACACAGTTCCCAGACAAATTCTCTTTAGGTACAACAAAACACACTCCCAGTATTTGAATACCTGTATGTGAAACCATATGTATATCCCCAGTTTTGCTGATTACACCCGCTAAAAGCTGCATTTAGGGTTGGGAGGGTGTTTTTTGGCTGTGGGTGAGGTTTAACTTCACTTCTGTGATACAAGTACAAAAACGCATTTGATTTCTTTTTCCAAGCCCTCAGCAAATGGACCACATCCCTAGATCTCTACAGATAGGATAGGAGATACTGTATTTTCCTGCACTTAGACATTTTCCCATTGCTTTTTGTTTGCCTTTGTTATGAATGCAAACTACGGGGCTCCATAGCATCCCTCACTACTACAAATCTTCATATACCATCATCTCCAACTGACTATTGTGAGCCAGATCAAAGTCAGTCATCTTCATCCTCTGGCTTCTGTGCTCAGTTCCGTGGCCTGAGACCATAAATCTATCAATAACTTCCAGCCTAGCTACAACAGAACAGTTTGCTAAGTGCAAGGGGATCAATAAATCAGATCCTAAGCCCAGTTCATTACTATTTCAAGTTAATTAGAAAGGGATTCTTTTCATTTAGCCCAGTATCTATTCAAAATAATAGTGTTAACATGAACCAATCATTCTTATTCAGGTTCAGTTCCCTCTCATGTTATACAGGAGTTTGACTGAACTGATTTTAACTGGAGCACCAATCAATACGATCCCTTGTTGTGGCAGGAGATGCCAGCCATTCAGATGCATGAGAAAAAAACCCTTCAAAATGGATATAGGAGTAATATAAACATGTGTGGATGCAAAGGGGATTTTCAAATGTTCTTTCAATTTGTTCATGAATCTCACAAAGCTGCTATGAATCAGGAGTGGGGGAGGAGAAAGCATAAAAATATTAATCAGTTACTTATCTTCTGACGTGTTCTGGATCAATGCCTGGCACACGTGCAATTGATGAAGTATGGCATCTGCCACAAAAGCTTATTTAATCTTCTATTCCCAAAATGACCAGGGAAAACTAGTGTCCTTAAAAATTAAGTTTCTAGGTGCAGGGTTTTTTTCTTTCAAACAAACAGCCAACATTGTATAGGCTGCCTGTTCTATTTTGGAAAATGTTTTTTGTCTGAGAAAAGACTGATCTTAAGTAGATTATCTATGGACTGTTTCCTACCGCTTTTTGTCTCCCCTGCAGTATCTTACTGCCAGAGTTTAGTAGACAAGTATAGTCTAGGTTCAGCTGTTTTATTTCTCATTCTATCAGTTCAAACCGAGATAGCTCACACATCTGTTTTATTTCTGAGAGCACTGCGAAGGAAAAGCGTCCAGCTCATTCTAATCAAGCATAAACTTTCCTATAAATAACTAAGGACCTAACGAAACAATTGTTTGGAGGAAATGAAAGTGTGTTTAGAAACTCAAATTCCTCTATACTGTATGTCTGAGCTGTTCCAGTTTGAATGTCTTCCTGACAGCATGGATCAGTTGCTCTAAGATGCTGTCCCTGGAGTCAGCAAACTGAAACTATAGCAGGAAATCCAGGTATTAACATCATACTATGTGCTAATTATAAATCATCATTTCACAATCTGACATTAT
Organism: Ploceus nigricollis; assembly: GCA_013399945.1. NCBI lineage: Eukaryota > Metazoa > Chordata > Aves > Passeriformes > Ploceidae > Ploceus > Ploceus nigricollis. The sequence goes on along the minus strand of VXBC01001852.1, from coordinate 1,096,323 downwards.
TCACTTCTAACCTCTTTTAACTACATCACATATTTGCTTTCTAATCAGAGTTTGACAGGACAGAGTGTCTGACATGAGACAGTAATCTTTTAGTAAGACAGCAGTTCAAAGATTGCAGCTTTTACGCATAGTAACGACCTTTCTTTGATTTGCTGTTCCACAAAGAAATTGTAGAGTTTCTTTAAAAAGAGGTAAAGTTTAAATAAATTGAAAAGCTTCAAGTTCTTGACTTGTTTTCTGGTTTTGGTATCTTCCTGGATGTTAGATGTTAGCCATCTTAACCTGTCTTGTAAAATTTCTTTCCTATAGCTATGGCTTCTGCAAGCATAATTTCCACCTTTCTACCTTTTTATTTTAACATACCCTGGGAGTTTTATCTGGTGATTACTACAATGTTTCCACGTATGCAGTCACTTGAAAATGGATGGACATTTGAGCACGTATTGTATGCAAACTTCATTACATTGGTTTGATTTTTCTTAAAATCTGAATTTTTGTATCATATAGAATACTGAAATATCCTACTGTATCTCTCAGTTCAATCCAAAGAGTTTTTTTTAAAATCACCATCAATTTTTAAATGAATTAAATACTAGCTGATAAGAAACTAACAAAGAGTCCTCGAGAAACTTTTGAGTTCACTCTTTCATGGTAAAAATTAGACTTTTTTTCCCAGCAGTATCTGTAGTTTTTTTTCTACTTCAACTAGATGAGAATGACTGAGGCAATAATCCTTTTCTTACCGGCTTACTAACATGAAGGACAGCATGGATTACTGTTACTTTTTGAAATGTTTTAAATATCCATTGTGTATCCTGTTTTTCTGGCACTAGACAACTTCAGAACTGCCAAGACTTGCCATTTATTTTATCTTAATAAAGAATCAATAAGCCAAATCTTGACTCCCAGCAGCTGATAATTTAGGATTACATTTTTAATTTCCAGCTGCTGTCTTTTGTTTATCTGGTTGTTATTTTTCATTATTATTTGCTCTTTTCTTTCTGTGACAGTAAATCCCTCAGATATGATTACCAATTCAGCCGTTTGCCTGTTTGCTGAATAAGATCTCTTGCTATTGATTACCATAACAACTAAATCCTACACAGAAATGTCACTGGTCAAAAAGCCAAATACTCCTCTACTGTACAAGATGCTCAGCAGACCTGTAGAAAGCCTCACTAAAATAGACCAAAATGGTTCTAGAGGCTTAAACAGGTTATATGAGATACAGTAATCACATAGGTAGGACAGGCTTTGCGAGATCTGGCTTTGCAGCTGAGAAGGCAGCGAGCAGAAGCGGGGAAGCTGGGAGCATACAAACCTGCACATCGTAAGTCCCATTTAATAGGACAGGCCTCTGGGAATTGATGTCCTGCAGTACCCCTGAAAGCACGGTGCGGTTGACTTTCTGGAAGTCTTTGGAGTGGCTGAATTGCACCATGTTGTGGAGAGCCAAAATTTTAGTGTCGAGCTCAGCATCCTGCCTGGTGCGGTTGTGCAGTCCTAGGTGGTACTTGCGGAAGTGTTTGATGAGATCTGTGGGGTCGTTCCCGTAGTAACCATACCCACAGATGTTGCATTTGAAGTCCTGAAGCTCTGGAGACAGAGGCGCTGTATCTGGATTATCATTTACCAACAAATCTGCTTTTGATTTGTTCAGCCTTAAACCCCCATCTGAAGGCACTTGTGGGTTTTTTGAGGCCATGGGGATCGGGCTTGAGCCTTGGCCATCAGTTTGACCACTTTGCACTTGCACTGTTTCATCTGAAGCTTTTGGCGACATCTGATGCTCCTCATTTGTCTCCACTGCATCTCCTGACGGGGTACAGACCACATCTTGGGTGTCATCTGCATCTGATTTTTGAGGAGACTTCAAGGGCTCACAGATTCCCCCAACAGCTGGAGATGAGAAAGCCAGCATATTTCTGTCTGTCACCTCATCATGAGGGAAGGATGGAACATTTCCTCCCTTATTGTGGCTTTCATAATTGAAGCCAGCCTTTTCACTCAGCACTGAGCTTTTCAAGTCCTTTTTAACACTGGAAGATGGCTCTTGGACATGCATGCAAAGTTCCTCCTTGTTACTTAACTCTGCCGCATCACCCTGGTCAGTGTTTTCTTGCATCTGCTCTGCAGAAAATTCTTTTTTCCTTCCAGACTCTTCACTTTCAGTACCTGTAGACTCAAGGGTCTGTACCTCACCTTCACTAGCAACGTTTCTTAGAGGGGGATTCTTTTTCCGGACCATATCTACCACAGAAAAAGAAATAAGAAAGAAAAAAAAAAGAGAGAAAAAAGAAAGAAAGAAAAAAAAAGGAAAAAAAAACCTATAGAATTATTCAAGATATACAAGATATGTAACAGATTATAAACCTGACACTTAAAAACATTCTGAACTATATGAATACATTGAGTATATCAACTTTTCAGAAAAATTTTTGTTGAACAGGTTTTTAAGCTATGCAGAAAACTTAAAAATTAGCACACTGAGACTAAACTTAACTAAAAAGAGAACTGTAAAAAACCTAAAAAAACACTTCCATGAGAATCAGTGAATTGCAGGTTTCATTATCTTTTGGGATGATAATGGTCTGGCAGGAAGAATTTTAAATTAATGCTTCTTTTAAAATAACTTTAGAAAACTAAGGGGAAAAATAAACTTTTGAAGTCTAACGTTCATACACAGTACACCAACATGTAACATAGCTTTGCAAAAATAGACCTAAAATACATAATCTTAAGAAGAACTTAAACAAATTATTAGGAAGAAAACAGATTTAGGAGAGTAAGTACTTGAGGTTTCAGAGAAAGTATTTTCCTAAGAAGGTATCAGTTTCCCTATAGCAAAAGTTCCCCCTCCTACTGCCCATAAACTTCAAACAGGATTATACAGATATTCTAGAGTCTGGCCCCACAGTCCATTATTCATGTAATTAGTTCTATTTGCCAAACAAAGAAAAACTAAATTTATTAGGAAACCCGTTGTCAATAAAACTTTACAGGCCTGGATCCAGATATTTGACATCACTGTGTGGCTGAGCCAGGATCTGCCCTGAAAACACCTGGAATCCACATGGATCTCATCAGCCAAACCTTTCAGTCGTCCTTGCAGACACAGTCACTACTGCTAAATCTGCAAGTACACTTCCAGGATCCATTTAAGAAAGCTGAGACAGGACAGCAATAAGGATCAGAGAGAAAGGGGGAGTCTGCCACCGACGAGTTAGCTGCTTTCTGAATGGGGGAGATTATGGAAGGACAAGCAAACACACTATGCAGGCAGTAAGTCAAATTCCTCATCCACTTCACCTTCCCCACTCTATTTAAAAGAAAATATATATATTAAACTCCCCTGCTTTCTCAGCTGTGTGGTTCTGGATTTGATATTCATCACCAGCTGGTTTGATCCATTTGTGTTCACATGCTAGCTATGGGCAGAAGACAGATGTGCCCCAACTTTTCTATGCTCTTAATCTTTGCCAATGCTGTATACAAGCATGGATGTTTCTCTTTGCCAAATTGTGTGTGGTCTGGTGGCAGCAGCCTGCAGTACCACACATGAGATGTGAGCTACAGACTCAAGTCTGAGCCCCCATTCCCAGGCCAGCCCTGCCCCGGCCCTACAGAGGCACTGGAGATATACATTGCTCTGCCAAGAGAGGACCACCTGGCCACTCTGGGAGCAGCACTGATGTGCTCCAAATGGTGCTGTATCCAGACCTTTGAAAGCCACCTTCTTAGAACAGTACTTTGAGAAGCAAGGCTGGGGACAGAGATTAAAAATAAAAGAACAGGCATCTGTACATCCTCTTATTTACATCTGCTCCACATGAAAGGGCACTATATGCTCTGTTGATAAAAACAGACAACTTCTTAGGGGAAATGTTCAACTTGTGTCTTGGGCTGGCTCTGTTGTCTTTGTGGTTGAGCTGATCCACAGGCAGCATGGGCTACAGCAAAGCGGCTTTCACACAGAATGCCAGCTCACGTTACAGAAATTTTGACACTCCGTGTGGTCTTAATAGGTTTCTTAAATGCCTACTGCAATTCCTTACTGTAGAAGACACGTATGCTTGGGAACCAAATGTCTTCTCTTTAATATCAACTACACCTACCAGGGGATGTATGAACTAAACTGGACTTTTTTTTCCCCAATAACTTCTGAACCATGAGGTCATTCAGAACTCAGAGAAAAGAAATATTTTCTGCTGTGCTAAGAGAACTATTACAATATAGACTCAGCCTACTAAAACAACATGCACACATATATAATTCAAAGTATAAAGACAGTCGTCAGCCTTTCAGCAGTGCTACTTCTCTGTGAGACTCCATGAATGCTCTTGGTTAACACACACTAAAAATATCTGTGAGTATCTCTGGTAGGTGTTCAGCTAAGTATGTACTTTTCTCCTGGTTACACGTCCCAAACCATTTTTAAAATAACTTCCGTTTAAATGCAATTCGTGGCAGATGATAGAGAAAGAAATCCTGACTACACAGAGAAGAAAAATCAGAAATCGAGAAAGTAAACATCATGACTGTTACCTCAGTCAAAATTAAACAAGACTAAATGCAATGTTCTAAAATGTTTTTGTTACAGATATTTTTGGCAGATAAGGAAAGCTTAGAGATTTGCTATCTTCATGACAACTGACAGAAGAGAGTCAGAGAAAAGGACAGGAAAAAAGTCTCTTGAAAGAAAAGAAAAGAAAAATCTAAACTCTATACAGGCTAACTGGACAGTAGATCTAGCTACTTTAGTTCTAATTTTCCCCAATACTTTTGTGAGTCTGGGTTGTTAATGGAGGGCGAAAAAGAAAACTGTATCTGCCTAATGGAGCTTTTTCGTGCAATATTCTACATTTGGAGAAAGAAAGGAAAGAAGAAAGAAGATAACATTGACTTCCTTAAGTTGAATTTAAAAGTATTTTCCCTTCTTCTTTCTTTTAGCTTTTGAAAAATCATCTGTCATTTATTTGATATCCACATAAGGAGATGGTAAGAAAAGACACGGGGATTTTTTGTTGTTGAAATTCCACCACTATCACTTTTCTGAGATGTATTATGTAAATAAAACTACATTTGCAATACTCTTAAATTGAAGAAACCATCCCCTAGCAAGTCATAAGTTAGATACAGAAAGAATATAGCCACTCTGAAATTATTATCTCTAAGACAAATAACAGATTGCACAATGTTTTATTGTGTGCCAAGAACGTTTTCGGTTAACAATTTCACTTGAAAAAATAGATCACATACTTGTAAAATCATACCCAGCATTGACTTCATAAGGCATGTGGCTTTAGAGTACTTTTTACAATTATTAATTCTATTAGTCAACTAGCAGGCGGGCTAATGCAACTGTCTTAGAAGATGCACGGAAGACACAGAAGACATTTTGAGAGCTGATCTGTATATCTGCAAAACAAAACAAAAAAAAGGTTTTCCTTCCTAAATTATGCATTCAAAATATGGTGTTCACTTAAAACATTATTATACCTATTGTACATTCCCATGCATCTATTACTGGACACTATACAAACAGAGTCTGCTGTTCTCTATTTCCCTCAAACATGAGAAATCCCATAGCTCTCTTCTCAGACACACGGGCTCTTGCACACACACACACTCACACAAAAAGACAAAAAATATCTCAGAGCTAATGTTCACCAAACACAAAGTCTAAAACAACTTTATAAAACTGTTGAAAATGAGCTGCAGAAAGAAAGTGTCTTAAAAATTCACATGCACCATCATGAGACTGGCCTAATGGGATAGTTAATGGCATCTAAATAACTCCATCAACAGTTTTAAGTTAACCTCTGCTGCTATCGCAGTAGTAAGCACATTTGTTGGGTGCTAGTAAAGAAGCCAAGTGAAGAACAGGCTTTGGGACCAAACTACCTTTTCAGCACTGAAAATAGTGATCTGCCCAAAATAAAAGAATTACTAAGCCTGATGTGAATGAAAGGACTTCTCGAGCTGAGGGAATTTTGGATAAGGCCCAGGTTGCAGCTATATGTACTTTCCCTCAAGAACACTCAAGGCTACTCTTTGTGGTTCATATATTTGCAAGATATAGACTTTTCTGTTTAACAGTCACTCACATCAGTTTATCCCTGGAAACAAAAACTTCTGCTAAAATCAGTTTGTAATTCAGGATAATGAATTACCATAGTGATTACTGTACTTCTTTAAAAAAAAAAAAAAGAAAAAGAAAAAACAAATTCTGGTAATCAATAGTTTCATAAGAGTGGTGAAGATAATGGCTAATTACCTGCTGATCACCAGCTCCCCAGCGGGTCACTGTTGTTGCTCATTACTTTTACTGAATGTGATGGCTTGTCATCAAAGCCTATTGCAACAGAATGGTTGTTGCCTAGTGCTTGTGCTGCACGTTTAGGTCAGATCTTAGTCATATGCTCTTTTTAACAGAATAATCCATCTAGAAATATGTTTGAATTTTATGAGATGCCACTGACTAATCTTTGTACAAGTAGATGCACAAGCAGACGAAGAGCTAACTGAGTCAAGGATATATGAAGACTATGATATTATCAGTCAATACGTTGCAGCAACAAAAATTTATATTCAACAGGCTCAAGTAGGACATCTTTGTTAAGGGATAGTAAAATTAATACTTTTACACTCATATATATTACACACCCACACAAAGACATATAATGCACATATGGCGCTTGAACATCAATCATTTTCCCAGAATAATGCAGCAAAAAATCATTAACTCTCAGTGTCTCAGCTTAATATATGTGTAATACTTACCTATCTCACAGGAGTGTTGTGAGGCTTAATTAATTAGTGACTGTAAAGCACTTTGTGATCCTCTAATGAAAGGTGCTACATAGCACAAAGTATTATTAAAATCATTAGGACCACAAAAAAGCCCTGTGGAATTCCAGCCTACACTGTCTGTTGAGGTTGGGAGTGATCTTGTTATTAAAAGGAGACCATCAGACTAATTTTCATAATTTTTTCAAGATTTTTTCCCCCTTTGCTGTTGTGATAGCATGTTAGTAACTAGAAATTTAATCTTTATCATCTTAATAACATACACTCATGTAGTTTGTTACTGCAGGGCTAGA
>VXBC01001852.1:1054415-1088137 GCA_013399945.1 Ploceus nigricollis | reverse complement strand
TGTAAATAATACTGGAAACTCTAGGTGAAATTGCTGAAATTACTGAAAATTAGATTACATTAGGTGCAAACTACCCCAGACTCAGACACAGTGGTAGAGGACTGGCTAAAGCTGCTGCCCTTCTACTTTCCCTTGTGGACACTTGCACAATGGAAAGACAGAAAAGAGATGTACAGCTTCACATCCCCACCATCTCCGGCTGGGACAGAGCAGGAGGCAGTCACACACGATGCTTCTCTCACTTTTGCTCACAGTTCTCAGAGCAAGCCTGCCAGCAAACAACCAACACATGGCCCTCCCTAACTTGTCTCTGCTGAGAAGGGAAGGAAAGAACAACCCCTTTTATATAAGGAACCCAAGAGTCAGGCCCTAAACCATGGGAGGGCAGAATAAGCTTAATGACAAGCAACTGCCTTTTCAACAAGACCACCTCCTTTCTGCTTTGGCACAAGTGTCTTCAAACACCACATAAGACAGAAGATGTCACAGCTCTAAGCAACTGACAAGTTAATTCCAAAGGAGTTTTTAATCTATACATGTTTTTCTGCAAGCCCTCAAACTGCATGTCCACTCTTTCCTGCCTGAAATTGCTAAGGTAGAACGTAATTCCTTGTATCAGTAAAATTAGGCAGGATCAGCCATTGTAATTGGACAAAATGCATCTGTTTGATATTTTATACTCCACATGCTCCACTGAAATTATGATAGCTTCATGAATCTAAAAAGTGCAAGAAGAAAACCATGTATTAGTAGAAGAAGAAAACATCGTATTAGTAGAACAGCATTATAACAAAAGACTGCTGCTTTTTCTCCTCCTCTCCTACTCCTTTGCGTTTTCAGGCTCTTCAGTTTAGCCCCTGATCACCAATTTGCCGAGAGCGGTTTGCAATTTTTTTCCCCACAACGTCTACAACAAAGAGACAAGTGAAAAGAGCTGTGGTCTGTTCAAGCTTGCTCCTTCCCATTTACATTTACTTTCCCAACATCGATCGTTCTCAAATCTCTAAAGGTGCAATTTTGGACATCTTAAATCCTGTTCAGCTACAAAGTGCCATCACCTTCAAACAACTCTCATCAGGTAAATCTCTTATTAATTTACATTGAATTAATTCACAATGATCTTTTCTATTACCTTATGCTTCAGAGCACAGCACACATCAGTAATCATCTAGCCACTGGAATAAATCTAACCTTTTCTATGGGTATAAAGCAGACACTTGGTCATTTCAAAAGAGTTTAGGAGTGGCATTTCAAAATAGATTGTTTAAGCCCACTTCCAGGCTCTTATTTCATTTTAAGCTCATTCCTGGGGTAATCACACAGACACTTTCAAGAGAAACTGAAGTCAAAAGGTGATGTGTCTAAAGAGGTGACATGAAGGAGAATTGTATCCTATCTTGCAACCAAAATGAAGAATTCTAAAACTGCTTTTATTTACAAGTCCCTGAGCACAGCAGGTTGCCGCTCTGCATTTCTTACTGGCCTGCTGCAGAGAGCTTGTTCCTACCTGCCCTGCACTGCCATCCATCTAGGATGGGAGAGCCCAACAAGGCAAGATTCACTTTGCCCTCACTTCCAATCAAGTACCTAAAAGCACTCTGTACACATGACAAATAATTAAACTCAACAAAGCTTGTGAAACAGGAAAACTAACATCACTGCCATTTTATGGATAAATAAAATTATCTACAGAGAAATTAAAAATTCAAAGTGTTCAAAGTGATGTGCAGGCAGGGCTCTCAGCTAGTGACTGAACCTGGGTTCTCTAGATGTCCAGGTCCCTATCCCTCTCCTGTATGTATTTCAGTAAAGAAAGCATCACCCTAGCACTTGGCAAAAGGCCAAGATCCCGTAATTTAATAAGGTACAGAAGGAGCATCTCATGCAAAAATCCAAGTGCTCCAATTTATCAAGACAGTTATGGGATAAGCTGACATTTTATTTGTATGTAAATTAGTCTCCAAAACAGCATTAAAAGGCCGCATTTTCAGAGAATATTATGCCTTTGTTTCTCTGTTCTGCATTTATCTAAACTCAGCTTTGTATATTAAAAGTAGTTTAATTTTTATGTATTGATGCTGCTTTGCATGCTCCCCAATCTACTGTTACTGCACCACAGAGAGAATCCAGCCTCATTTGCTTACTGCAATAAAGTAACTGACTTCTGCCACGACTGACACCTCCTATGAGAGCCCTGCCTGCCATCCTCTCCAAATCTTCTGATTATTCTATTAATTATCTGTCATTACACTTTATAGGATGCAGAACATTCCCTATTAGATGAAACCAGAGGTCCATATAGTCTCATGTTGTCTTTTGGAGATACCAGATCCTTCAAAGAAAGTGCAACTGCCTTTAGATAGAATAACCTACTTCTGTGGAAAATAAATTGCTCCTAATCCTCATTGCTTAAGACAGCGGCTTACTTTCTGAAGAGTAAGAGGGTTTGTAGGCCTTTTACAATTTGTTTTTAAAGAAGTCTTATATATCCCCACGTCCAATAAAAGTGACCAGTATCTATGTCAACATTGCAATGATCCTGGTATCAGTGACAGCTTATAGCTCTCACTCCACAATCTAAATCTGGCAAAAAAAAAAAAAGGAAATATTTTAAGTGTTTAGAGTTTTCTTTTTGCCAATGGAGTAGAGTTTTCCCTCAATCTTGTACTAGCAAGAATCAAAGACCCCCTGGGCTGTGGGCACATTTATCACATCCACACTCTTCATCTTGTCTTTAGGGCAAACAACCATTGTCTTGCCAAACTCTTCTAGTAGGTGTGGCAATCTCATATGTTTCAATTTCTTTTCAGCCTGAGTAAACTCAGTGTTCTCTGTAATCCAAATGTCCTTTGAAGACAATGGGAGTTTAGGGTTTGCAAATGACTCAGAACTGAATCTGAGTTGAGTGTACTGGCAAGCACAGTGCTACCTTCAGATGAAGAGTGAGGAAAGAAGGTGACCTCCTGGCTCCTAGGCAAGAGCAATCAGGTATGGGTACAAGAAATGACTCATTTGTTCTTCTGCATTAAGAATACAATGGACTGATCCTATTTCCCTTGAAGGTAATGGCAAAAGCCCCACTGACTGAGAAGCAAGTCTGAGATGTGCTGTCCCTTTCTGCCAGGTGAGGTCTGTGATATGAGAGAAAGGCATCAGAGCTCCCTTGCCCAAAACCTCAGTCAAATGGAACCATAAATTACTTGCGAGAAGAGGAAAAGATGCAAGGGAGATAGAGGATGGTTTTGGCTAGCATTCCAGAAAAGTTCAAATAATTTTGTTTCCAACTAGAGGCAAAATCCTCCCATTTGAAACAGGATTGAAATTTCAGAAACTGGGAAGGAGGCAGAAGTCTACAGCCTAGACCTAAAACAGTAATATTAAATCATCACCGGAGAGGGCATTATTGTAGTACTTTTCCAGCCAGACCAGAATCAGGATGAACATGAGTTCGCAAAAATGTCCTTAATTTTTTTTTCTTTTAAAAAAAAAATTTGGCAAGAGTTTCCAGACACAAGTTACATAGGTAAGAGAGGGCAACCAAGGGCAACCGGAGTTGAGCCCACATACATCAAAGCAGACTCAGGCTTTGGGTACCTATCCAAACTGAGCCTTCAAAGGTTCTGATGTTGCCCTATTGTTTAGCTTGAATCTTGTCTAAGCTTGTTCAGGAGAACCCACATTCAGAAGTATGGAAGAAGGGAAAAAGAACACACATTTTCCAAACTGTGATTGCAAAACAAAATAAAAAAATGTAAATCTACCTGCTGCAGGGTAATACTGGTAAGCGTGGCTAGCTATTGTTGCTCCATGCTTTTCAATTTCCATATATTAGCATTCATTGCCGACATTATTAAATCCAAAGTTATTTGGATGCTTTGATCAGCAAATTGAACCTTGAGTCTATATATGATGTACCTATATTCACATAAAGTTTACAAAACTATTATATTTCCCTATTTTAACTTTTTTCCCCCCACATGCTGTGAGTTTCCATATATCCCACAGCCATACATTCCAAACACAGACTATTTTATTTAGTAATTTATTCAAGAATTTAGATAAAAAGAAAAGCAATGGAAATTGTTTGGCAATCTCTATATAAACAGTTCCTATACATTTGGGTTGAATCATCCAGCAATCGCTCATCTTGACATGCCTGTGACAGATAAAACTTTCATCACCAATATGCCTTCTTGACTTAGAGATCAGGATACAGGGGATCCATATTACAAAATCTTTTTTAATGTTTATGGCTATCACAAAAATTAAAATCACATTAAACGTAAGCAAGTCAGAATTTTGGCACTGTTTTTCCACTCAGCACAAATAACCCCACTCTCCATTGTGAATGGGGGAGAAACAACAGCAGTGGCAACCACAACAAAAGACTGGATTGTGTGTTCCCTACACAAAACAGAAAGCTGTGCCTATTCAAGAAACCTTGGCCATTTGTCAGAAATTACAGAACTGATGTTGGAGCCCAATATTAGCTCCAGCCAAAGCAGTGGTGAATTACCTTGCCTTTTGAATCATCCCTATTAACAAGGAAAGACTCTCTTGCAGCACGTATCATACGGTCCTCACGCAGACTGAGAAACAGAGCCACTTTCTTAAAAAAATCCAAAGTAAAATAGATTTTAAAAAGTGAATGCAAATGGATTCACTCTGAGTGGTTTGTCTATTGTTTGCCCTTTTTATCTCTTATTTTTCTTTTGAAGCTGAGAAATGAATTGAAATGCTGATGAGAAAGCTAGTCTTACAGAGCTTCCACCTTAATAATTTGTTATGAAATGGCTTTAAAACAGCAGCATTTTTTGGAAAGCTGTAAGAATTGAGTACACACATTCACTGAGGAGTATGATTTCTGTTTTACCCATTTCAATTCTGGTCGGAAAAGGGAGAAGGAGGCCACAGAATAAGAAGACTCCTTGATACTCTGCTGATGTGGCTTTGCAGCAGCTTCATGAGTGCTGGCAACCCTTTAAAACTGGCAAGGGATGCCAGCGCCAGCCTGCTGACTGCTGGATGAATATATATAGTGCAAATAATGCTGTTCTTGAATCAGTTTTTCCCAAACTCCCACATAAACTTTCCATGGGAAAATCTCATAATGCCTGCATAAGTGATTTTATGAATCTAGCTTTCAGCTTTTGATAGAAGATTTCTTACGCTACAGGCTTTGATTCTTTATTGCACAAAGGGGTGGTGCCAAAAGCCCTCACATTAGCCTGGACCATGCAGACATCAGAAATTTAATTTAAACATAAGTAATCTGCCAGGATCATAAAACACATACAAAAAAAAGATTTAATTTTTTTTTTCCCTGGTAGGTAAATATGTAATTTCAGAAACACCAGTACAGCATAGGCGGCAGAATCTGCACGCAGCAACATATAGACAGAAACAAAAACTACCAATGAGAGTAGAAATCTTCAGTCTGCAGAGACGAACAGAAGTGAACAGTTTTTTTATTCCTATTGAAGATATATTTTGAAATAACTTGGGCACTATATTGCTTTTCCAGAAATAATGCACCTGAATGTTCCTTAAAAATATATATATCACTATCTCTCTAAAGGTTACAGGAGGTACAACCATAGATTACACTAATATTTCTATTCTCAAAAATCCCATGTACACAAGCAAGTCTTACCACATTGCTCCTGTCTTCCACCTCAGAGCTGCCTTCATGCCACTTCAATTCCAATTCAGTACCTCACTAGTTTTAAGAAATATCCAGCAATGATGTTGAGCTGATTTGTTGCACTGGGATGTATCCCACAAAAAGTGAAAGCTTTTGCCGTGTTTTCACTTATAAAGAAAGCAACTATTAAAGCAATTTCTGAGTTCACTGGCATTTTGGAGTCTAAAAAAAGTCCCAAAACTACTTGCAGAGGCTACAACAGTACCTTCTTTGAAGTAATGTTGCAACTTGTGCAAAGGAATTTGGGATGTACCTGAGATCTGAAGGTGCGGGCTACAAATTAACACAGCCAATTAGGTGGAGAAGCTGAGAGTCCAACATGGATGGGGTGAGATAACCACAACTCATAAATAAAAGGACTGCCAAATGTGAGCCAGTTGGCTGAGTATAGATCATGTCATTCTGCTCATCTAGCTGCTGCCCATCAATAATCTGTTGCTGTTTGCTCTCCCCATGACAATCAATCCAAGTTAGGGCTGCTTCTAATTTTCCAGTCTACGAATAGCTGCAGAACATCCACAACTGCTTTTTCAAACAACTCAAGAGATAAATGCTTCATCCACATATCAGCATGCAAATTCTTCCCAAAATGGGACTAGTCAAGAGTAAATAATTACTCCTGCAACAGTTTCATCTGATAAACAACAAGACATAAGGCTGCAAAAGTGATCTTTGTACCATTAACAGTCAGGAGAGAATCCAACTTCTAAAATTACTTGATTAACTGATACACGACCCAAAAACTGTGACAATTCTGTAGAGAATGTTTCACAATAGATGTAGTCACTTTTTAGGGATTAGTATTAGCTATAAATTTCTTACCCCCTGAAATCTGGTACAACCGGATTTATACAGCAAAGATGCCTTCCTTTGAAGAAGACAGAGATGAAATCACAGCCAATTAAATTTAAGCATCTCTTAAACAATTCTTTTGTTAAGCAGTATGTATTGAAAGACTAAGAATACATGAGAGAAATTAGAAATTATCTTCATAATTTGGCCATGGCTTCTCTTCTTGTGAGTAATGAGAACAGCCCAAGATCACAGATAAAAATCTTTATGTCAGAAGACATTTGTACAACCATTGTATGTAGATAACAAGATGAGCATATATATGCATATATGACCTAAAGAACAGAGACTGCAGTAAACCAATGTATTTGTGAAGTACGTGAAGTACTTGGGTCTTCTCCAGCACCAAAATCTACTTATTAAACCAAACATAGACTTGAGTCTCTCTTTTAAAAAAAATAACCTCGTTATCACTGAATCCCATACCATCTTGATAGGCCTTGGCCTATTAATAGAAAAATAATTCTCTTTATGACTCCCAGATCTGAAGAATCAATTTGATTTCCCATCCTATTACAGCCTAAGTTGTTGAAGCTCTGGATCTCCTTTGAGTATAAAACAAAAATACCCAACAGCTCTGTTCATAACCCTCACGCTTCATCCACCCACAGTGGAATCCACAGTAGTTCCCATTTTGCCTGCTCACAAGATGGCACGCTTGTCTCACGCCAGCTGCACAAATAAGTCTGTATTACACTCACAGCATCAAGGATAATTAAAGGTTAGGCATGGAGGTGGCAGCAACACACTCCCACAGCACCGACGGCACCGGCGGGGCTGCAGGTCTGTCTGCCTGTGCTGGGGTGCCTGAAACACCATGTGGGCACTGACCTGCTGCTTCTCACTTCCCAGACTCTGATGTGGGAAACAGTGGGGGCTTGGAAGCTGCAAACCCCAGAGGAAAAAAACGTAGCTCCTTAAGCTCAAACTGAACTTCATCTACGTAGAACTCTACCGGCCTCTGAGCTAAAGGGAACTCAAGTAATTCACGAGTACACTGTAATCTGGGCAACAAACACACACTTGATTAGACTCTAAAATTACCAAAAATTACCATCTCCCTTGCGTCTTTCTAACAGCTTGACATATCAATGCCTAATGTCTCATTATGTTTCAATTTGAATCATGACTGTAAATCACTGGAAATGCACAAAAAGAATGAGACGTAAGATTTGGGTGAAAAAATGAGGATGCATGAGAGACTGGACATTAGAAACTTTATGAAAATATTAAAATCAGCAACGGAAACATCCTATAAACTGAGAAATGGCAAGTCCACTGGAGGCAGTGGAATAAAGACCCCATGCTACACTCATCACAGGTAGAGTTAAAATTTGTTCAGATTTAAAGAAATGTCCTTTTTTCTTTTTTTCCTTTCTTTAAAGACCTATGTGGGTAATAGGAACAATAGGAACATAGGAATATCATTTTAACTGTTCATTTCATTCACATTCACTATAATAGATCTATCAAAACAAAAAAGATACCACCTTTTATTTCAACAACAGAAAGAGTGCATAAAGTCAGGGACTTTTGTTTACAGGGCAGGTAAGTACACATATTTAATTGTACACACAGGCCCTTCAAGTTAACCTGTGTCGTTTATACAGGTAACCAGCTGCTAATAATTTTCTGCAGATCCCTGCATTTTCCTCTGAATTCACAACATCACAAGAAAATCTGACCTTTGAACTCAGCAAAAATGAAATACATCTTAGGCTGTACTGGAACTGGCATGTGACCACTGTAACTGGGGTTCAAGAAGTGAGGAAGTGTCAATGGTTTAGGCATCAAGATGAACAAAAAGAAGACCATGTGCAAGCTCACACTGCCATAGCAATGCTGTGCAAGCTGGAAACAGTGAAGCCACATGAAAGCATCAGGCACTTCTCACTGCCAGTTAAACTGCTTCCTGTAATTATAAATATACAAAGGTTAAAGTAAGAAAATTATTGCAATGCACTGATAGAAAATGAATTCTCAAATACTCAAAAGATTAATCAAACAGTCTATCAGCATAAGATACTGTGGCAGCAGTCAGCATTTCTGAAGCAGACAGCCTGGCACTTTATTTGCTTTGCTACATGAGAAAAATCCAACATCAGATAGTGGGTGCATCCCAACTGTGGGATACTCTTCTGCAGCTCCCAGCTCCAAATGCTCACCCTGGCAACATCCCGACTGCGCGTCAGAAAATCTGGTTTGGCACCGTTCTGCTAAGCATTTTGGACTCCATCAGTAGAAACTCAAGCGAACAGACAAAACGCAACATGCGCCATCCAGCAGATTAGAATTGCAGAGTCTAGTCTGCAGGAGAGAATCAGCAACTGCTTAGCACTGGCTTATGCTTCCTACAAGCACTCCACCTTTCAGCCATACTGAAGGGACACTTTCTGTTCTAGTTTATAAAGCCATTTTTTCTTTTTTTTTGGTTTTTTTTTTTTTTGCTCCTTAAATAGGATAGTAGATGATTAAAATAAGAGAGGCAGACCTATGGTTAGGCAAGTAAACATGGTCCCATAATTTCCTTTGTGTCTATAGAAAATGAACATTATACACTAATCACTCCCACTCCTAAACAGCCATATCACAGCTATGTTTACACTGTTTTTGTAACACTCATCAAGAAGTGAGCCTGGCCTTGAGGCCAAATGACAAAGCAGAGACTGAAACGCTTCTACACTATTCTCAAGTCACTTCTTTCCATTTGAAGTAGTCCATCAGGGTCTAAAAGTCTTATTTCAAACAGCTGCATCACAGATGAGCTAACAAGACAAATACTCAAGTGTTTATACAGAAAATACTAAGGAAACTGAATGATAACAAAAGTTTTATGGTATCTTCCATCTAGAGAAGTACAGAGATATACAGAAAACTACTGAAAATTGTATTGAAAGCGGGAATGAAAACTAGTAGGGAAGAGTGCAAGCTCTGTGAAGTAACAATCCCTCACACTTTATTAAGAGTGACTGAAGAAGGAAAAAAATAAAGAAAACAATATAGTAGTAGACAACAAATATAAACCAGTCCAAATCACACTTTAAAAGGCCTTAAGTCACAGGCAAAAATTTGAGCATAAACAGGTAAGTAATGGTGTCACAAATTATACTGCATTAAGAAAACAATTTTAAAATGTTCAAGAAAGATTAACTTTAATGAAGATATGGAAGATGTGGCTCTTCTCTTTATGAACATGTGAAGTGCAGCTCATTTAGACTAGAAACACAATTGCTAGCAGCAGGTAAACATTAGGGAGGGAAAAGCTTAGGATCCAGTTGGCATAAGAACAAATAGACTAGCCATGATTAACTTTGGGCTGAAAATGAGAAGGAAGGGTTTTAACTGACAAAGCAGTGAGGCTATGAAACATCCTTCCACCAGACGCTGTCAAGGCAAAAAAGCTCTACCTAATTTTAGGATAAAGGTGGGTCACTTCATAAAAAGGATTACATACTGTGGTTGACGTTCAAAGAGCTACCCATTGCTCACAATTCCCACAGAACTTCAGGACAACATACACAAATCCATTTTTCAGGGTATGCACAGCCTTACCACTATTCCTTAAGAATATACACGCCAAGGGCACTGTTTCCTCAAAAGCAGTTGGGGCAAAAGTTTCTCTCTATCATTTTTGTTTATACATTTTTATTTTCATAGTGACCTTCTGCATTCCCTTTAAGGCCAATAGCTTTAAAAACACACTTCTGCATTCAAACTAAATACAAGATATGTATTACTTACTTGGGCAGCAGGAATTAACTGTAACATTATAAACCTTTTGTGAAAAAAGCCATCCTTTCTATCTACTGTCTTACCAGCCACTTGTATGTTTGACTGTGCCCTATTTCAAGCAAGCATTGTACATTCTTTATGTATTTTGAAGGCAGTTTAGTAATTAAAAATGCAATGAGAAGGCAATTCTCAAGCCCTCTACATAGGTTTCATAAAAGACACACCCAGAGTTGCCAACACTGCTTTGCCATAAGAATCTAAGACAGCTACATTTAATAGCGGGGAAAAATATGGGTAAAATTATTTTCAGTAAATTAGGCACGAAGTCTGAGTAGGATAGCACCCTACAGATAGAATCTGTAGAGATTTGATAGAGACTGATAGATCAAGTTCAGGCATTTTGAGACTACACCTTGCTGGTCATCAAAAAAACTTTTTTTTTTTTTGTAACACAAAATATTAAAAGTTTGCGTGTTACAGTTTTCAACTGAACTTAATCTCTTTGGATGAAACTAAACAGGTAACGGGTGATACCTGCTGCTCTCTACTGAAGAAAATAAACTCTTTTGCTCAAATTCAATGGGGAAAGAATACTACCTGTCTCCCCGCTCCTTCTTGAAACTACCACATCTCTCTAGATTGTTGCAACACCCCTGTTCTCACAAAATCCACAATGCCAAAACCGAGATGGCTACACAGAGAAGTCTGATGTGGTCAAACTGACCAATGCAACTCTTAGAATTCCTAAAAAGCTTTTTATGGGGTTCACTTGGGCCTGACCAACCTTCACATATTATTTTGGTTTAGCTGTGTATATACCAGGCCATTTGTTCCAAGTTTCTTCTTCTTCCACACTAGCACAATATATTACTATTGCTTTTTTTTCTTTCTGCTGCACTGAAATGCATTTAAACATGTACTTTTATATTTATTTATTTAGTTAGTTAGTTATTTACAGTACATACTGTCTGCTAAAACCAGGGCTCTTGGAAAATCATTGATTTGGCAGTCCCTTCCAGTATTTTGTTTCTGCCTGACATAATACATTAAGGTCTTTTTGCCCTTTAAATATAGTGACATTTTTGCTTCTGCTTGTGACAAAACGCAAAGACTTAAGATTTCCACTCCTAATCACACAGAGGAGAGGGTAACCCTGACAAAGTTCAGAGGAAAACTTGGTTACATTTCTCATCAGGAGCAGAGCTGGCACCGAGTCAAGGGCAGGGTGCCACAGGCAGATCCAGGATCCAGAATCCAAATGTGCATTTTATGATGGGCTTAAGCCCTACTGGACCTGAAGGGATGCTGCCCATCCCTTCACCACTGTCTGTGGGCCCAGGCCTCTGTGTGCCCTCTCCCTGCACCCAAACTGGCCGAAAATGCCCTGCTCACACCCCAGGGCTGGCAGGGGGCCAGTCAGACTGTGCCTTTCAGAGGCAACTCAGGCTTGGATTAAAAGAGCTCACTTCTCCTCTGGACAGCCCAGCTCCCATCTCCTTCTCTGCTTTTGCAAACTTTTATTTATCTGGAACCAGCACTGGAACCAGCACTAGGAACAAGCCAGGAAAGTGTCACATACACCTGAAAAACCTCCAAACCAAAGCAGTATCTACTCCTCACCCAGAAGGAAGACAGGGCAGGTGACCATACTGAAGGTCTTGGGGCACTCCTGGCCTGGCTGATGGCTTCTGCACACTTGCAGCCCACCTTGCCAGCACATAGGGAACACAAAGCCATCCCTGACAGAGCAGGGGAACAAAAATAAGCCAGGCTTTGAAGGTATTATTAAAATTTCTTTTTTAAAGAAGAGAGGGGGAAAAGAAGATTTCAGGAGAAAATAACCATTACGTGGCAGGAAATATAAGTGCTGTCTTCAGAAAAGTAAAATCATTATTGCAAGCAAACTGATTCATTAAGATACATGCAGAGGAGGATTATAATGCCCTCCTTGTCATTAAAATGCTTTGAAACTGTAGTTCTGTCAGCTACACTAATGATACTCAGATTTTATATTACACAGCAGAAGCTATGCTCTAGCTAGAATTTGGTTCACTGTGTTACACAGAAGTCCACATTAGAAAAGCAGTCATTAGTTCACATTGACTATAAACATGTTTAAAATGCACAAAAAACCAACCATACCATACAGAAATCAGATGGAAGGGTGATGAACTGGTCCAGATAAAGAGGTAAATTCCCCTTCTATGCAGGAACCTTCTTTGCTAAATGAGAATCCTATCTTTGGCATATTTTTCTACCAAATAAAAAGACTGCTTGAATGCTGGAAGTCTAATCAATCTTTTGTTTCCTTATGTCCACATATGAATGCTGAAGAAGAGCACTATTAGAAATAAACTATCCATTTATATTTACCTTTTTACCTGGTAGAAAGGAGTTTTATTTCAGTGAAATTAAGGTCTGGCATATTTTGATGACTTTATGTAAGCCCTTATTAAATATAGCAAAATTCAGGCTCCAAAACCCAGTGGAATTGGCACAATCAAATTTCTACGTGATTTATCAGCTTCACTGTCACAGCAACTAACTTGGTGCATTTCTCTGCTTGGTTCTCTCTGTAAGCTGTCAGGAGAAGTCACTCCATCAAATAGAAATGTAACACTATTTTTATTGCTTATCTCTTTTGCCTTGGGTTACATCAGTAAGTCATCTCCCTCTGTCAACTTGACAAGAGTCTTTTTGGTGTTGACCTTAAAAGGACACAGCTGTGACAACTTTGGTTTGGGTTGGTTTTTTTTGGTTTTTTGTTGGGTTGGTTTTTTTTCTGATAATAGTTCTCAGCTAAATAGTTGTGATTGATAATCTGGGATCTTCATCTGGCACTGTTTTATACCCCATGACTGAGCACAAAGCATTGTACACTCAGCCCCACACTATATCTTCCAGCCTTTATCACAAGAGGTACTGGAGGAGTCAGAGGTAGATACTATTCCAGCAAAGCCATGATTAATTACAAGAGGTCTTCTAGATTTGATCTTATTTTCTTAATGCTCTGTAATTAATTAATATAAACATACATCCTTATTTCCACAGCCTTTGCTCAAGATATTAAGAACTCCAATCCCTGGACTCAATCCCCCCTGGCATTTTCTCTCGTGTTACATAAGTAACTGTGGCTGACTCTCTCCAAGTCTCAGCATTTGAAGATCAGGATGAAAAGTCTACTCAGGATTTTAGACTAAGGTAGGAAGAATATACTATGAACTACTGTGAACTTCTCTTAATACAATACCCCAGCTAGGAGATATTTGGAAAATACAAAAATATTTAGGTAATCTGAAAACAGCGCTTCTGTTTCTGGCATACACCATCCAATAAATGCAACACATTACTGATTTAAAGAAATAGTATGATTTTGTGCCAAATATCTCAGAAATTAAAGAGAAACAAGTACACAACATATTTCAAATTCATTGCACTATTAGCACTGATGGTTACTTACATTAATATAGATTTTAATCACAGCAACTTACACATCGCTAGTTTTAATTGTGATTTAAACTGGCAGACCAAAAACATCACTATACACATACAATGAGGTTAAAAGAAATTACATGTTTTCACAATATTTCTGAAAAGTAAGAACTCTGGAAATAATTATTAAAAGGTAGTAGTTTTATCAAAAGAAGGAGTCTTTCCCTGGATAGTGTCTTGTGTATGTTGTAGCTATATGCTCTTAATCAAACAGTTACACAGCTCAACATCATCTTTTGTGTTTACATATGGTTTTATGTTGATACATAGTACAGATTTCATTCCATGTTTCATATTTACTAGGTAAGAAAGTTTCTTTATGGTTTATGAAAGCTGGAACTATATTAGGAATCATTAAAAATCTCTTTAAAGTGTTGCTCATCAATTCAATGATGCCTGAGGTATGCAGGAAGGGAGAAAAAAAGACATTTACAAAACCTGTTTTGCATTAAAAACTAATTTAAACAAAGAATTACAGATGAGTTGATCACTGTGCATTGTTCATCCAATTGTTTTGGTTTATCACCTCTAGAGGTAACAAAGCTCATTATCACACACTTTATTTTCATCTGTACAATGGAAATAGAAAATAAGTTTTCTGTTGCCTTTCTTTTTATTGTTTCTGATAATCTTAGTTTTGAAAGTGAGAGTCACTGAGCAGAATGTAAAATGGAGAAAATAATGTCACTGCAGCAGCACAGGAAGCCTCTGGCAGAAGCCAATTCCATCACTTCCACAAACTAGTCCCAGGTGTTTAGATAGCCATTTCCACCAGGACTGCGGTGTGACATTACTTAAACCTTTGGCAGCAAATAGGTAAATAAACACACTCAAACAGTACAAAAAGCTGTGTAGACTTACACCTTAACACTGATCAAAATCCAAAAGTCCTATTTTAAAAGGTATATATTTAAGTCTATTTTTTAAAATATGTGTTTCTCTATTTTAAAGAAAAGCCTTTTATGTCCTTAAGCATTAATTATTGCATACCTTGGTTATTCATATTAGATTAGTTAGGAGTCCAGTGACTGTTTTAATATATACTGCAGTAGTTTCATATAATATCTTTCGGGATAGAAATATGCTTTAATATACTATAAATTAAAAATCAAACCACATACATGATGCTACCAGTTTTGCTATGCTCCTGCAAGTATCTGCAACATCAGACTATTATGCGCAAGATGATCACAGAAGAGAAAAACCTAACTGGCAGAATTCGCAATGGGTTTAAACCAGAACAAAAAAAGTGTACTTAATTTAGGAGCTGAAAGTCTGTCTGTAGTTTGGCACATACAGCACATCACACCATGTGACTTTATAAAAATCAAATAACTTTGCAAATCACTTCAAATATTTCCTTTCTCACTGGTTTTAATAATATTTGAAAGTAGAGAAAAAAAATACAGGATGAAATGGAAGCAAAATGTAATGATCTAGGACTCTTAATTCTCCTGAAAGAACATTCCTAAATTTTTGGATCATGGACCACTGTCAAAATTCAAACATAACAGGGAACCACTATGCAGCCTTCACACCAAACTTTTAATTAAAACCCCTAAATGGATGATATGATACTGCAGATCATATCATACCGTGATTATATGTGTCTGCAGACCACAATCTGGAAAGAAATATATTAAAGGATTAATTTTCCAAAAGGGAATGCTAGTCCCTGGGCTTCTTGGCATACTCCTGTTATATATTGAGATATTAAACAGTATTTGAGCATGCAAAGTTCTTAAGACCTCCATTCTATGGGTTTTTAATAGTGCAAGTGTGGTATACCAGTTTAAGACAGGATTTTTAATGAAATATCACAAGTCAATTCCAAGATTATTAAATGAAAAAAATTATTTCTCCCGATATCTCCCTTTCAGTCTAGACTGTTGAGTTTCAAGGTTTTTTTCCATGCAAAATGTCTGGAATTACATCCTTCTTACAATAAAGTACCCATAAAATGTGGACAACGAAGTGATTTCCAAAGACGTCCCTGAAAAGGACAGCGTATGAACAGCAAAAGTTGTACTTGCTTGAGGCTTATCCTACAGAATGTGGAATAGAATTTTGCAATTTAAGTATATATACATATACATATATTACTTTTAACATACATATATACAGTATAAAAAATGTTTCGTGTATATATGCATATATAAATGCGTTTAGAAGGAAGGAGAAAACCAGAAAGATACTACATCCATTCTAATGGGTTTATCTGAGTTTACTGGGGAAGGGGCGTGGGGAAGAGAGTGCGGAAGAGAGAGAGAGAGAGAGAAAGGGAGAGAGGATTGTCCCGAAGCTGGAGCGTGACAACCGTGACTGCTGTTTTCTGCCCAGCACTCAGTGACAGCGCGGGGAGAAGAGTGGTTAATCACCGCATTCTGGGAACCGGGCAGAGAGAGAGGGAGCAACTGCTTTCCGCAACACTTCCTGCGATAAGGGAGCCAGCGCTGGCACACGGACACGGACACACACGCGAGAGGCGGCTGCGCGGCGCAGCGCTTCATGCGACTGCAAACGTGACCCGCAGCCCCGCACCCCCGACACACGGACACAGGCACACTCAGTGCCTGCAGCTCCGGCCGACCGCGCTGCTGCGGCTGCCGGGAGCCGGGCGGGAAGGCGAAGCCCCGCTTCGTCCCCTCCCTGCGCGGCCCGCGGCGGGCAGAGCCCCGGGAGCCCGCCCCGTGCCCGCCGCCGGCGCTGCCCGGCGATGCTCGTTCACGGCACGCACCCAGACAACTTCAGCGCTGAACAAAGGCTGCCGGACTGACGCCACAGCACAGCTGGGCTTCCATTTATTTTATTTTTATTTTCAAGGGCGATACCAAGAAAACTTTCGTCGCTCGAAGTCAGCGCGGTACCCGCCGCCCATTCCCTAAGCAGTGTTATTAAGCCTTGAAAAGACTTGCAAAGAAAGTAAACAAGGCAGGGGAGGCAGGACAGGCATTAAGGCCAACACGTCCCGTATCGTCCAATAACTTCCCCTTACATGCCCAGTACAATGCGGGTTTGCTGATCACAGCTTTTCCACTGTACCAGAGCCAAGTGCAGGCAATTACTTACACTTATGCAGACTTTTATAAGAGATAACAGTTATCTCTATTGAAAGGCACAAGCTGGGAGGGGGTTTCCTTATTTTTTTTTAAATTGTCTTTCATTACCAAACTGGTTCAAAAACACACAAAAGGGTTTCTGTGCGGGGCACTGGCTCCCCCAGCACTCCGTGGAGCCCCAGACAGAGCAGAGCAGCAGCTCCATGCTCCGCCGAAGAGCGCTTCATCCAGGCCTGGATGGAAAAGCCCTGGCAGAAACCAGCCCACCGAGCGGCCAACGCCCAGCGGAGGGTCCCGTAACCCCTGNCGCGCCTCCTGGGCAGGGGCACGTCCCGTCCCGCGGCGCTCTGGCTGATCCCAGCTCACGGGGATCCAGGTAAAATAAGCTATATTGGGCCCTGCTGCCCGTACGAGCCTCGTCCCCCTGGTCAAGATAAAGGCAGGAGCGATCTCCGGATTTTTAATGCAAATGAGATGCAGCCCGCAGGCTCTCAGCAAATTGCCAATGCATTGGGGATGCCACTGCTCTTTAGCTTTGTTCCCACATGTGCTGAAAGTTGATGAGTGCTGCTTGTGTTTTTCTTCCCACCACCAAAGGACACAGCATAGATATACGAAGTAGGAAAACCGATGTTCCAGTAGCACTTACAGACCAGATTGCCGCTGCCAGCATCTTTAGTTGTATCAGTACTTCTACCAGTGCCATTTCACTGGTAGTTCTTCTGAAATTCATGTTGGATAATCGTAACTCAGAGCCAGAGTATCTCTGAGCAAAAGGAGAATATACTGCATTTACGGAGACCATCTCTGCATTCACATTTTGAGCAGAACTATCTGATCCTTACACATTTGAGGGAAAGGATTTCAGCACAGAACGTCTATCTGTGTTTATAAACCAGGGGCATTTTACATGCTGCAAAAAGTACTACATGATGGCAAATGAAAGAAGGTTCCATTGCCTTAGTATGAACTCACCACAGGTGTGCTTAAAACAGATATTAAAGACATGATTCACTGTAATAAAGACACCCCAAACAACTATTTAAAGTGATTCAAAATACAACATTTGGGAGTGGGGAGGTGATGATACAGTGCACCTACTTCTCCCCCTCCCCAAGAAAATACAAGCTCCAATAATAATAACAATGACAAATAAATAATAATGATAATGGCACATATTTATACTTCATGCAGAAGTACAGCAGGGTTCTTAAGATTAGTCTCGCTTTCAGTTTCACTCAGCACTGAACTAGTCAGCTTTGCGTTAAAGAGGTGTGGAGTGTTACTTAGGAGTTACAGAAAGTACATCGGCATGTTAAAGAAAAACAGAAAAAACAGTGTCATAACCCATACAGGGAAATGATGGCTAAAACAGAAGATAGGATTCTCACACACCACTCAACACATCTTTTCCTCCCCAAATGCACAACAGACGAACAGGAGCTTCAAATACTTACTAAACTTATGCCGAGAAACAAATGGGTATCAGTTGCGTGACTTAAAAAGTCAGAGGAAAAAGAAGGAGCAAATTTTTCACGGAAGCCTTGAATCATACAAGCTGTTCATTTGCCTCATTCATGTCCTCCTCCTTTCACTGCACTTCAATGTGAAGAAGGCAGCCTAAGCAATATTCATCTTAGAAATCCAAAACATTGCAGAGACCACACTGCAGCAACAGGTCTGCTTCACATGCACTGACGTACCTCCTCAACATCTGAAAGAAATTCCAGCTCCAGTCAACCCATAAGAGACATGTTGCCTGACTGTACCTTGATGGTATTGTTTATGAAGATGGTGATTTACACACTCATAATGATTTAAGCAGCTACTTTGCATACATTACAGAGAGAACCTGAAACATGTGACCTGCTTCACAGGGCAGGATTATACCTCTGTTCTTGTTGTGTCATGTGCAACCACATTATTTAGTAGTTAAAGGCAAGCGAGCACTCTGGTATTCTATTGCCCTCACCATGTATGCAGCACAAGAGCTTCAGCATGCCTCTGAAACCAAAGGTGAGCTTCCCAGCTTCTAAAGATAGACAGTTAAATAAATGATACAGTTGTCAAAGGGGCTCAGTCAAACCTACCACATGGTTCTGCCCACTCAGGATTATGACGTTTGCTGGCAGACTTTTTAGGACAGGAAATTTTTCATGGTGTTAATAAATTTGCAACAATGATCATATTCTTAGGGACCACTCCAATACAAACTTTCATTAGCACTCACACCAACTCTCACAAAGCACTGAGAATGTATGCATGATCATCAGAAGCTAGGAATAAACAATAAAAACTTAAATCCTTTTTTCTGATATTGTTCTCAAGAAAAAGACAAAAACTTTTCAGAAAAATGGAAATTAACATCTGAAGAACAGCTGGACTCTGCCTGTCAGCTCCTTCATAATTTTTAGTTGTTTTTATTGATCCATACACTTCTTATGCACAACTCCATTACTGCTTTGATAATTAAAAGATAATTAAACACAAGACAGAGCATGTATCATGCTGGGGAATCACTTAGCAAGTGAACTGTTATGCTGAAAAGTGGAATTCTTTCTGTCACTCATGGCGCAGTGATACATCAGTAACAGATACCACGGGAGCTATTTTGGGGATGATCCAGTGGCTTACTGGAGACACAGAAGACAGCAGAAAAGCATAAGGTTCAGAATTCAAGGGAAGTCCTGCCCCAAGGGCCTTCACACTTTGCAAATACATAAAACAAGAGCAAATTCACACAGGTTTACATCAGCTTCAGAGCAAGTACAGCATTTCCCATATAGTATATAATAAAAGATGTCAAAGTCTGACTATTTTTGATTTAAGAAAGGAAGACTGGTTGGTTAAAGGGGAGGTATCTTAGCAGCACCAGGAGTGAAGGCACCAAAGCTCTGATCACAGCTTTGCCACTGGCTCACTAACACTGCAGTTATTTAGGTTCCCTGTGCCCTGGCTCACCCATCAGTACAATGGGTATAATACTTCATCCTGTCCTTAAGAGGCAATTAATGCTTGTAAACTACTCTGGGAACCTTGATTAAAATGCGCTGCAGCTTTGCGATAAGTATTCCCTCTGAAAGAGCACACAAGCTGGATTTTGATGGTGTGAAGTCCTACCTGACGGCTGCAAAAGAAAAATAATCATTCTGAATGAGACATATGTGCCTGACCTATGCCCATGTGTAGGTGGATCCCTCCTGGAGTATGTTTTTTTCTCCTTTTTTCAGTTACTATGTGTATATTGCAAAGAGAGGAGCAGTGAGAACAGATAATTATAAAGCTTTTGAAAAGCCCTGGTATTTTCACCAGAGGATCACAGTGGGCCGTCTTCAAGAATTCTGATGCAGAACTCTATGTAATTAAAAAACATAATTATTTGTAATATTCCTCAAACCCTGTTTTCATTAAGGAGAGGAGGGGAAAAAAAAGACAGATCACTTTAAATATGAATGCTTTATGAATAAAGAAATTTTTTTTAAATTGATGAGCATTCATTTTCCCATACAGTCACATAAAGTCTGAGTAGTTCATGTAAAACATAATTATCAACGTTTTAAACCACATTTTCCCCTTGAAAATAAATAAATAAGGACGCCAAAATCTTTTTTGTTCATTAAGAGTCAGATCCAGCAGAAAACATCTGCAGACTTCTAGACCAAGCAAGCCCTGGAAGGCCATGGTACTGGCTGCACCTCGTGCCAACCTCAAAAATTTGGCTGGTTCAGAAAGATTTAAACAAAACAAAAAAAGCCCTGCAGCTTTACATGTCTGGGAATTGTGGAACAGCGTTAGGTTTATGAATAAAGAACAGGGGTGAGAAAAAAAACAACTCCTTTTAAAAAGGAGATCCCTCTCCCTCCTGCCCTCCAGCATTCTGGGCGCTAGACAGGGGCTCCTCTCCTGCCCCAGGAACACCATGGACATGAGCAGTTGCAGCCCAACCCGTGGGGTCCACCTGCACGCCCTGCTGCAGAGGGGATGGGGGCCCCAAATCCAGCACTCGCCCCCACTTGGCACATCCAGCAGGCGCCCGAGCAGCCAGCTCCCAGCCGTGCTCCCAGGCAAGCAGTAGCTGCCACTGGAAACCCAAAGGAGCGTCCCCGGGATGGGAGCCAGCCTGAGCTGTTCAAAGGACACTGCAGGGCCACCACAGAGGGGCAGGCACAGCTCAGGGTGAAGAGCCACCCCTGCGAAGGTGGCCAGGGGTCACGGTGGTCTCCCCTGCACCAGCAGCCCCTCTAGCCCCATGGAAGAATTGGGCCCTGGGAGCGGCCCAGGATTTCTACCATAGGCTTGAAGAGGCTCCAAGGTGCAGCGGAGGGAAGGAGCCTCAGCTACCGCAGGCAACCAGCAACTCCTATTTAGATTTCAGGCTACCCTGAATAGGTGTATGCAAACACCACAGGGGAGATGATGGCATTGCCAGGGCTGTTTGATGAAATAAAGGATAAGTTTAGGATGAGGGCCCTGCTACACCAGGTTCTTTAATTTAATGAAAATTAAAGAACCTGCTGCTGGTGTAGTTGTCACATATTCAGAGTTTTTATAGCAATAATGCCTTTTTCTGACTAGTTCTTCACTACATCCCTCTTTGGAAAGCCAAGAAAGCTCCCAATTATTGATGTCACACCTTACCTTCTGCCCTATTCAGAGAACCTGCCTACATTTCAGACTGACACCTAGCTCATCTTGTGCAGCTAGCCCTATGCAGGGAAAAGGACTGGGCAGGTATGAAAAGACCAAGTAACAGTATGCCCATGTGTTCTGTTTAAAGCCATCCCAGAATTTTGGTTTTGCGAGCGTTCATTTTATAGACACCTCCTCAAGAGGAACAGCAGCTGTAGTATGCTGCCTGGGTTAGCAAGATGTGATACACGCAGAGATATATACTGGATATGTATTAGGAGAGCACAGAGGGACTCTGTGTGATGACCGTGTAACTGCAGACACTCTGCAGGTGTGTATTTACAATCCTATTTATATAGGGCTGAAAGTGGACTACATTAATACACAGTGTGCATGATTCACCGTCATTAGTTCTGCCTTCCAATAATGTGGACCCTAAGATAAATAATATCACTAGAGCCTCTCCCATACAATAAACAGACTTGTTAGTTTAGTTATATACACAAAATTTCCAACTGCAATCAGAGATTCTTTTTAAATTATTAAAAGTTCTTGAAGTGAAACCTTTGTTTGAGTTGAAATGAGCCAGCTGACATAAAAAAAGCAAGAGGAGCCAAGACTTGTCTTCAAAATGAAGAATAAATTTGGTATCTTAAATAAATAGTATTATTCTAAACATAAACTAAAATAAACCCTGTATTTTAACAAGAGTAGATACAAAATATCATCATATTTATCATTAGAGTTTTATATACCTGTTGGATTACTGCTTTCAAAGCCTTAAGAAATTTAGCAGTGTCTTTGAATTAAAATGCACTTTCTTTATGCTAAATCTGTGAAGGCTCTCCTGTGGGAAACACTGAATTCTACATTAATTTTTTTTATTAAAAAGGAAAAAGCTTACACAGCTTCAGAAAAAAATAACCAAGTGGCAAAAATCCCAACTTTGTCCATTCAGCCTTTGATTCTGTCTTTGCCTTAATAAAATTGTTGACAGAAATTAAGCTAATCTTTGCAGTGACTTTTTCATCTTTCTTTAAAACTGAGGAGTTTAACTAGCCTCAGTTCCATCAATCCTGACGTGCAGCTCGCTACAAATATGAGATCCTTGTCATTTTTTTGTCCATGTCTAACATTTAAGGAGGAAAAAAAACTAAAAATTAAAATCAGTTTAAACTCTAAATTTTGGCAACAAAACATCTCAGTAAGACACCAAGATAATGTCTCTCACAAATCAAAACAGTAGCAGTAGTACATCTGTAAATTCAGAATTAAAAAGCCAGCATTTTCTATACAACTGTAAAAAGTATTTTTAAAACACTTTTTAAAAAACATTTTGCTCATTCTATAGCATCGGCACTAAAGGCTATAAATAACTGGATCAGTAAGTAAATTCACCATATACTAGAATGACACCTGAGGTAACTCAGTAAAAGCTGAAGAGCTTGCTGCTAGTAGCTCATGGGACAGCCCAACTCCGAAGTCAGAAAGAGCAAAATATCTCCCTTTCATTAAAAGAGTAGGGAGGGAAGCTTTAAAAGGTACACAATTAGTTAGCTTTGCAGTGATTAATTCAACAACTGCAAAGCCAAAAACAACTTTAGGCACTTAACCATGAAACTGTCAGGTCTCTATGCTTGATGATAAAGCATCTATAAAGTAAACATTAACTTCTGTGTTTTTTCTACGTGCATATTCCATCATGAGAAGATGATAACCAAAAAATTACCAGGCAAGCTCAGCAGAGGCTTCCTATACCTTATTTCCCCTAACAAAGAGGTAAGATGTGCCCAGATTCCCTTCTTTTTCCTTACTTCCAGCTCTAGTAAGACAGTTCATACTGTCAGTTCGTAAAGAGAGAAAGGGATTGAAAATCAGATTGAAAATCTCTTCCCCAAGGAGGCGATGAGTTCATTGCAATAAGGGAGCTTTAAGGATGAGGGGACCCCTATACTAACCACATCCTATCTGTATCAAGGCAAAAGCAGGCAGCAGCTCTTCCTCAGACCAACTCTCCCAAGAAAGCAAATGCAAGCTCTGCACAAGTAAGGAATGCAGAAGTGTAAACTTTATCAACTCTTTTAAATAAACTCCAAAATTGAATAACTATCAAACAAATTGAAAAAGACCAGGAAGGTGACAAATTAAAAGAACAAATCAACGTATTTCTCTGACCCGCAAATATTTAATTCAAGCACATTCTTCTTCCAAACAAGATGCCTGTGAGTGTTTTGATGGCTTTGATGGCTGCTCATAATCAAA
Organism: Ploceus nigricollis; assembly: GCA_013399945.1. Taxonomy (NCBI): domain Eukaryota; kingdom Metazoa; phylum Chordata; class Aves; order Passeriformes; family Ploceidae; genus Ploceus; species Ploceus nigricollis. Next base: position 1,064,407 of record VXBC01001852.1, on the reverse strand, counting down.
TGTGTCACTCACAAAATTACAGTGCTCGAGAAGGGTACTGGGCAACCAAAAATGGTTTTTGCTAGAAGTATGTCACAAGCATGTCTTTTAGTTACCTCAGAATTGCACACGACTTCGCTCCATTCCTTTGCACTGGCTGCATGCGGGTTACTTCATAGAAGTATAACTGCAGTAATCTGCTTGACAGTAAACAGTAATCAGTAAACACTATTTACTGAGCAGATACGTGTCCCTGCTACTCCTTCAGTTTACCTATCCTCCGTCTCTGTCTTCCACTCTCAATCCCCTTGCCCTCAGAAATTTTAGAGGGGGAAATAAATAAATACAGGTAGTGAAACACTGAAATCCCATAGCTAGCAAGGTTTTCCTCTCTGAATGGACAAATTCTTAACTCCATGCAGCTCCAGACATTGAAGGATTAGATCCTAACCAGGGAAAACACAGGAAAATGGTAATAAATATCGCATGGTAATCCACAGGAACTTTGGTCCCAATGTGATTTTTCTACAGTCCTATGAAAAAACAGCATTACAACATCCATAATCTCAGCTCGTATATCAGAGCACTCTCTCCATTCTCCTTGCCCTTTCTTCTTCCATGTAGTGTATTTTCTAAGAAGATGTACTTTTTCTGCAAAAGTAAAGTCAATGCAGTCCCATTCCAGACTGAAAGCAGCACAGCAACTCTGAAAACTACCACAGATCATCGCACTGCACAGATACAGGTGAGGAGTGAAGGGTTTATGGCAGCATTACTCTGGTAGGGACTAATCTGAAATTCCTTCTGACAAAAGAAGTCATAGTTTGCTGGAGAGAAAAAATAAACTAATTATGTTCATGTGCGGTAAGAGCACTTCATGTCATAGTGGATTTTACAATATCTTAGTTCTCTTTCTAATCAGGCATATGTCTTTTTGGCAATAAATTCTGAAGACCCAAGAAGGTAAAACCTGCTTAACCATGAGTCCCATTCACCTAATTAAAATAAATTCCACAGCTGCAGTTTCTTTCTCCTGTAACTATTTTTTAAGCTCCTTCCCACTGACAACTAGCCACTGTCAGACACCATTATGGATACAAAAATCTTTTAAAATGTCAGCTTTTCAGATGCTTAATTTTGTCCTATTCAGGTAAAATGTTTTGCAGCGTAAAGTTCAGCAGAGCTGCTAGGTCATCTTTCTTGGTAAAGATTTTCACATGCACAAATAAAAACTGAGGAACGACTGAAGAAAAAAAACCCTAGACAAATGATTTTAAATGTTTCTTAGATAATGCAGTACCACAACAAATCTCCAAGGAAAGTTAAGCTGAGACTGCCATGAACACCAAATAAATCTGCACCAGTGGGATATTTAAGGTCCAATAAATCTTACTTTCCAGTGTTTTAAAACTCCAGAAGATAGTTTTGCAGCTCTAGATTCTGTCTGCCTACAAGCTATCAACTCAGACCTGCCATTTGTGAGAAATATTTTCAGAATATATTCATGTTTGTTGAACTACCAAATTATGAAAACTTTTATTAAAAAAAAAAAAGAACAAACCATAAACACACATATACATACATAAAAACCAACCAAACAAGTTACTTTTTTCTGTTTGTATGAAAATGCTCAAGAAAGTTGGTCAAAAATGCCCATATTTCCAATTCAAATTATTATTAATTTTTTTTAACTATCTTTTGTTGCAGTTAAAAATATAAAGCTAACAACTAATTGTAAAAAAATAAAATGCAAAGCCATAAAATTCCTCACTAAGAGCCAAGGGTTAACATCAACCTAAGAAATCACACATTGTGCAATTTATTTGATATTGTTAAAAATACTAACTTGAAAAAAAAATCAGATGTTATAAAAAAACATTTTATGTACTATGCTCCAACTGTCTGCAGTTTGGTTATCCCAAAAGCACATTTTGTGGATTACGAAAGTCACTGCTTCCCTTGGCCTGACAAAAACACTCTGATGGCATGGCATGCAACCTTGTGAGGGCATTAGAGCCTGCTTCCATAGAAATGTACCTGTCACACCAGACATTCAGTCCCTATTTCTACACTGCTGTCCTTCACTGCCGTCTCTACAAGCCTTTCACAGAGAAGTTGGTGAGAACAACATAAAAGCATGCCCGTGAAGGCAGTGAGAGGCAGCAGGGCTCATAAGCAGGCGCATTTCCTAAACCTCCTTTTACTTTTCATTCCCCTTTGGGTAATGAACTGTTTTCCAACTACGGTAATCACTTTTAAAAGTGACAGACCAACTGTGGTCCTGCTGAAGGGCAGCTTCATGCAATGAACTACTCCTTTTACCATCCTGAGTGGGGCAACAGAAAAGCAAGGTGGCGCCTTACAAAATATTGTTACTGCGTCCTTAGTCCAGCGAACTGCTGTAAAGTACCAAACTCTAATAAGTGTAACATGAAGCCCAAAAAATCAGTTCCCTCTCAGTAAGTTGCAACAGAATTAGAGGTTGCCCAATGAGGACTGGATCTTACTCTAGATGAAGCTACAAGAAGTTTTGTCCCTTCCAAGTACAGGGGCAGATCAGAGCTATAATCAGAGGGATTAATCAGTGTTTGGTAGTATGTAAGTTTCTGCCAGGCTGACAGACGATTCACTTTTCCAAAAATCACTTGCCAAAAAAAGACCCATCCTAAACAATTTTAAAAAAAAATCAAGTTATGCTAACCTTTGTTTTTCTGCTAGCAAACCTCATGTCACAAACAAGTGAAAGGCAGCGATACAAAATGGATTCTTGCCTAGATTTGTAAATTTTTCCAGGAGTTGTAATATCCTGCATTTGATGACATCATGAAACTAGCAAGTAAAAGTTGGTTTTCAATTTGTTCTACTTTTTCCTCATTAGTGTCTGTATCGGAAACAGAATAAGAACCCTCATTAAGTCACATTAAATTCTTTAAACTCATTAAGGGCTCAGAGAAAGAACAATACAAACACTGGTGTTTTTGTAAAAAAATTATGCAACACAGATGGACTTCCACGTCCATGTATTTTTAGAATGGATGTATGTGCGCAGGGCAGCCGAAGAGAGCGACCTGCATGAGGGAGAAACAGAGTAACAGTGGCAGAGCATACCTTACATATGACAGAATGACACCTAGATAGAAATTAATTATGCACGATCACTTCTGACCTGATGAAGCATTTCACGCTTTGTATCCTGAGTTCCGGCAGAGCTGGAGTCAGGACCATACTCCACACAACTTTTTAACTAATGATTCTCTGGGACTTTCTATGGGGAAAAGACAACCTTGAGGGCCACACAGCCAGCAGCAATCAAGTGGCAATCAAACATTCGTCCACGGACTACTTTGACTGCAGCTGCTGTAGCCCAACATACTATCTGATTGCAGTTGAAGATACATCTAGTAGTCATGTGTACGGACTTACACGTAAGATACAGGTGTGTGCAGAGTTTCAACAGTCTAGGAGAATATCTCTGGGTGTGCAAAGGTTGGGTATTTGTTAGAAGATTTATTGTAGCTGAATGACTCAGATATATGCTGTTGATAACTTCTGATCTTACCCCCCATAAGACTGGAAATATGAGCTCAATGCCACAAAATTATTTACATTCCTACAGTATGCTCAAACAACTATTACAGGATTAATTTAATCCATTACATTATTTTTTTTTCATGATAGATGTAACATGCAAATAGGAGTTTAGTTCTAAAGAAAACTCCAGATCTGAGGAACGTAAAAGGAGACTAATTGGATGGCATAAATTTCAGATGTCTGTAGCAGGCCACAGAAAGAAAACAGTATATACAGTAGATGGGAGACATGAGTTAATGTTTCCTCCTTCCTACCACTGTAAGAGCTGAAATGAGAGGTGGGAATTTTACTGAGGGCCCCCAGATTTCAGCCTCCAGAGCTGGGTGCCCAGATGGCATGGGCAGGCAGCCTCTGTTCAGCAGCTCTCCTCTCCCATTGCTCCAGCAGAGGCAGATACCGTTTACCTGCAAGGCACATGGTAAGGCTAATCTATTTTCACAAGCTTTTCCCTCAGGTATTTGGGGCAAGGTTTAGTTTATTAATTGTGTGTGTGCATGTGTGTCCATATCTATTCGCGCAGGAGGAGAAGGCTCAGCAATGATCAACATGTATTGCATTTTTGGTTTGTACTCTGTAACTGCAGCTGGCCAATGTCTGCTGAGTGTATTTAATACACCTAACACTGAGAACTCTAAATAGAAAAGCAAACTACGTTCAGGTTAGGAAAGTGGAGTTATCTTTCTTTCATTAACTGAATTCATGAAGCAAAGTTTCACCTGCATAATAAGTTTTTATGTTCTACACCTCACAGCTTCTGCCTGAAGAGTGGTATGTGAGAAAGTCAAGAAGACTCATATGTTGGAAACACTGAAACCCTTCACCCTTAAAGAAAATTACTTTATCCTAACTCATTTAACTTTCATTAAACCACATCTGAATATAGGAACTTTAGGCAATACTTAACTTCAGTATCTACTTCAAACATTTTTAGGTGAGTTGAGATTTTGTTTTTTAAAATAGTCCCTGTAATGTCACTGGGATATCCAAAAGCAGTCTGCAAGGTATTCGGCTAGGCAGACCATGCCTTTTTTTCCCCTCATTTTAATTAACTACTAGCAAATATTCCTTTGTGCGGGGTTTGTTTTTTTTTGTTTTGGTTTGGTTTTTTTTGTGAACCACCAACCTGTATGTTTAATTTTTTAAGTTTCAGTATGTACTTCAGACTACAGACTTTGCAAAGTAGGTCAGGAATACCCCAAAGGATACACATTTGAAGGCTACAGATAGCAGAACACACCATTTACGGCTTTGTATATACACATACATACACATTCTATACAATATAGGTAGATAGATTCAATGATTTATACACACTACATCTATACCGTGTGTTTCAAGAACATTCAGATATTTACACTGTTAGATCACCACTCATTTTAGACCCACTCTTGTGCCAGCTGCCAAAAAAAGGTATACAAATCAAAATATGTTACCTTTGTTCAACAATACTGCTGTTCATTATATAATAGAAACTGTCATGCTTAATCTTCCAGGAACCAAGAACTGGTGCATTCTTGGATCAGAGGTGGCTTGAAATGGTTTGAGGCAAAACTGAAGCGCACTGTTTAAGTAAATCTTGCTGAGAAACATTAAGTGCATTGATGATTTTTAGCATCATCTTTTACAGGATCTATTAGTAAACTAAAAATGCTGGAATATTTTCAAAATACAGAGAGATGAACACACCAGCTATTTTTCTGTTACATTTTTACAGTATCAAATTATACATTCCCTCTTGCATTGTCAGACTTGCTAAGTGTAATGGGGGATCTGAAAAGGGTGCTTGAGAATAGACACCACAAAGAAGTAAAACATGCCTATAAAAATTACACGTTGACTTTGAAAAGACACCAAAACCTAATTTTTCCTTGAGCGCTCTCAGTATTGTCCAAGTATCCCAATGCCTCCTGTGGGTACTAAACTACAGGCCGTGATTTTCATTTTCCATTAAAGATGAAAAAATTGCTACAAGCAGCATTCAAAAATATGTCTACGGCATGATATAGAGAAATACAGAAAAAAAATGTAAAAACGTCTTAAATTCTTCAGAGTTGGACACTTTTTAAATCATATTTCAACCTGGAAAATTGATAAATTAAAAATATGTACACTTCACTTATTGAGGAAAATCTCTTTTACAGCATTACTACTCCAGGACTTCTTCAGATTTTTAAGTATTTTACAATTTCATCTTAAACAACATGGATTAGACAGTATTCATCAGGCAGACACAATCTTACTTACAGACAGACACAGACACACACAACTCTGCAGAGGCCAATCCTGCAGCTTTTACTGAATCCAAAAGTCCCCCTGACGACAGTGAGTATTTTTCAAGAATGAGAACTGCAGGATAAGGCCCCAAAAGTGCTTATGAAGATGAGATGTTACTTCAACAGATTGAATGTTAGATTAAATATAAAGATTGAGGCAAGACAAGTCTGGGGTTTAAACCCTGGGGAAGATTGACATTTAAAGTGTTGCCACTGAATTATAGCTCTCCACATTGGGTGGGGTAACCTCCTACTGGGTGGAGTGTCTCCCCTAAAGGAAGGGAAAACTGGCACAAGCCAACTCAGTCTTTGAACGATTTTCCTACTTGCCAACTTATGAAGTCGTCCTGACGTCAACTTCGTCAAGGAAGTCTATTGCCCAACTTCATCTTTTACTGTAGAAAGTTTGCTTGTGCTCAAAACCCCAGCAGATGTAGAAAAGAAATTAAGGAAAACAGACAGAAAACCCTGAACAAAATAAAGAAATGAAGAAAATATGTGTTGATTGGATTTTACGGTTATTTTTTAAAATCCTTTTGTTGGGTTTTCTTGTTTCTAATATCAAGTTAATACAAATAGATACAGATCACCCGAAACTGTTACTAAACATATTTTAAAATCTCGTTTAGCTTTAAGACACAGGGTGGAGAACACACAGAAAGTGGACACTCTGAAAGATAAAATCTCTTATGTGTTCTGCAATGGCTAGTTAGTATCTTCCTAATCAGCGTCACTAACAGGTGTAAAACACACTCATACTAGGAAAATAATATTCATTGAACAGCCATCAAAGATATATTTAACATATTATTTCTCTCTGAATCAAAATAAATTGTTTCTCTGAAAGGAGTCAGGTGCTGGACAAGGCAGAAGAAATGCTGGGGGGAATAAAATTGAAACAAAACAAAAAAAAAAGGATAAAGCATCTCGAAGTGCCCATAGGAGGAAAAAAAGTAAAAATCAGAAAACAGTTTAAGTTACCATAACCTGAAATGCACCAGCCATCACAAAGAGCAATTGGAGAAATCCAGCAGAGCTCAGCAGGAAAGATTTTTAATAACAGATTGAAAAACAAGAATAAAAATAACTGCATCAACAGGGCCTTTCTTCCTCAGGCCACAAGCCCGTTTTTACTTGATATTTTAAAAAAATGCAGTTTGGCCACTAAAACCAATCCAGAACATTATTAAAAGTTAAAAGCTACCAATTACTTCTGTCTGTTCTTTTAAAGCAAAGTTTGGCATTACGTCAGTTGGTTTAAAGAAAACAAGAAAGAGAGAAAGAAGGAGAGAAAGTTTCCTGCTTGTATAAATTAAACCACCAGGGAAGGTGTCTAGCCACTTGTAAAGCATTTATTACAGGTTTTTAAAGGGCTAGTAACATTTTAAAAATTAAATATTTTAAAATAAATTTAAAGGAAAAGAGAAAATATTATCTGAGCCTGGAAAGAAAGCAGACTTATGAGAAATTAGACATGCATCAACTGCAGCTAAGAAAGTAAAAATTACTATTAGGACTAAACTTTGCAATTCAAAATAATTCTATTTTCAAGATAGAAAGTCTTATTGTAGCTGCTGTACTCACAAACATCCCTGACGAGACGGAAAAGTTCCACGGAACTTTATGGGATGGAACCAAGTGGGTTCTGCAGAAACGTCCTATGGAAGCGCCACCTGTGGCAGCGACGCAATTTTATGAAGCATTTTCTTTTGATAGCTTTACTAAATCCAGATCCTCAGCAGGAATAAGACTACTTAGTTAATGCAGCAGGACCATATTAAAAATCACTGATAGAACGATTGGCAAGTTCTGTTAAATTTTAGATGTATTTTTCACTGGTGGTGTTATTATAAAATTTTAAAGAACCACTTTAAATGTACTAGAAAATAAGAATCTGATTGCACAGAACATGAATAAAACATAATGGCTATAAGTTTCTTACACACAGCTGTGCCAGTTCACCTAAATCATAGTCTTCTAAACCCCGTGATGCCAAATCAGAGGCTCCTCTGACTCCGGATGACACGTCAAGTGGAATGGTGCTCGGTTGTGCAACGCTTTTGGTGTGTGACAAAATGTCCACTGGGGATTTAAATCGAGACTAGGAGAGCTATCCTCCCATTGCTCTGTGTTTCATTTGAGCCTTGGTCTGCATGACAAGAAGTCAGAGTAATATGCCAGCACTTTCCTTCCCTCCCTGTGCTCCTCTGCCCCAGCAGCATTTCTTGCGTTCTGGGCACATATACAACTGGCGAAGGAGCTGCATTCTGGAAGGCCCTTTATTGATTAGGTGCAAAATAACATCAAGGAGTGAATAATAAGCATAAGCTGAAAAATGTAGTTGTGTGTCTTGCCCTTGTAAACATTTACTATTTAATGGTGTAATTGTACTTTAATCCTTCACATCATCTAATATAACTCTTTGTGCTTTTCTTTTAATTAGCAACACAAATCCAAAAAAAGCAAAGCCCAGAAAATTTGTACGTACCATAAAAACTGAAGCACAAATCATTTTAAAATTATCAAATATTCTCTCTTTGGATGCAGGCTTATCTTTTAAAGTCAAAAGAGAACTTCATTGGCACAGGGCAGGAAAAAGAACTCCATAATTCATGACAATACCAAGAAAAAAAGTTATTCTCCAGAAGGACTGGAAAGGGCACCTTTATTTATCTTCTGGACAGACAAAAATAATAGAACCTAGACCAGATATGCTGTAATTAATGTATCCAAAGGTCAACAGGCAACGGTATTTATACAATAAATGGGTGCAGACTACGCTGGTTATAGTATTAATCACCAGTATTTGAAAATAGCATTGTTTTCTTACTAGGTAAGAACTTGAGAAAGTTTCAGAAACAAAAAAAAACCACTTTTTTCTTTTTTTCCTCATACCTGCCTGCTATTCTTTTTAACCGATTGTTTATTAACTCACGAGGTATAATATTTGGGACAAATATATCCAAGTTTACAGTTGCCCAGGACTGCCAAAAACAGACCCAGACTACTTCACTAGTTGTGTTCAGGAAACTAAATTAAGTAAGGGCAAACACCAACTGGAAAGTTGTCAGTTTACTCAATGAATGGCTTCATTTTACACACCAGTTAGAATACCTTAATCAGATTATATTTCTGTTCAAGTCCAATACTTTCACTACCAGGTGGCAGTTTGTTCTACTTGAAACTGTATTAAAAATGCAATTTATTTCCACTATACTTTCACCTAACAAAAAGCGTTGTCAGATTCCCAGCCTATCATGTTCAAAAATATTTAACCATAAACTTTCTCACAATGTTATATTTGGTGTTACCCACAAACCTTTATTAAAGCGATACAGCCAGTGGCTTCAGTTAAGATCTGAGAATGTTTCTATTAAGGTTATTACATTAAAATATTGTCAAGGGTTTGTAAAAAACATAAATATTCATACACATACAGCCCCCCCAGCCTTACAAGGAAAGTTCCACATAAAAAGAAAAATTTAAATACATACCAAAAGTTGCCTGGTTGTAATTACATTTTGGGTTTTTTCCTAAATGTCTCTGCTAATTTTTTAACTCTTTCACACTGTAATGTAAAATAGTTTTATTTCAAAGCAACTGCCTGATAAAGTGCTAAAAGAGGTAATTCGCATGAACAAAAAGTAATTAGTCATTGTTTGCACAATGCTTTGAAAATACAAAACCCAATGTGTCAACTAGCATTAAAATATAATATGATTGGAATACACAGATTTGACAAGAAACAATTGCATGTCACAGACTCTCCAGTCCACAGACAAGAATTAGTACTTCGCTGTTATAAATGCAGATATGTGGATAAGAGCGTTCTTTACACTCAGCCAGAGCAGGCATATTAGTGTGCACCATGAAAGTTTACTACAAATGCTAGAGAAGACATTATAGAAAATAATCCTGCTAGGGATTCATCAAATGTTACTGAATTTACTCTCACTGATAAAAATGTAAGTCAACCCATAAAGCTACCATATAAATTATACTAAAAATGCATTAAAAACATGAAAGGATAACCTGGCTGTATCGCGTTTGATGCCCAAAGAAGTCTCAGATCTGTGAAGTTGTCATTTACATTCTTTTCCTTTATTAACAGTGCTATGAAAAAAAAAAAAAAAAAAAAAAAACAAAATT
>VXBC01001852.1:931728-1051444 GCA_013399945.1 Ploceus nigricollis | reverse complement strand
CGGGATTGGAAACGGTGGCGGTGGGGATAAAAGGCGCGACCCACGCGCGCCAGTAGCTGCCGCCCTCGGAAGACCCCAGCCCTGCTCGGGGTCTTCCGCAGATTTAGTGTCACCTCTCTGGCCCGTGCCCCCCGTTTGTGTGGGGGTGCTGAGGCGGGTGGGCAGACAGTTCCCAGGCTGAGTGATGAACAGTCCCGTTACCTCCCGCGCTTTGATACCGGTCGCAGGTCAGCCTCGAGCTGATCCCAGGAAAACCTCACAACTTTTCCTCCTTGTGCAGAACTTTTTCAATTCGAAATACTCCTGTATCCCCCATGCTACGAGCTGCCAGAAGTCTGCAGGTCGGTGTAAAAACTGTCTCCAAGGAGAAGCAGTACATAAAAGGTTCCTATGAAAGGGTTTTAAAATCCCAAATATAGTAGGCGTTAAAAACTATGTAAACATTTGTTGGGCATTTGGACACAATTTTTCTGCAGTTAGGTGACTTTATATGGCGTGCTTTTCCTCCCATGCAAGTTGTTTTAAGCTGATTTCACATTCAAATAGATGCATTCTGCTTGCTTGTAACTATTAACATTATTCAAGGAAGAAGCTGGAAAATAGTTAAATTATTACAGTTGGAGAGTTGAAGCTGCTTTTCCCCAAATATTTGAAGTTACATAACTTTTTCCTTACAATTTTACTCTCAAATACTGGTGAAGTGTAAAGCATAAAACCTTCAGAGGTACATGGTGACACAAATGAAACCCTATTGTAAAACTTACGGTGTTCTCAGCCCTCGCTCCAAACTTAAATATTCTTTATACATGTTTAATATAATCCACTGGTAGGTTTGTAAAGTAATTGCTGGTGTAAATCACCCAGGAACACATTTCTCCCTCAAGTTCTTTTGTAGGATTGTCTGATAAAGCACTTTATGAATAGCAAAGCAGTAATTCACATACAAGAGGTGAACTTGTCATGTTGAAAATGGAAGTTTGCATGATTAGACAGACACAGTAGGATCCTCGACACAGGGAAAGGGAAACTCACTGATTACGTGTGGTATTCCCTCTACACCCATTCACAGAAAATTATTTCAGAGCAGCAGAAACATACATTGAATGCAAAGGAAAGTAATACCAAAATTTAAAGTTTGTTACAAAGTATGCCTCAATACTTTAGCACCTCATACTTGGTAGCACCTTACTCATATGTGCACAGACAAACTTTCCTGACTTCATAAATTTACATTTTCATGAGCTGCAAATGCCATGGCTGAACCACAGTCAAACAGACAAGCCCCTTCCACAAACTTTAGTGAGTACAGAACTCTGAAAAGCAAGTATTTTTGTCACATCAATTCAAACGTGATTTTCTCAACAGTTTTCATTTTATTATTTTTACTGAGCATATCAGCCCCAAATGACTGCTCACTTGGCATATGTCTTGCGTAGGAAGGGTTAAAAAAGGCAGGTAACTTGGTGAAGCGTCTTACAAGCAGGGCTTGAGTGGAAAATATTTAAACAAGAGTTATTTCCCTTTACTTCTCTGCTCTAGTGAGACTTATTAATGTCTTTTTATTTTAAACCAGGAAATTATGCCCCCCACACCTTAAATCCCAGCCAGTAGCTTTCACAAATTTTATTCACATTATGACAGACAAACGGTGAAGATCGATAACAGCAAAAACACAGATTTCAACGTGTGTAAACCATGATAACAAACACACCTTTTTTCACCTGTAGAGCAGTATTATAGAGATGTGTTTTTAAAGGACATAAGTATCTCTATGCATGCACTTTTAAAATGAAACCACAAAGCTATTCATAAACAAAGATGAGAAGGATACAACATGTCTTCATAGTTTCAAGTAGACAACTCTAATGGAATACTCTATCGCTCAGAAAAAAATTGTTACTGTACCTTTATTAGAAATGCTTTCATGATACATTCTGCATTTCAAGTTAAAATAAAGCAGATCAAGAAGATGTCAATATGAATCTGTTTATATTCACCACAAAGAACTGTAGAGAATTTAACAAAAGCAAAAAATATTTTTATAGACGTTTTTCAGGCAAATTATTTATTTATGAAATAATTTACAATGAAAATTTTTACCTCATGGTTTAGATACATTGCATATGCTAATGATTGACACAATATGTTCAGGCTCAAAGGCCCATATAGACTTCCCCCCCCGCTTTTTTTTTTTTTTTTTAATTTTATTCCTAGTAGGAATATTCCAAAAAAGCAAACTAATTCATGAAGTCATACAATAATTGTTTGACAGTTGTTTCCAATATAGGAAAATAAGTTATGTATATTGTTTTCATTCAAATATTTGTTGATTTGTTGTTAGACTGCTTTGACATTGACATGCCACAAATTGCATTAGGAGAAATATTGTAGATTTATTTTCATTTATTATCTTCTGCTGTCAAACTTTTCCAAAACCACTTAAAAGAAGTTTTCTTTCACTTTGTTCAAAACTTGTAGTCTGCATGAAAGTAGGTTGTTTTTGAAATAACAAGTTCAGCTTTCTCTAATTGATAAGAGCTGAGGAAATGAAGGAAAAGCAGCAAAGCAAGAAGATGCAGAAAGTGCTGCTTTCACTGAGAAGCATGAACAAAGTAACTTCTAAATAATCCTCTGGGTTTTTTTACAGTCAGGCACATTCTCCACTGAGGGAGAATACAGGGGCCAGTCACAGTTGTTTCTTGAAGGAAAACAGTATAACAGTCATTGTTTATCAAGATGACATAACATGCCATTTTTGCCTTTATTGTTTAATGCAGTTTCTCTTGTAGTTTACTCAGCGTAGATACAAAGAGGGATTAACAGTAAAGCATAAGCATACTTGTTTTATAATTTCAGCCTTTTAGTGCATAACTTACTGAAAGTACTAGGGCCTATAATCACAATGATTTTACCTGATGGAACATGCATTTCAGAAATATAATCCAACTGTTTACCCTAACACATCATAAATTGCAATTCTTTACAAAAACCTCAGAGATTGACATCTGTTGCTCTTAAATGCCTGCTGCTTTAGCACACATCATCAAGAAAGTATTTCTGTATTATTCTCCCTCTGGTTGGTAGTATATTACTCGAATTCTAAAGACAGTTCTCTTATACTGTCTTCAGTAATGAACATTTTGAGAAGCACTTAGTTATGTGTCTGAGGCACTCCAGTACGAGATTCTTGGGATCATAAACACGGCAACTTGCAGAATTTCTGCAGACCCACTTCTTTTCTTTGCACAACTTTTGTCACATGAAATCGTCAGGAAACTTTTGTTCCCTGTCTTACACCCTGCACAGAGTCAAATTTCTAAACTTCAAATTGTGTGCCAAAGGCTAAAAACTACCACTGATTTTCAAAGAAATGGGACTGGGGACCCTAACGATGTGGTTGAAACGTCTCCGAAAAGAGATTATGCGTTGTGATAGACAGGGCAGCACTGAGAACAGCCAATGAAACAGCATGCAACTGAAGAGCTAATACCATGGCATCATCCCAGATTCAACAGATGTTTTCTAGGGGGATTGGATATCTGGTAATGGGAAATGGAACCTTTCTTTTCTATGTCACTGGTTTTAACACAGGCCAGTAGCAATGGAAAGTCAATAATAAGCGATGCTTGTTTGGTAGCTTTCTCCACTGCGGGGTAGAAGAATGTCCTCCTGACTGCAGCGCACCATGGCTGGCTGGTACTTCCCCACACCCCGGTGGCACTGCTGCCAAAAGGGCTTGCACGGAAGTGCCTGGAAACCCTTTTTCCTGGGAGCAGTCTCCCAGGGAGGGATGAGGAACACCGACCGGGCACAGACTGCTCCTGCTAATGGTGTGTCTGCAGATAGTTAAATAACTCTGGCAGCCGCAAAAGATAATTTATCACTTTACACTATCATAAAATCTACTAGAAAATTAAAAATGCTATAACACCAGACTCCCTAAAATCATTTACATGCAGGAATCCACATAATTGTATAGATTTTTATCTTAAAAATGCTATGTAAAAGGCATTCATCCAAAGCTCTGAAAAGCCTCACATGCACATACACATACATATGAAGTAATACATAATGAGTGTCTCCCAACAAATATCGATAAAAGAAGTAGCAGCATTTCTTCCTACATCTCAACTGCAAGATCAGCAAATCAAAACAAGCTGAGCCCCTTGTCTTGTCATCACCCACTGCCAGACAGAGCCACTACCTTTCCCTCCCTCAATTCCATATTCATCCTCCCTCCAGCATTTCCAGCATTTCTGGGAAGGTTAATCTGGATTGGTTAAAAGTGTGCTGAATTAAAAAAAAAGCTATAAGTGACTTTAGTAGTTTTTACATTAGGTCCTATATGCAAGTATTTTTCAATCTTACTCCTAAGGTTTGCTGCTATATAATTGCAGTGTTCTGAACACAGTAATGTTAAAACTCTCTACATTGTCTCCTAATATAAAGCTACAGTTTTGTACAATTGAAGTGTTTGGCTCAAAAGGAATTTCCTTTCACTTGATTTCTTGTAAATACTTTTTTCTTTTCAATTTGTGACTTGTAACCATGTTCAAATCTTTATTTTAATGTGACAGACTACAAACAACATGCTTTTATTGCAAAAAAAGATTTATTCACGTTGCTACTGAGGCAGAGTCTCAGATTTAGTTTAGGGAAAGAAAATATCTTGAAAATATGTATATTTCACTTTGTGAAAAAGTGCACTTTCCATTCCATTATGAACCTCAAATGCATAGCCACAATATATGGCCCAGGAGGTGAAGTAATAGCACTTGGAAATCTCAGGCACACAGTGCATTGGTAAAATTACCAAGATGCTGTCAGTATTTTCCAACTACAAATGGAGGGAAAGTCACTCAAGGTAAACATGGCAATGTGACAAGTGGTCTTTAGCGGTCTCTCTCAGTTTCCTATGAAACATCTAAGCACACACAAGAACACACAACTAGCTACATTCAACCAGACTAATTTATCTAACTTTCAGAGTGCTCAGTCCTTTGGGTAAGGAAGGGCTTGACCTTAATCTGGCCTTACCCTCTGTATCATGAGCCAGTCCATCTTGCAAAGATCTGATGAACCACTGCATTCTAGGGGATTTTTATAGCAAAAAGGAAGAAAGATCAGGATGTTCACAGAATCATAGAATGTCCGAGGCTGGAAGGGACCTCTGGAGGTCATCAGGTCTGATCTCCCTGATCAAGAAGGGCCAACTACAGCCAGTTGCCCAGGACCCAATTCCTCCTTTTGGAGATTTCATGATTCTCCCATAGTCTGCATGACTGCTATAACTTGTTCCTTGTCTGGGACAACTCAAAGGAGCTTTCTGATCTGAGTGAGAAGCGCACCCTGACCCGCTTTCTGTCTGACCTCTGCATAAGAATTAATATCCATCCACAACTCTTTTAATGGTTAGTCTTTGGAAACAGGTAACCTAACAAGAATGCCACCTTGATTAACACTAAGGCTTGTTGACACCAAGATTAATATATACCACATCCTCTAGTTGTGAAATGGTAGTGCCAGTGCCTTTGTCAAAAAACTTGAAACAACAGTAGGCATCCTTTAAACTTATTCAGGAGTTTGCTTCATTTTCCTCAGTGGTTATCAGTCTTGAAAGAGTTTTCCTGTGCAAAGCCATTCCTTTAGGGAAGAGCACGACCTACACAGGCAGCAGCAGCCTTAGCTGACTTGGTTCAGCTCTGTCGCATAGAAACCTCATTTCTGTTCATACCTCTCACTCTTCAGGAGCTGGATCACGTGCCTGTATACAAGGTTTTACTAAGCACAGCATGAATCAGGCAAAAATAATGCTGATGGATCAGCATTCATTTACACTTGGGATTTTGATGTGGTGAAGTACAGATCATGACCCAGAAAACATATGTGTCCTTGTCTACTTCAATGCCTGGACAAACTGATCCCACAGAGGGCAAAAAAAGTAGTCTTTACAACTTCAATATTTTTTTCTCCTTCCTGACTCCACTGCTTTTAGTTCCTTTCATTGCTCACATAAAACAGACAGTTACCCTATGACATACTAAAATATTTATGTGCTAAAACTTCCTTTTTAACAATGGCCAGAGATACCCTTAATAAGCTGGTGAAAACTTGGGTAGTTTGTGTAATTTTCCTGCATATGTTTTTTTTTTTTTTTTTTTTTCCCCCAGTCAGTGTATGCATCAATGGAACAAAAAAAACCCTAAGCCGAAACAAGAAACCATCTCAAACCAAGTAACTCATCTCTGACCAATCCCTTCCCTCTTAGTTCTTTAGCATTGCAAAACACACTGATATTTTTGACATTAACATACTAATTGAAATAAGGATCATTAGCTATTTTTAAATAAAGGAAATAAAGCTATGCACTACATTATGACTAATATATGAGAGAGTCACTTATACAGTAACTTGTAAATAGAACATTTGTGATTAATAGCTTTATATTTGTGGGAAAAGACATCCTTTTGAAAGACTGATGCATACGATATGGGCAGAAATTAATCTGCACTATTTAAAAACTAGAGCAGTAAAAACAAATACAGAGAATTTGAAAGTTATATCTAAGAAAGAGCTATCTGACCTTCACGAGCCCTTAGTCACAGAAGCCAGAATGGCACATAGGGAGCATCCCTGGAGGTAATCGTACTGGTCTGGTGCCCTATTTTTCCTTGCTAGGAGATAGAGACAGCCCAACTAGCAATCCAGATACAGCGAGTAAGCTGCACACTGTGATGTGAATTCAGATGAGTAAATTTATTGCACTGAAAAATTAACTCTTTTTTGAGGAATGCAGGTGATATAATACACAGAGTGAATCCAGACCCGCAGTGGGGTGTGCATTCTCAAGAATAGACACAGAGAAGAGAGAGTGACACTTTGGAAAGTCTAGAAAAACCACTGATTTGGGAATTTTGCACATCACCATTTGATTTGACTTTCACGTGCTTTGTCGAGGGTGTGAATCAAAAGAAGGGACCCAAATATGAAAGCAGAAGTACGGGCTTAAAACAAGCTACGAAGTACAGCTTGTATGGAGATGTGTGTACCTAGGCTGCTAATTATGACAAGCAGCCCAGTGAGGCTGTCAGGCAGAGAAAAGTAAACAAAAGGAGTATCAGAGAAAGGAGTACCTCTCCCATAGCAAACTTCATGTATCATTGAGATTCTTGAAGAGAATAAGAACCCATATAAGGACAAAGTCTTTTTTTCCTTCCCTTCATAGTGCCATTCTTGTAGATATGCAAGTGTTAGAAGAAAAAAAGGCTACTTGGTAAGGGCTCATGCATAGCAAATTTGTTTTCCCCCTTCCCCATCAACTGTAATTACAACCATTCAGACAAAGCTGGTTTTCCCAGTAGGACTGGCTGAAAATGCACTTCATTTACATGGCCTAATTGGGCTTTTTTGGCCAAGGTTGTTCTATACACTGACACTAGGACTCAGTACTTAACATTGAAAAGTTCATTCTTGTGGTTTGAAGTTAAGGATTTCATTACTTTGAAGTTAGAAAATCCAGAATGAAGGTGTCTCCTTTAACACTGGTGCTTTAGTGGAATGTACATGCATAAGAATAATATCAGTAATTATATTGGCCTCAAACAGCAAAGAGTCTGCAAATTAAACAGACAGTCATTTTATTTCCTTCTTTCTTTATGAAAAAAATAATTGAGATGTATATGCTATTGCATGAAATATTGGTTATATGGTCTTGTGGACTTCAGAAATCAGTACAATGAACAGCTGATTTGTGAAGATCTACTACAGAAACAGTTTAGGAAAAATCAGCTTCTTCTATATTCTACTATTTACATTTAGTAAGACTTGGTTATTTTTATTGTTTGTTATTTGTTAGTAACTATCTTGTCTCACTCAGCAAGACACACAGTTCATGAATATGTATCTTATAACCTTTTCTAAGCCAAATGCACAAGGTTTAGTTTCAGGGCCTTCCATATTGTACATGTCCTCTACAATCAAGAAAGGTTTTGCACAGTCATCAGTGCAAACTCAAGCCATGTCTAGAAAGAAAATTAACATAAACATTTCACCAGGCTTTGGTGTAGGCAAGATTCCACCAGCGGAACCTGTTTTTCCACATATTTAATTGCCACAGTAATTAGAACATAAGGGTTCAAATCCACAAATACATTTGGGTGCCTAATTCTCATTAATTTCAATTGAGAGGTAGCACTTACATCTCTTTATGGATGTAGAAGACACAGAAACCTCAAGAATCTTATCTGTTCTAAAATGCCCAGACAAATATTGCTATCAGCTTCTTCAGAGCAGCAAGAGTTTTATTTTAATTTCTGATGAAGGGACATCTTAAGCACAGAAAATTGCATGATAACAATGGAGGCTGTACTTGTTTCTCACCTCCTTCCTACCCATCCAGCCATTTTGAATTGCAGAAGTTCCCAGATCATGGGATGCTTTAAGAAACTCAAAAAATAGGGATTTTTCTCTGTTGACTGCTGGAAAATGAAGCTGGCAGTTTATGCTCTTTTATGATCTGATAAAACCTCATGAAGCTGGTGGGACGAGCATGGTTCTATACGCCTACTTAATCCCCAGATGTAAAGAGAAACTGTGATCACACCTCCAGATGTGAACCCCTAAGAATGATGTTACTGGACCTGCATGTAACTGTCCAAGTCTGGGATGGTGCACAAAAGCTGGACCTGCTGTGCTGCACTGTTCTGCTCCTCCAAAGTCCCATATCCCTTTGCTCGCGCTCTGCCAAAATTCCTGCAACTGCACTGTAAGCCATAAAAGGGAACTGACCCAGTAGAAAATTACCTTGTCTCTTTAATTAATTGCCAGTTCAAAAATACAGTATCTGGGACAGGGAAAAGGGTGGGATTTCCTTCTTTTTAGGGACTCTGTCAGGAAACAACAGCTAACCTTTGGAGGCATGTCTCTGGAGCCACCTGTGTGGGCAATAGAGAGTGATGACTACGATCAGCTGCCATTGGAAGGAGTTTCTCTCTTTTCATCCGTAACTACTGAAGCCCAGCCTCTCAGTTTAAGCAACTGGGTTTGTTACTTGTGTGATATGAATACACACCTAGAGTTACAGGATTAATCATAATCTCCCCACCTTTCTTTTTTAAACTTCAGTCTGAGCTTTGCCTACATATGTCTTGTAACCATAATGATATTTGCTAAATAAATGTTAGAAATAGGGAAAGTGTATCTCCAAAAAATAGAGCTTAAAGCCAGAAGAAACCATTACAAGCTTTGTTTTGTCTTTCTGCATAATTCTGGCCACAGAACACTCAGTACTGGCTGTGCCAGGCTATAACTGCTCTGTGAAGATAGTATATCTTTCTGAAGATGTCTGTCTTGATTTAAACACTTCCAATGTTGAAGGATTCACTGCACTCCTAGGTAAGTTGTTCCAGTGTTTAAATACCATCACTCTTTAAAATGTCCCTGACCTGATTTAGTATAACTTCAGCTTCCAGTTCTACTTCATTGTGTTTTATTTTATTTTGCTTTATTCAGTTTAGTTTATTGTCCTATATTATTCAAATGAGACCCTCTCCTCCATGTATGGACTTATAGACTATAGTTTCCTTCTCTCCCTTAAAGCAAGCAAATGAAGATTCCTTCATACCTTAACCTGGATAATTTCAGTATATTTTTCTAGGTCTTTCATCATTCATTTAAATACTTTGAAGTACAGATACTACACCTGGTCAAAGGTTTACTCTTTACAAAGACTTACTCTGTTCACCTTCAAACTTCAGCGCTTTTCTTACTTCATGTCCACTCTTAATGCAAATACTTCATTAGTATTTGAGATTCACATATAACTAATATAAACACAAAATATCTGTCCAAGCAAGACCCCAGAGACTGACTTTTTAAAAAAATTTATTTATCAATATGCAATGTTTCAAAATAATTTTTCACTCTTTGTAGAAAACTGTTTTCTGCTTTAGGAATTTTTTTCTTTTTTTTCTCTCTTTCTTTGAAAAAATATTTGAAAATTACTAAATTAAGCACAGCATAATTCATTTTCAGACTTCTCATGGCAAGAGCCACAATAGTATAATTTACTAGAGGTCCTAAAAATAAAAGATTTATTTTTGAATAAGTAAGAAAGAATCAGTCATTAGTTGTAGTTTCTGTCACAAGCCTGGGCAGCAATATCACTAAATAGTACCGAGTCACTTTTTTTTATACTGACTATTATTACTTGGGCTTTAATGAGAAAATTCTGCCTGTTGAGAGACCAAGTTATAATCTTTCAAATGAAACCAAGCTAATAACTATTCCCCTGACAAGACAAATCTGCAGGCACTAACTAAGTTAGTGGCTATTATGCTTCACACTTAATCTTGAATATGATAGATAGGGAGTGGAACTAAGGGCAATATGGAACAGCAGAAGAAACTATTCCTCTAATGTGATAACTAACTTGTGACAGCGCCTTGAACATCTTTCTTTGCATTCAAAACAAAGCAAGTTGAAGTAATATAGTCCTTTTGAAAGTGCCAAATGTAAGATTTGCACTGCTTTTGTCACCATGAGAACTTCTAAGCCCAGACACCTGCATCAAGCAGGTTCCCAGGGGGAACCCAAGTGAGGAAGAAGGAAGCCAGCCAGTGCATTGCCATGCTGCAGTGAGAGCAGGTCTGCAGCAGCTTGGGGCACTCATAGGGATGATCCCTGTTTGGTGGAGACAGCACCTATTCCTGTCACACGGGGATATGAGGTGCTTCACAGAGAGAACACCTATTTGTGCACCAGTGTCAGCAGATTGCCACCTTGTTTTGTGCTGGTGGTCAGCGTTTGTGGATCACCACTCTGCTAGAGGTCCAACACAGCTGACCAAGCTGCCAGGAGGACAGCAACCCAGCCGTTCCCACTGCTTATAGACCAGCTCCCTTCAACATCTGATTTCCAAAGAAATGTGCCACAGCATGAAACTTCTGCTGTGGGTGGCACAAAACCCACAAGCACGTCTCTGTGCCACCAGGTTTCATCCCTAGCCTGTGCCATCCCTAGAGCAGCTGTAAGCCAGTCAGCCTCAGATCTATGCTCAACAACAGGGGCTTGTACAGTGCTGACTGAATGCATGTTTTTAGTTCTTTGTGGTTTTCTAGAGAGTATTGAAGTTAGTTTTGTTCCAATTTGAAAGAAGATCAAAGATAGTCAGTATCTCCATTTCTCTTGAGGATGAGGTTCCTGGAATGGCTGAGCGTTGAGGAGATGGAAGTGCCTGCCATGGAGCACAGCAGCCCAAAAGGTGTTTGTGTACACAGACGTGAATGGAGAGCAGATCACAAAGGACAAAATGGATAACAACAGACACAGACCCTGGTCATTGAAGAGGGTGACATGCTGGCACAGTGGCACCTTCAGTGACATATTCCATCCTTTTCTCCTTTTATTTGTTTGTCTGGGCAAATATCTAAAGAAACTTTTAAAAAAATGAACTGTTTGAATGTCAAATATAAATTGTGACTTATTTTAAACAATGTGTGTGTTTTAACCAGCTCTTTGACATTAAAAAGCATATTTTGTCTCACAACCTGCTTAAAGCAAAACAAAAAGCTAAGCTACAGCTCCTTACAAACAATGAAAGCAATAAATACAGTAAATTACTGTTTTATGTGAGACAATATACTAATGTTAAGTGAAGAAATGGAATTAGAAAACAAACTCCCTCTGGGAACAATTCTCACACCCCTGTTTTAGAAGGAAGCAGAGTTTACTCATAAATAATTTAATGCATTTACTCCTGCTAGACTGGACTGACAGGTCTTCCATATACCCAAGCTTTGCTTCTCTGATAATTGCAAACTTTTTGAACTGAGAAAGTTGTCAACTACAAAGGTCTGTACGGTCACTGTGGGACTATCTAGGAACATAAAGATGTGCTCTATAAGACAGTATTACTGAATTTAGCCATCATGCCAATGACCATTTAATAATAATATTCCTTCAGGCCTACTTCTGTGTCTGAGCATGTAAATAATCTCTTCTTCAGAGTAATATAGCAATCCCTTAGCAACTTCAGCAGTTGCCTACATGCACAAGCAATAGAAACGAAAATACACATTATTACTTGAGCTTATTTAATGCAGTTCAGCCACTAGAATAAAAAAGAAAACAAGGCAGCTGAGTCTGTAAGCACAGCATGATCTGTGCTTGCAGACTCAGCTGTACAGCAGTACAAAAGAACCAGAACCCAAAAAAGAACTGCATGAAGTATGTCCCCTGTTACCTGCCTCAGAAAGCAACCTCACAAAATACTGGACTTTTGTTATTAGACTGGTTAACTCTTCCTCTTCCTTTTAATTTTAATGTCATGTTTTTACTTACTTTATTCACAGTGCTGCTATATCTTCTCTCAATTCACAGAAACAGATCCAGAGTTCGTCAAACCTATTTTCAGCACTGAGAATACAGAGCTATTGTAATTAGTGGCTTCTTCTAATGCTCATCCTTTTGACTTAATTTTTTTATTAATCACTCAAATGCATCTTCATATGCATGTTGGTTCATATACTATGAACCAACCATCTATCCCTAACTTCAAATTTTATGTGGCTTTTCTCTTCACAGATAACTCTCAGGCATCACAGCTGCCTGCAGATTTCGTAGCACTTGAGTGGAAGACAACTCGGAAGCTGGTCGCTTGACTCAGAGACAAGCAGTAAGAATTTTGACACTGATTTTTCCCAAACATTATTATTCACAGTTGCTTATTCCCTGAATGGTCAGGGCCAGTCTTGGAGACCATAGGCACAGATCTGTCAGCATTTCAGAGCCTGCTCTAATCTAATTTGTGGTTCTGCAAGACTGCTATTTAGACTGGTCACTAAGTAGCTGTAAGCCTTGCTCCAGTCTCGGGAGGCAAGACCATTAGGAGTGTTATGAAAGAGCTGAGTAACCATAGCATGAGGGGAGGCCACCATGCCCAACACAGCTTCAGCACTAATCCTTCCTGTGGAGCTCCCCAAACCTCTCCCACCAGTGCAGGAGTTACTACTCTTCTTTTGCTACTCACTGCAACCCAAGGAGCTGGAGGAAGATCTGATGCTGCTATTGCTGGTCTAGCCCTCCCACAAATTCCAGCAGGGAAAGACAGTGAAAATTATCTGGGAATGAGCTGAATCAGCTTCTTTTGTGTCGGTGCTGTGGCCGCACCCGCTGTGCGGCCAGTTCCACCCAGCACTCATCAGCTTCTGAGTAGGAATTGGTGAAGGCTGGACTTCCCCCCATGCTAGGAGAGCGATAACCTGGGTCTGGGAGTAAAAGGACTAAATTTAGGTCTCTGCCTTGGGTTTTTCATAAGCAAAAATTGGATCTCACCATCTCCATGGGATCCTGGAATGAGTTTGTAAAGGCCTTCACAAGAGATAGGGCTGTGATGTGTGGATTCTTTGTTCAGGATATACAGGAAACTGACCAGTGGTGTTGGTGCAGGAGGGCCTGGACTTGCGACATCCTTGGTCAGTAGTCACGTGCTACATTCCTCTGAAGACAGGGAGAAAAGCACAAACCTCAGCACTATCATCTGGGGATCTGCCTCTGCAAAGAACAGCAGCAGCCCAGCAGCTGGCAGCCCCCACCTTTTACATGTAAAAATGAGTGTCGTTTGAACATGCTCCCGAACCGTGTTACAGCCACGACCCCAAAGCATCTGGGGCACACACACCTGAGTACGACCACAGTGTCTTAAAAGGTATTTAAGTATGAAGAGCAAAAGGTCAATAAATTGCTTCTGGACACTCATCTCAAGCGTGTGATGCCAGCTCAGCAGCTGTCACCATTTTCAAGTTGCAGTGTCTTTATCTCTGGTGCCCCACCCCAACAGGATTTGCACACAACCTTTCAGAGGGGAGGAACAGATACTTGCACTCAGGAGTGCTCAGGGTTGTAAGGCCTGTGCAGCACCCAACGTCAAAGAAAATAGCAACAGCATGTTGAATAACTGGTTTGATGTGTATGCTTCACATAGGTTATTTTCAGTGGGTCATCACCCTCCTATTGTACTCTTGTTTCCTAGAAGTGCCCTGAAACAGGCACATTTAGGGTGTCCTGCTGATATGAACATTCCTACATTTGTCAAATATAGAACATTGGTGCCACTAGTTTTTTAGCTTGTGTCTGATTTAACTGCATAGCCATACTTGAACTGGATAGAGAATTGGTTAGACTTACTCTCATTTATGTTTTTTTGTTTTTTGTAGGATCTATGAGATACAGAGTTGCTACAGAGACAAGAATGAGACACTGAGAGACTTTTCATCTCACAAAAAAAAATAGCTGTTCAGGGTTTCACAGAGGGCACTGTGATGTGCCTGTCTGATATGCATGACCTTGTGTTAGAGAGACTTCTGAAAGTGTTTGTGCTATTTACTGGGTATCAAATTATGTATATGTGCTTATTAAGAGAATAACATGTGAGTTTGCCTATAATCATTGTAGCTAATATTGTTATGCCTCAAACAAAGAGTAAATGGAAATCTTTCTCAATACATTTTCCTTGTGTTTATTTATGTGAATGTACTTCCTGTATAATTATGGGCATTTTCATCACAGGAGTACATATGGGCTAAAACTTACAGATAAGCTTAGTCTCATCAGTTTTGCTGAACTACTGGAATTTCAGCCAGATTTTTTTCATATAAACGAAAGAAAAACATTTTAAATGCAAAAAAAACCAATCATGCAACTTCAAGAGGGAACAATCAGTGCATAAAACTCAGAAACTCTAGAGGTGCGCGTTCAAACAACAACTTGACTTGATTTCAAACTTTTAGCTCGACCAAGCCTCCTAAGGTCTGGGACAGTCCATCTAATAAATGCCTGAATCATGCTTATATATTAGAGTGGTTTAATTATTACATTTAAGAGTTGTCACAGGAATACAAATATTCTCTATTACCAGTTTTTGCAGTCAGAGGCACAAAAGCAAAAATCACATATAAATGTTAAACTTGGAAATATTCAAATTTGTGCATCCAGGGTAAAATATTCCTGGAATTTAAGAACAGCATTAAATAAGTGATTATCTAATATACAACAGCAATACAGGCTTAAGTATTTTTTCTGATTTAATTCTTGCTCCATCTCCAACAGCTGTGGTTTAGTAAGGCATCCAACCCCGATAAAAGTAATTCCTGTGATAGAAGCTATACCACAACACTTGGCACTTTATTCTAATGTTAAAAACATGTTCCATATTTCTCATGGAATTTGTTTAGCTTCTCCTTCCAGCCATTAGATTGTGTTATGTCTGCTAGACTAAGAAACCCTTTATTATCAAATTTTGTTCTCGTATATATATTTATATCAAATCAAATTCTTTGTGTCCTCCCATATATCTTAATACTCTAGGAACCCTGAACTCTTCTTCTCTCTGCTAAATCATGAGCAGCAGAACTGGGCACAGTAATTCTAGTGCAGTGGTAATTTAACTTTGGCAAACAAAGATTTCCAAAATGACTTTTTGTCTACAACATCACTATTACAACTCATATTAGGCTGACTATCCCACTCAACCATCTAAGACTATTTCAGACCATGACCTCAATTCTTTATGGATTACTTTCCTTGTTCTTGTGTTCACAACATTGAGTTTTCCCATCCTGAAACATTTTGGTTCACCACAACTAGCTTACTAGGTCATTCTGTACCAACGGCCTGTATTCTGTGTTATTTATCTTTCTTTCAGTCTCTGCACTGTCAGTTATACCATGTGTAACTTCTATATCCCACTCAAGAAATTGCTAAAAGCATTATAAGCAGTAGGCCAAGCTAACTGATGGTTGCGAAGACTCAGGAGTTCTCTGATTTGTTAGTACAGTATTAGCTTTATTTTAGACTGCTCTTTTTCCCAGTGTTTCCTAGCCAACTCTTTAAAAGTTGTTATTATATACATGTTATTTGGACTTGTTAATTTTAAAATGACTAATTCTGGTATCTCTGTTTATCATCACTCTTCCTCACTCTTAGAGTGGAAAGTTTCAATTAATATATAGTGCTATCACATTTTTTTCCCTCAAACATAAACCATACACACATATTTAGCACTTTTGCTCTTTCTCCGGTGGTCAGATTTTTTAGTAATCAATCAACACTGTCATTTTGATTCTGTTTGCCTTCAATATTCCTAACATATTCGTCTTGTTAACTTTCAACTGCCCTGACCCATTTTCTTCTGAGTTCTTTTGCTCTCCACCTCAAATTTGTATACTTCCTAACTTATTGCCACTGCTGTTGTCTTTTTATTTCTTTGTGTAGGCAGATAGATAGTTTTAGATAGATACATACTGGAAAAAAAGTATGGAAGAGTATTTATTATAATCTTTACAGAAGACTGAATTTCCCTTTAAGCCAAACTGGTTTTTTTAATCCTCTAGACTTCCTTTTTGACTTGGAGAGTGGTGCAACCACTAGTAGAATCAACCAGTAGAACAACTTCTGGAATAGTAGATCAACTTCTACTGCTTTGTCTGAATTATTATTTGTGTTCTTCTGTTTACTTCCACCCCCATCCCACCTTCACACAGAGAGGATTGTTTTCTATGTAGAAACACTCACAGCAGCACGGAGAAGCCAGCAGGGAAGCACTAATGAAACAGAGGTATGATGCAGAACATATAATTAGATTTGAATTTGTAGTGTAGTATAGCAGCAAAAGAGTGTAGCTGACGGAAGTATCAACTATGCAAGAAGACATATAGTGTAGCATTATTTCCCTATAGCTCTGGTCTGACCATGGACAAATTATTATATTCAGTCTTGGGCACCTCCTTAGTAATTTAGAAGGAATTCAGAGAAGAATGACAGAGTGATTACATGCTGATCAAATAAGACTGAGGCTATGGACACGTGAAAAGAGCTCAAGGCTTGAGCCTGAAGCAAGCTGGATCATTGCATTTCCATAGAAAGAAGCTAAGCATGATTATATGTACACAACACAATCTAAATACATAACTCTGGATTATATATCTACAGAGAGTTACATTTAAAAATTTATGTTAAAAGAATGTTCAGATTGCAAAATCAAGCATTCAAGTGGTAGGAAATGCCAGTGCAATTTTAGCTTGGTACCTTTGTGAATATTCATGATGATACAGCCTGTAGCTGTATGATCTGTCAACAGTATATTTTTTCATACTCACATCCTGGCTCATGTTTACCTCTGCTTGTCTGATCTGTGTTTTGATCTTCTGCCTGCCACAGCACCTGCCTCCCCTATCTCTTATCCTCTGCTACATCCACTGCCTGACACTTCTGTTTGTCCATAATCCTTGCTCCATGCTCCTTAAGCTTCTCTTTTGGCTCATACCACTTCCTTCTTTTAGCCTTCTCTTAGCACTTCCCACCATCCTCATCTTTCACCATTAGTCAGGCCATGCCTCTTTGCCTCCCACAAATGTCAAAGCAAAGGGAATGCTGAGAACACATAAGAGCCCAATTTCCTGATCTCATGCATGATATTCAGTCCCACAAAGGGATGAACTGCTGGGATGAAAAGTATAGAGGCTTTTTCTACCTTTTCAGCTCTCTTGAAGTAAGCTCAGCCATTCAAGAGGAGGCAAGGTTTTGTAAGAGCTCTGTTGTTGTTGAGCTTGCTGAATTAAGGTAGAAATTTTGAAGAATGTAATCAGCATAAGAAGGGTCTTTTAAACCTGTGTAAGTAGTGGGTTTTTTTTCCCCATAGTTTGACAGGGTTGTCAGGGGGTGACAAAAAGGACACACCTAGTTCTAAGGGTCATTTTACCCAGAAACTGAAAGTCAAGTGTGTGCTGCAAGGCATGTGTCTGTTACAGCTTCTCAAGAGAAAAGAATGTATTTTCTTTCTCTCTTTTCCCCCTTAATCCCAGTTTTAGGGAAGGCTGACTTGTGCTGTTTTATACTCTCCAAAAAAATAAACTCAATACATTCATGTAGAGACTAAAAATTCTGTCCAAATGGTCAAAGGTCGACATATCAGCATGGAGCAAGACTAACAAGGAGGAATGGCAGCCGTAACTGTAGATGGGTCTAACAGCCCTACTATGCCATGGAGAGAAAAACTGGCGACACAGTGGCTTGGGGGAAAACATAACACCCTACAAATATCTGGCAAGTACAATGGAAAGGATGGACAGAAATTATTTAGGATTCCCTGAGTGGAAGTTAAAACATGAAACAGTGGTATGAAAAAGCTTATATGGGAACAAATGCAAACCCTTTAAATTTTTTTCTGAGCAAAAATATGAAGTGTAGCATGGGGAATATGAAGTGTAGCACAGAGGAGAAGCTGAACTGGATGATTTAGTAAAACTTTCCCATCTCTTTTTTCTTAACTAATGGCAGAAAACTTACCAATGACCAATAAGAAAAAAAAAATCCTGCACACTGTTCATCTGGTCTTTCTCTGTCTCTTTATGTGGAGACTCTGCTCTCCTTATCCAAAGAGAGAATGTATAAAGAAGAGGAAGAAACATCTTTAATCAGTAAAAGAATTGCAGACCTTAATGGTTTAGCTGTGGGCAAAAGGCAGCCAAGCTTCTTCCTTTACCTAAAGAAGGAACATTTAATGGAAATTCACATGCAAAAGATTAAAAAAAAAGTCAAGACAATACCTTTACTGCTGTGCAATTTATACAGCCACTCGAGAGGGGAAAAAAAAGAGTCAAAGTGTATTTTAATGGGTGCATTAGAAATGGACAGGATTATAGTTTACAGCTTTTATTTTGCTTCTGCACTTTGTAGAGAAATATATTGTAATTTTTCAGTGATAATTTAAGGATTTAACTTCTAGTCTTTTAGGTGAAAGAGCATTTAGTTCTCCACACCTACATTCTTTTGGATGGGTAGGGACAGCATGAAAAGTATCTCCTAAAAATTAATAATTTGCAGTCTGCTCAAATTTTCCATTTCACTCTCTCCTCCCTTCTCAGTTCTCTGAGAGACCCTTATTTTATGATATTAAATAACCTTAGAGTGAAACAGCTTACATATTCTTAAAGGAAATAATTTCGTGATAGCAAGTTCTTCGATACCAGCTGCTTCAGGTAGAGACAAAGTCCTTTTGGGGATTACATGCATTTGTAAATATTACCTGATGTAACTCTTACAAAAGACTATACTCAATTATCTGATAAGGTACATGATAAAACTTCTTATGACCTAGAGCCACAAGACTAAAGCCTCGGTCAGAGACAGGGTGGATGTGGGACTCAGGGAGTAGCTTATGGATGAGAGACGGCAACTGTTTCCTAAGTGGCCCAGGACTGAAGTAACTGAGTCCAGCGTGGTGTCCAGAGGTGATTTCCTGGCATTAATCACAGCTCACTTCCTCCCACAGAGGGGACTAAGGTTACTTAGGAGGCCCTGCAGTAGTAAAGTCACAGTGAAGAAAGCCAGAAAGTCCCAGCATGGAGTCATACTTGAATGTGTGAACAGTGTAGTGGGAGGTGCTGGTCTCCTCTCTCTGGTGACCAGTGGTGGGACACGAGGAAATAAAGTGAAGCTGAGTCAGGGAAAGTTCAGATTAGACATTAGGAAAAGGTCACCAAGAGGCTGATCATTCACTGGAACAGGTTCTCCAGGAAGGTGGACATGGCACCAAGCCTGAGAGAGTTCAAGGAGCATCTGGACAATGCTCTTAGTCATATAGTTTAGTTTTTGGTAGTCCTGTGAGGAGCAAGGAGCTGAACTTGACCCTTATCAGTCCATTTAAATTCAACGTATTCTATGATTCTACTTATATACATTGGGTATTATAGGTTGGGCAGCCAATTACAAGACAATAATAATAATCTACTGTTACAGTTGAATAGGAGTTATATTTACAAATCTTTTTGTCTGAGACATTTGACACTACCACAGACATGTAAACAGTAATTAGGAAATAATAAATAATCTTGTTCTGACTTAGAGGTGGGCAAAACAGCTCTAGGGCTGCACAGACCTTTTGTCTCACTTTCCAGTAACTTTCAGCCTCAGTAGTGGACATAGTTGTGGGAGCTAGTGGTATTTCTCAGTTCTGTGTTGTGCAATTGTTGCAGGCAGAGTGGGAGCTTCAGACAGAGTTTATTAAAGAAGCCCTCACATAGAGTTAAAAGGGGCAGAAAGGACCCCTTTGCTTTCTAAACTCCTTCTCAGAGAGGAGCCAGTGTGTGGCTGGATCCAACCTTAGCCCCAGACTTTATCAATGAATTATGTGTAAAGGATTATACAGGTGTAATAGATCATCTCTACAACTTTGTCCTGCAGAATTAAGTATGGCAAACCAGATATATTTTTATAAATATATATGCTTTATCATGATAATGATTAGACAAAAATGTCTTAATCACAATTATTTACTACAGAGTATAGGAACTATAACAACTATTATAATATAGTGAAATATGAAGTAATATTGAAGAAATTATATTAAAAGCAATTGTATTAAAGCAATTTCATTATAGCTAGCAAACCCAATTATTAAGTAGAGATTGATGTTGTACTCGCTCATACCAACGACAGTGGGCAAGTCTCTTTTACTCAGCCTCAAGGAATAACCTTGCGGGGCACTCCCAGTCAAGGGACGGATCTCCACACATCTACCCCAACAAGGGATACATCAGAAGACCCTGGTGTTAAAATTTGGGACTGGGGTTTTATATATGGCTGTCATGTCAGCTCCAGGCCAGCTCTGTCAGCTCAGCAGTTTTAGATAAACAGTTATCAGTAGCATCCCCTGTTTGGTCCTTTATCCGGGTATTTTACCAGGTCTACCTTATCTTATCTCACTATCAGGATGTTTAATTTTGGGATTGATAAGTCAGACTGGTTTCAGCATTGTTCAACACCAAAAACAGCCCCCTCTTCATTTACCACTGATAGCTTTGCAAATCAGGCACTGATCGAGTTGTTCTCCCCATTCTAGGCAGAGCATCCTGCTGCAGCAACGTACCCCTTTGAACTGGCCTGTGTATCACCAGTGGCAAATATGCCATAGGACTGTTCTTGTCTGAGTTCAGATCATGTCCAGGTTTTTGCTGAACAAATGAACCTTTGAGAATTCTGGCTTAAAGGTTTTTACTGTCTCAAATTCCATATTATTCTGTTTTCTCTAAGTTAAGAGTTTTCCTTTCTGTATTACTTAAAAAGGTAAAAGAGACTTGTCCACTGTTGTTGGTATGAGTGAGTACATGATAAAACATTTTACTTGTAACTGGTTGCCTATTCACCAAAAGTATTTCTTAAATCTACCTTCTCCCACAAAGTGTCACATCTCTGATCTACATAAAAGGTGTATAATGTTAATTCAGATTTGTTAAAAAAACAAACCTCCTCAGCTATAGGATTAACATGTATTCAGAACACCACATACATAGTTTGTATTTAAGGTCTATCACAGAATTTGCATATTTAGAAACTTACAGCTTTCTGTTATCATCTACATTGAGCTAACTAAATGTGATCCTAAAATGATGATAGTTGCAAAAGCCTGGATCCTGAAGCTCACAAAGTATCCTCATTGAGGCAAAAGCAAATGATAGAAAAGGAATTTTGAAAGAATAGAGTAGAATATTGACTAGTGAATGATGCCTTTATATTTGCTTTCTCTGGGAGTCAAGGATATACAAGTGAAAATCCAGGGACAACTTTCATGGAAGGATTTGTTTGTCATTGGAAAGGAGCAGGTTTGTTTCATGTATGAGGAGGACAAATCTTGTGGCTCCCTAGTCCACTGACCCTTTTTATGGATGGTTGCTATTACCCATTCCCACACTGCTGCTCTGCAGGGTCTGGAGTGATATTGGCCAGCAACCATGGCATGCTCTTACAATCTGTAGCTTTTATAAAATACCATGGGTGTGCAGAGATAGGACCAAGGTTTTGCAGCGGCAAATTCCCTGAAAAACAGGAGCCATAAGGGTGGGTGGGAATGGATGGAGAGGTGATGTGTCTCCAGTTCCAGTCAGTGCTACTGCAGGAGCAAGCACTGGAACTCCTAGCAGTTCCCTCACTTCTTATAAGTGTCCCAGTGAAACTGAGTCTTCCTGAGATGTTTTGATAGGCACCAGGATCTGAAGAGGTGGGCGGGAAACTGCTCAGGGTTCTGCTCTCAGCTCTATTGGGGAGAATTTCTCAATAAGAGGACAGATAATAGTAGCTGTATTAGTACACGAGGGAGAAAAGTAGACCTGCTACATAGTGCAATCTTTTGACATCAACAAATAAATCATAATACAAAGACAGCAAGCCCCAAAGGTCTTTTATTCAGGTGTTGTAAGTTTAAAACAAAAAAAAGTCATTTATCTCAGGTAGACTCTGTTTAAATAAAAGGTTCTTGGAAGACAATCAGTAAGCATATTTAACATTAATGGGATTGGGAAGAATAATTTATGTACATTAGAAAAAAAGGAAGCCTAAAAAAAATCATAAGAACTGAACACAAGCCAATTCAAAATTATTTAGGATCTTGTACAAGTTACAACAGTACATTTCGTGACTTGTAGCCTAATATCAAATATCTTGAGCAGTCTACAAAATCAAAGATCAGACACTGCTCAGCATGTTAGATCTATGGTGAATATGAATCAGTTCCACTCTCTTTTCAGCCCTGACCACCATTCCCATGCCAATTGATTGAAGTTAAACTATACAAATTTAATGCAAAATGAGACTGCAGTAAATAGTATGCACTCCAAAACATGTAACTTCAAAAATGAACATTAAATCTCTTCTCTTCCACATCTCAGTCCCTCACCTACTTCTGCTCTGCCAGGTATCATGTCTTATTATATCTTTTCTCAGACCACAAGGCAGTAGACTTGGAATTTATTTATCTGTCAGAAATAGGCACATCTATAGTCTAAAACTCCCAAGAAGGCTAAATTTGGATTCTAGTCCTGTTGCAGAATGCCACCTTCCTCAATAAACAGTGCACTTGGTAGTAAGGCAGCTTTGTCTTTTTTTTTTTTTCTTGGAGAAATTTGCTGTTATAAGGTACATTAGATTATTAAGCCCTGACTTTAGAATAATAAATAAAAACCACTCTGTAACTGGCAAAGTTCAATCAGACACATTTATAACAGTTAGAGTAATCATCCTGTGAATCAGATTTTTCAAGGGATGTGTTAAATTTTCCATAATTAGGGATCAGTAAGTCAAGACTCAATATCTTATTAAGAGGAATATCTCAATTCTAGCATAAATCCTTAAGCCTAATGCAGGAATAAGTTGGCTAGAGCTGTATGGTCTAACTCATGCAGGTAAGTAGATATCATAGTGATTTTGTGTGAACTTATCATCTACGAAAAGGAATAGTAATGGTAAAAATATTAGCATTACAGCTATTTAAGTAGCTAAAGCTACACATGAGAGTCCAGAGTTAGATTATTTCAGCACTTGATTTTTAAGGATACTAAGAATCAAATGTGTTTTGATGGACTCTGTGGACAATATCCAATAGCAAACATAAGTCAAAAAAGGGAGTTATTCTACATCAATCTCTGAAAAACAAACAAACACCACCAACAAAAAAAAAAAAAACAAACCAACAAACCAACAAAGAGAAAATAAATTAAATAAGATTATAAATGCAGGGAAATTACAAACTCCAAATGCTGAGGAAGTATTTGTTCACAAAGGAAAGAAAAATCAGCTTCATTTTCAGGAATGTAGTGGGGATACTTTTTTATTACAATTTCATTTTTCTTCAGAGATTTGGTTCACTAGAAAATCCACTTGGCACTTTTTTCATCACTGCCATTTATAAAACAGTGTATTCTTAACGAAAATGATCTATTAAGAAACAAAGGCAGGAGAAAATTTAGAAAAAAGTGTTTTACTGAAGGTAAAGTAGGAAGTAACAGTCCCTGAAGAGTCCCATAGATGGGGAACTTTGGGGAAGAAATTTCAAAGGCAGTCATTGTTGGCCCAATGTTGTCTTCTCTAAAATCAGTGAAAAAACAGGGTTCTTTTTCTGAAATAATGTACTTTAATGGAAGCAAAGCTAGTCCAGGGAGAAGTGTGTATGGTAATTAAACCTTTTGTGTTGATTACCCAAAAACTTTTTAAGTTTAGTGGTGCAGTAGTAGATGACTATCATCATTCCCAAAGCTTTTCTTCATGATAATTATTTGTCCTGGTTTCAGTTGCCTGCTGGGTTAAACCACAACATTATTATAAACCCCTACCCTTCCCTTCAACAGGGAGGAATTTTCTTAATCTGTAACTTGTATGTTCACTTGGAATCAGGGTGCATAAGCCTAGCCAGGTAACTGGAAGAAGCATGAGACATCAGAGCCCCCACTGATTTTGTTGCACAGAAAATATTTTTAGCTAAAAACGCTGAATTGAGCACTTTAATACACATTTTGGCATCTCCTATCACTCTTGTCACCCTTTAAATTCCAGAAAGAAACATTATTTCTTGAAGGAACCCCCTCAGAAATTAATTGTCATTGTGATAATGCTGTTTAATCCCTTCACTGATGTCAGCCTGCCCTAACATTGTGTCTGATCGCTAGAGCCAAGTGAGCCCTCCCCCAGACACAGCCACCTGGGCTGGCCAAGGCACCAGGGCTCACACACCGTGGGCTACTCCAGGTATCAGCTGCTGGAGGATCCCTGCACAGCACCAGATTTGGCATCTTCAGTCTTCTTAGCACACCAGCACATTAAAAATCATGCACTAGGAGGGAAGTACTGTTCTTATTCTCTTTTTACAAGCAGAGAAAGATGATAATAATTTGCAGAAGTGCTCATAACTATTATTATTTATTATTTTCACTGTGATAGCATCTATGAACAGTCTGTGGCAGAGCTGGAAACAGAATCTAGCTCTTGTGAGCTTACCAGTCAAGTGCCAAAACCACAAGTCCTTCCTTCCTCCCACACTGCATGTATTTGTAAAGAATTATGCTTTTTTAAAAAAAATATTTGTAACTGCTACGGCAGTGTTAACCCCCTTACTCCCCCTCCCCAAAAATATTCTGGTATTTGGTCTAGGAAATTAGTTTTTAAGGGGATTTTCTTTATATTTTTTCTCTGTAGATCAATTTAATGTTTTCTCCTTTGAAAAGCCCACGAATGGAGGAAAATAATTACCACAACACACGTGCACATTCCTAGCAATTACTCATATGCTCATATTCACACATTCATGTGCACATAGTCACAAAATTGAACTTGTAGAAAACATTGATTTCCACGGTACTCTCAGTTGGTGACTGATCAAACACTGAAAGCATTTAACCTCTCTCACACTCTACAAATACAAGTAAGAGGAAGTGAGAAAAAAAAAAGGAACTAGCAAAGTTTCAAACAATGGAGTCAAAGAAAAAGGTCTGTGTACAGTTTTTTACCACGACCACAACAAAATGTAAGTCTTTAAATTTTTATGCCTATAGAAGCACATATTGGTGTGGATCCCACTTTCAAAAGTCACAATGGGGAAAAAGGGCAGGAAAAGGGCTAAGTGAGCCAGGATAGGAGGAGCCCTTCAGAGTCCTTTAAAATATGTAAATAATTTTTCTGTTGAATGTGGCTCTGATTAAACAAAGCCATTATTATTAAGTTTTAAAAACTGTAAGTCTGAAATATATGCAGCAACTTGCCAAGTAACAATGCTGAGACACTTGTTTCCTATTCTTCTCACTGTCATCCTAGTTTTCCTCTCTTCTCTATCCATGTTATTCTCATTCTTAACTTTGAGCACCATAATGATTAACTCAGTGGAGCCCAGGTCCATGACTTGTCTTCTAGAGGCTACTGCAACATGAAGTGTATGTAACCAGCAATAATAGTAGTCTCCAGACAGCCCTGAGCACGGTGCTTATTACCATGAGTAGTCTCATTGAAGTCAATGACACGGCTTTATTCCAGAAGTAGTTACAGTGCAGTTAATGGCACTCTTCATAGCGTAAACACCACACCCTATGAAAGTGTTTAAAACATCAGGACTTTATAAGCTATTCTGGCCAGGTAATCTGTCGTTACTTGTCATGCTGAGCATCACATATGATTATGACATGATGTATTACAAATTAGAAATGCAGGAACTTCAGCTGTCACTTTTGTAGTTGTTTCACTCTTTATAGAAACATGGCAGTTATGTTAGAGCTAGAACTCTAAATGCATTTTCCTCTAACTTATCTGTGTGCCCCTAAACATTATGCACGTTTTTCAATTGGACCATAGTTCAGATGTCCGTAATAGGACCACTGGATACATTTAGTGCTTCAAGCATTGTGCTACTTGATGCAGAATTTACGAAGATTTATCTGTCTTGGGAATCAAGGGGTAAAAAAAATAAATAAATTGACATTCTTTAAAAAAAAGAGTAACTCTCAGCAGGGCTTTTTTCTGCATGTAGATTTGAAGATCACACTGGAGCTGCAATTATGTCCTAAGTGACCTTGGTCACTTAGTGTTTTTCTCAATCATTACATGCTTCCCCAATTTTTTGTTGTTGTTGTTGTTTTTTATTTTATTTTTGAGGGAAAAAGAGTTGAGTTTCAGTAGGAATGAGTGTTTGGCAAAGCAGCATGTTTGTTTGGGAAGGACTATCTTGCACAGTTATGACTGATTTACAATCAGGTGTGGTGGTCAAAAAGATTAATGAAGAAGCCAGCAACTATGTCCTTCAGCAATTTCAGTGAAAATTGAACTAGCCTGTACGCTGGGAGAGAATTTCTTACAGAAGCAGGACATGGCATAGCATTAGCCAGATGAGAGAGCCACCTATGTGGGTCTTCCTTCTAAAGGAGTTGGAGTTCTAGAGGAATGGAGAGCATTGTGTGCATGTGTATGTGTGTGTTTGAAGCTGGAAGTGTTTCAACCAATACATATACATCACATTCCTATTTAGGAATATCTTTTTAGGTGCTTATATATTTCAAAATGCTGCAATGAAAAGAAAAGCAAAATGGACACAGTGGAAAGTGAAATGATGAGGGGAGGTAAAATTGCAGGGGGTGGGTAAGAGTGCCCAGGGGACATGACCAATACACTAGATTATTCAGGTGGCTAAAGCTTTCTCCTTGTAATAAAGCTCAAAAAGAAAAAATGGCACAAAATGATTATGCATTTTCTGATAATTTGTCTTTCATTAAAATAAAACAAAAAGTAACTCAACCCAAGTAGATCCAGTGAGAAAAACAAAGCAAACCAGAAAAAGTGGTTTTTAAAACTGATTTAGGGCTGTTTAGAGGTATTTTGTTTCCTTTCTGAGGAACAGGTGTGACAAATCCTAAGTTATTGGAAAGCAGGGAATGCATGTACAGATATCTCAGTTTAAATTTTTGAAACCTGGGGAATTCAAGTTTTTATTTGCCTCCATCTGTCCTATGCTCAAGCACTTATTTAGCTGCATAAAAAGATCATCACATCAACAATTTTTGAAAAAAGTTATTTACAGTGCCTTCATCCTTCTGCAGATGACTCAGTCTAACACTTTTCTTTGACTTGCTGGTCTGTAAACCCACAGACCACACATATCTCCCATCTAGCTGGTGATGATCTCAGTACCCTACCACCATTATGTACACATGACAGTGCAGAAATGAGGTACACAGGCTCTTCCCAGGTGCATCAGTATCTCTTCCCTTTGATGATGAATGCAGGCGTCACTGACAGGGATCCACACACACCCCCAGAGAGATCCAGCCGCTCCCCAGGCAGCTCTTACAGCCCCTGTCCTGCTGCACTGCTCCACCTTCTATCTCTGCACATACACCTCTCATGTGAGAAGCAGAACAGGCCCAGGGGATTCCCCAGCAATGTGCAACTTCCAGAGGGCACAATTAGGCTGCAGGGCCATGTAATTTAACTCTTTGCTTTCCAGTTTTCCAAAGTCTGAATTTTGCTATGTCTGTGCTGTGAAGTGAGATAGAAGGCATTTTTTTAATTAATAAAGCACTGTTTGCCTCTCAGTGAGCATGTTAAATATTGCAGGGAATGACTTTATAGCAGGTATATTAATCAGTGTTTTTCAAGTCATCACTGCAGAGAATGTGAAAAAGCAAAGGATCACATTAATAACTCTGAGTATTTACCCCATGAGACTAATTTTAAGGGCTGCAATAATTTGACTACTATGTATTTTCAGTGAAAATAGTTCCAGTAACTTTGTGCTTCTTATAAAAGT
The DNA here is from genome assembly GCA_013399945.1 of Ploceus nigricollis. NCBI lineage: Eukaryota > Metazoa > Chordata > Aves > Passeriformes > Ploceidae > Ploceus > Ploceus nigricollis. The sequence goes on along the minus strand of VXBC01001852.1, from coordinate 1,023,333 downwards.
ACTTCTAGTGCGTATATAAATGAAGCAGCTATTCACAGTTTGAATGCTAAATACATTTAAGAGAAAGCAACTACCTCTTTTCAGGTGTAACCTGCAAATAAAACAAAAGACAAAATGGCTGAAGTAAATAGGAATTAAATATTCGTGATGGAGAGCTGGGGCTCATATTGTATCTCAGAAAAATACATATATCCCTCATGTAACACAGCCAGTATTTTTAATGATCCTTCATGGAGCTGTGATGGCATATCTTGCGCAAGCTACTGGAAGATCAATTAATAGTTAGGATGAAAGGGCCAAAAATCCACACTGCTGTCTTATCACCCTGAGGCTTTGAGTTCAGCAAAGAAACAAAAAACTTGCCAGTAAACTTATCATCCAGGGCTTTGCAGCTGGCAGTCTGTGGAAAGCTTGATTTAAAAGCTGTCTCAAGGTGTACTCTCAAGCTCCCAGTATGTTCAAAATAGGACCAGGTTCAGGTTTAGACACGCTGTCAGCAGGCAAAGGACTGGGCCTGCTCCTGAGGATGCCCAGGAGCTTCTTCTGGCACATTTAAATGTTAAGAAGCATAAAAGTTAGGAGGCATGTCTAGCCTTTGAGCCAGCTGGAATACGCACTTGTCTCAGCAGCACATTACCTCCACAGCCCACATATGCATCGTTTCCAATCAGTAAAACAATAAATTCCTTTCAATCTCCTGTGGCAACACTCCCTGAGACATTTTACTGAGCAAAGTAGATGGTGCATATGACACTTGATTAGTGACAAACTACTGTCACTTTTTAGGGTGGCAAGGTAAGTGTATGTACAAGGTGCCTGAAATGTCAGAAAGTAGGTCCCCAAGTAAAATGATCCTGTGGATGTTTACTTTTGGGAGAGGTGGGCAGTGGAAGGCTGCTGTGCCTTTCTGGCACCAAAGGTGCCAGCTCTGCTCAGCTCTGCAGCACGAGTAGAAAGTTCTGAGCACTCAAAGCAAACAGATTCTCAAACTCTGCAATACCTCTGTGTCTGTAAGGGACAGGCAATTTCAAAACAAAAGTTTATCTCTTTTGTTAATACAGACATTGTATCAGTGTTGTTAATACCAGGCACTTAGATACTGCCATGAAATTATAGCTGTTTGAATTCACAAATGCGTGTTTACACGCAGTGAAGAGACAGCAAATATATACAAACAGCCTGAACTTCTCTTAATGTAGTATACACTTAAATTTTGAGAGAAAATGCAGTAATAAATCCCATGGCAGTTATTTTTCTAAGCTCATGACTCTCCATATAGTTGTTAAGCCCATGTAAAACGTTTGAACTAGACCTCTAAACGTGGAAAAGGCTGCCTAATCTGATGGAAATGGACAGTTGACAGCAGGCAGATTGCATCTGCTTACTGGAGAATGATTCTCTTTTCCAGGCAGTTCTGTCCTTCTGGACAGAGTGCCAAAAATTATAGGTATAAATGGCAGTTTAAACAAAGCTCAGTTTAAATTCAGATGCTAATTGTGCAACCAGACTGCATATCAGCACACATGCTGGGGGCACAGGCAGAGGGCTCTTTCCAATCCCTGCATTTGAACCTGGTGGAAAAATCCATCCCTTCTTAAAGGTTTCCTTAAGGAGACACTAATCTCTGTGACTAGGTAATTATGACATTTTGTGTATCTCTAATAAAATCATGTGTCTTTATTTTCAGCTTTAAAAGGAAAGTATTAAAGAGCCCTGGCCACAGAAAGGTTTTTAATGAATATGACCCTTTGTCCCAGGTAGGTATTGCATCAGAAAGTACAGTGGCATGCTTGTTGCTTAATTTTAGAAGGAAAAAAGGTTTTAAATTTCACAGCAAGAGAAAATATTAATATTTTTTATAGGGAATCATTTCTGAAAATAACTGCTAGTAGAAAAAGCAGGAGCACCTGGGGATAGTATCTAACATCCCATGTGGATTATTTGTTGAGGATTTTAATTTTTCATACCAACATACTTGTTCCCATAACAAACAGATCTCTGAAAAAACCTCAGTGTGTCTTTGCTGGTTTTACATTTTTTTCAGCTTAAAAACAATAACGAAACTATTTACCTGGCATTTCATTAATTTATGCAAGATACATGTACAGTAAAAAGGATTGGAATATATCCCTTTTCTTATGTCATTTCAGTAAATTTGTCTCCTAGCAGATACTTTCCCAGATAAAAATTCTAACAGTGACACCTTGGGATCTCCTAGGATCATATTCCCCTCTTGAAAACATTTATGGGTATTGGAAAAAAAAAAGGTGGGGGGGAGGGAAAAGGAAGGAAAAAAAGAGAAAAAAATTGACTGTCTCACTGGATTGAACCTCAAAGGCTTTTTTGACGCAAGTGTTACTTAGACCATGTGAACATGGTTTCCATTTAAAAAAAAAAACCCTAGATTAAAACATGAACAAACTGTCCATTGAACTTTAATGTTTCTTTGTTACTTTGATGGTTAGCAGATTTCTGCTTCATAGATTGCCTCCGCCCCATACATTCTAAAAGTGAAATGATACATTGTAATTCAAATGATAATTGTTTTGATGATTTAATTGATAACAGACTGAGGAATAAAATCCCTGTTTTTCTCTGCCATGCAGATGATATAGCTACATTTCTCAGTAAACATCTGTGTATAATTAAGGGATGTTGCACTAAAACTGTTTCTTCCTTACCTTTACTGTGGGGTTTTCTTTAAGCTCTGTAGGATAATCCAGATTCAGGAAAGGAGAAGTTGCCTCTTGTCATTCAAGGATTCTTTATCTTTACTTTTAGTCATTTAGGTGCCAACTAAAAGTTATCTGCCCATGTTTTTAATGACCTTGAGACCAATCACAACACACGCCCTTTTTTTTTTCTTTCCAAGAATCTTTGCAATCTCATCAGTTTATCTTAAAAAAGAAACCTTAATAGCTGTATTTTAGTGAACACAGAGTTTGAGCTAGTGTGTGTATATATTTTTCAACTTCAATATTATGTGAAAGAAAGCAAAAATATTCAGTAGAATCATTTCTAATGCAATTGTTTTATTGTGTAGTAATACCGTATTTTTTAAGAGTTGCACATCGTTGTATAGACATGTAAATCAAAAGCAAACCAAGGACTGTTCAAACCTGCTCTGCCTATGTTGCACACAGGGAGTTATTCATTCAGTTTATCAGCCATAAAAATAATTGCAGTACACTCAAAACTGACTGACATCTTTTATAATTTTTAACACTAAAATGTCCTGGTAAAAGAGAACACTGCAATAACAACACCTGATTAGTAGACAATCACTACCGTAAATTACAGTGTTTGCAGAATAAAACAGGGCTGAAAGAGTTATAAATTTATATTAAAAGACATAATTGTAATTTTGCCTCCTTTTCTCCCCTATAATGTCTTAGCAATACCTTAAATATTATGTCTATTCCCAGTTTTGCAAAGATGTCCACATGACTGCTATTGTCCAAAATATGATATTATTTTTAATTTTAAGATTTGAAATAAAGACAAATTACCATCAATGTGTGGATATCTCTTTCACATACAGCTAAAATGACTGCTAATTTTTAGGGAATAAACAAATGTTTACAGGAAAGTAAATAGAATATTTGTTTGTCTGTGTATTGTGTTAGAATTCCTTCTAATCAGGATCTCCTTTCTCCACCAGCAAAAAAACAGTTACAAGCAAAATGCTATCTAATGTCAGTCAACTTGCAAAAGTAACTTTAAAAAAAGTTGGATGTTACAGAAAAATAAATATCCTATTTTATTTGATTTTGTGAGAACACCATTTGAAAATATTGACCTTTGACATCAGCGATGCTGCTTCAGAAGTTTTTAAAGCAGTTTCCCAGTATGTAAAAGCCAGGATAAATCTTGGGAGACTTCCTGAGTATTTTGTTTTTCTTTGCCATATTATGCATAATAGATCTTGATACTTGCATTGGCTGACATGAAAGTCCCAAGGTTCTTGATCATTGGTAGTTATGGACTCCAAGAGACTCTCTGTGCTGCTGTTTGATGGCTGTTCCAGGAGTCAAAATCATCATCAGAACTAGACAGTGATCTGGGAAGTATGGGCTCAGACAGGCTGGAGGGTACCCTTAAGAGCACACGGGACCCTGCGTGTCCAAGCACGCCAGGTAGATTAATTCCCTGCCACGTCTGCCCAGATAAATAGCCTCCAGCCTGATTGAGAAGCCGTCTGTCTTGAGAGGCAGCCAAAGGGAGAGGATCTAAATAGCAGTGCAGCACGCTTCTGCTCAGGGTGCTCAAGAGACTACTCTGCCTGAGCAATTTTACCATACCATGGCTTTTTTATGAATTACTATGTCACAGATATCGGTTTTCACTCTATTTTTTTTTTAATTTCATATGGAAAATCAATTAGAAGAGGGGAGGTTTGTGAGAGAACAGCCTACAAGTCAACTCTTATCTTTGATTCCCCTGTCTGGATTCCACATACTTGACCCTGGATCTATAACATTGACCATCTCAACTCAGGAAAGGGTCCCAAATGTGGAGCAGCAAGGAATTGCATTAATAACCACCACTTAACTTGGTCTTATTCCCTCAGACCGACTGCATGATTACTGGCAGACATTTTTGCATGCTGCCTATTGCCACCTATATCTGGTCTATGAATAAACAGAGAACGTCAGTTTTGAGCACTGACAGTCTCTCTCTCCTTGAGAAACCTGTTTATTTATCACCTCATTAAACTAAAGAAAATGAACAAAATATAAACAAGTCAAAGTTTTAGGGTATCACAAGGGTGATCATCCATCGCTATATAAAGAAAATGTTGCAGAAAGAGGTAAGCTTTGAATGGTATAACAGGCAGAACTCTTCTGTAGTGCAATCTACCTTATTCCTGTTGTTACTATTATCAATCGAAATTTAGAGAAATATAACAAGATGAAAAAGGAAATTATATAAACAAGGACTTCAGCTTAAAAAAGGCACCCTCTCCTTCAATAAGTGCACATGTAGTTCAGTATTTCTCTTGGCAAAGTTTAGGCATGTCTCTAGTTAACAAATATATTCTGCTGTCAGCCCTTTTCAAGAATTATATTTGATGCTGGATGCCAAATAACTCCTTTAACTATTAATAAATAACTCACAGATATCTTAGCTAGTGTGCGCTTGAGGAATTATGCTAATAATACTTTCTATGCTGGAGACAAGGGAAATTCCCCCCATGAAAGTTCTACTTTTGCTGACATGTTCTCTAGCCTCTGCTTTCAGAATGGGTTCATTCCTACTAGGACAGCCATTTAATCTCATGGAAAATTCAATCACCATCTATCTACTTGCTGATGTTGCTGAGAAAATTCCTGTTAACCCTGGAATGGGAAAGAATATGGATCCATCAGTTTGTAGTCTGCTCTAGGTGCTCATGTTTCATTACCTTCATAGTAATGAGTCTTTGTAATTTGAAAAGAACAGAATAGTCACTACCATGTGAACCAAATTACACTACATATTACATGCTACCCAACTAACAATAAAATATTTTATAGGCAAAAAAGAGCATTAAGTGATACTCTGATTTTTCATGGGGCTTGCAGAGAAGAAAGGATCTCTAAGGGATACTTAGATAAATTATACCCCAAATCTCAAGGTGTGTCTCTTACTTAGAACATTATTTTTAGTGGAATAATTTTTTTATCATGTTTATTTGAATCTATTTCAAGCTAGTCCCCTGTTAAGAGCTGCTTTGTTAATGCCACAGAGACCTAAATGCCTGTTATCTCAATCACTTCTCCTAACACTGAAGTAATTAATCACTATCAAGTAATACTAGTAAGCCCCTTTTCACACACGTTTTCCTTCTATATTTAGCTAATCCAACAGAAAATTTGTGGGGTAAATTTCATGCAAAGTGAAAGTTTGGAAAAAGAATCCTTTAACAAGGAAAACTACCCAGAAATCAGGACTTTTAAAAGTGTTTTGATTTCAGAACGTACATAAGAAGGGATTGCTTCTTGACCACCAAATCCACTGTTACTGTTCACTGTTAATATGTCTCAGAGCAAGAAAGAGGAACATGCAATGACAGTTAATATAAGAAGGAAAACCCCAAAAATTCAGACAACCCTCTTGTCTCTACTTTTGATTTGAAGATCTGATGAGTAGAAGAAACCTTCTTCTCATTTCAGGCATGATTTCATAATTCTATATTTTCCATATGATTAATATATTTATTTTTCCTAAGAGATGTTAGACATCAGTGCCTCAGCTTGCAGTTTTGACTCTGTGGGCACATGGGAATTTCAGCCCCCAAATCCAGAGAGTGCTTTAACCAGGAAGGGGAAAGTTCTGGATGACTTTGCCTTTCTCTTTCCCATGTAACAGCTTGACAAGCTCATCCCTGAGAATTGCTTACTGGAGTCTATTTCATCAGTCTTCTGGAATGGATGATCAGCTGAGCAGATTATTATCCAAACTAATTCCTTCTCTTCTTTACAGACATATAAGGTTATAAATTTCTATCTTACTGTCTTTATTTAAAGCTTTTCCCTCTGCACTTTTTGTTCCATTGATGATGGTTATTTTACAGTGTTGCTATTACTTGCAGTAGCATCCTATTTCACATGCTTCCTTGAGAGATCAAACATTTTTCTTATTTCAAAGCTTTGTATTTATTTTACAATAGCTGCAGTTGGTTTTGACTGCCATGGCCAGTTCCATACGCCCACTTAGGCACTGGTCTCACCTGGTGTTGCTCTCATCATTTCCCTTTTCCTTTCTTCCTCCACCATTATTACTTGCCATATACTTGCCTGTTCTGAAAGTCAGGTCTTCTGAGTTTAGCATTGCTAATTCTGCATCAGATTTGCCACCCTGAATCATATAAATGGATGTGATGTGTACCCATAAAAAAAAAAAATCCACTCATAAACTTTCCCACATATGCATCAAAGGAGTTTTGTGTTAGCCTCAGCTTTTGAGGTCTGTCATGACTGGTTTTCATCAGAATGTATTCAATGGTAATAAAGTCTGAAAATGGTTATCTTCTTGAATTGTAACTACCATATCTTTCTTTCACAGCTGGCAACAATCTTTTAGCCAATCACAAACATGCAAGGTCATTTCTTCTGTCAGACTGGTTGTTAAATGTCTGCAGTGAGACTGAGTTGAAGTTTTTGACTGAGGTCTACTTGGAGCTTGATCTTAGGGACATGCTACAGAAGAATTACTGATATATTTTCATTTTCTGCTGGAACAGTTACAGGGAATCTTCCATGTCTCAGCCTGATTGGACGGTCATACCAACAGTTATTCAACAAGCAATCGACAAAATTAAATGAGAAATTTTCTGACTGCTTTATCTATCATCACTAATGAGAGAAAAGAGTCCAAGGGAACTTTGCTCACCTTTTCAGTGCTGCATATAGTAATGATCAAATTTGTGAGGGACATTGGCAACTGCAGAGCTTTTTCTTCCCTTCTCTTTTCATTTAGACAATGTCTACCTCTACCCATGTTTGAATTACATCTAATCTTCAGATGTGCTTTTCTAGTTTGCTTCTGGGAGTACAGGGGAATCTGACTTTTGTACTTAATAATGAGGTGATGTAAAATTCCTTTTATTTCTAACAGCTGAGATCCATATTGATTCATTAAGTATCAAGACATTAATGTATCAAGGATCAAAAATAAGGGATTTGTAAATGAGGCTAAAGGTACTGTTTTAGTTTTGTCCATGAAAAATGACCCAAGCTCTTTCAAAATATTTATAGAGGTATGTAGCAGTGTTAACACAGACATATCTGCAAAAAAGTACTTTTTGACAAAACAAATCTTGTCTCACATACAGGACAATCCACCTACTTGGGAGTTACTTTGTCCATTTTTGAACAATTAGTAAAGCTTTGCCCTTGTGCTGCTTACATTTTAGTCTGAGTCTTGTATATGTTGTAACTAAGGAAGAACTGTCCACCTGTTTTGGCAAGCCCTTTTTGTTTTACTTTGGGTGGTTTTATCTTGACTTCAGTGGAAGAATAATAATTAAGAGGACAGAAATGTTTGTCATCAGCCCTTCTTCACTCAATGCATTTCCTAAGGAACTCAGAAACTTAAGACTATATATATAAAAATGTGTAAATAGCAGCAAAATCTACAATTTTAAAAGGGTAGTATTCTAAAAGGACTTATTGGTGCTCAACCATGACCATAGGCAGGGAAGCCCTGCATGCTGCCCTGCACTTCTTCCTGCAACAGCAACAACAATCCTTTTGCAAGATCAGGCACTTGTATAGGTTATGCTTCTGCAGGGATATAGGTGCTAAACATCTGGAGTCTGATTACTTAAGGAAAGCTTATTTTCCTGAGTCTCTTTTTCCAATTTGAAAGACATGAAACAATGAAGTGGGCTGTTCCATAGTGGGGAAAAAGTTATCTCCTTCATGAGCTGTCATGGCAAAGGCAGATGTGCTGAATACCCTTGATTTTGTTGACCTTAGGGAATGTGCAAACCTGAGGAAAGATGCTCTGAGAATAGTGGGGAGTATACAGAAGGCAGACTACTACAGCAAAAATATTACTGTTAATAGCAATAATTATATCTCATGAAAAGAAGCTTAATGATGGGGTTAGATACTTCTTTGATGAGACAATTTTCAGTTAGAGGAAGATGCGTGCACCCTGATTTCACTGGTATTAGAAGAAATGGAAAGAGCATTAAAACCTTGCTCATAGTATTGTTTCTAGGTAATGTCCATGATAATTTACTATTACATATTCCCATGCTTTAACCATCACCTATTTTCATGTGACATCTTCTTTGTCCAGGGCTGTTAGGTCGCTTGCTGCTTCTTCTCCACAGAAGCTCATACAGTCCATAAAGATGTTTTCATCCCCTCAGGGTCCATGGGTGGTATTTTTCATATCTGATTATGTAATATGTCATTCATCTGGCATAAATGAAATTACTGAAGACAGGAGCCTGAACAAGCCTATGTGATTGCTCAGCCTTCAGTCTAATGCTCTGATTTTGTGAGCTACACAGTGTAACACTTGACCTTATTAATGTATGACTTCATTACCTATTCCTGAGCACTCATTGGCCTTCCAAGTGTTAGCATGAGAGTAAAATATACTTAATGTTCTCATTCCAAGCCATGTCTTTCTGAATAGGTTTGGTTTTAGCCAGATTTGTGAAAGATACAGCCCTCTGATGAAGATTGGTTAGCTCCACTGGAATCCAGAAAACTTGCCCCTTGGAGAAATAACTCTACCCTGCTCAGACAGTCCATGATAGAGTGAGCTCTGGGATAACTATCTACCTAACAGTAAGTTTTATAATAATTGCTGCTTGTAGGGAGGTTCTTGCCTTGTTGGACTATATCATAGTAGAATGAGGGAAATGCTGAAAATACCAATGAGTTTGTTCCAGTTATTCACTGTCAGTGTTGCCTCATTTCTCTAGATTGCAACAGTCCAGGAAAAGATGATGCCACAATTGACTTCAAAGACTAGCTCATGGGATAATGCATATTGCCTTCAAGAAATTAGATAAATGTCTTTTCATCTGAACTTCACTTTTCTTATGTTGTATAACTAAGTAAGCTGCTGGCAATATCAAATATTTTTCTGCTTGCGTTTAAACACTTTTAAACTCTTATGATTCAATGCATATGCTAATCATTTTGCAATGTTTTCAATTAGTAGAAATAGAATTTATAGTTTTATTTCAATTTTTCAAATATTGAACTTTTCATTAGCCAACAAAGAAAAACACTTAAATATTTTCTGCCAAAACTGCTCCAACTTTCTGATGGCTTTCCCTTAGTTACTTCATTTTCCTTCAGACTGCAGCATAGATTCACAGTTAGCATTATCTAGCAGTGTACCCAAAATTAATATCCTCAAGCATTAAATCTTCTCCTTTCTTCTAGATTCTCCTGGACAAGTCTAATCTTCCAAGAGAAACTTTAATCACTACAGCCTGAATTGCAAGTGTATTCAAGGGATGCAGTTTATAGACTAATTCATCAAAAAGGCAGTCCTAAGTAATAAATAATGAAAGATTATTAGAAGGTATGATCTCAGCCACTTATCTTTTGGATTTACACTCAGTGATGAAAAAAGAAGGAAAGATGTCAAACTGTGTGAGTACTACAAAATATGTGGCAATTCAAGTGAAATCTTCTGTGCTTCAATATGATTTTAATATAAAAAATAGCTCTTTAGAGGTAAGTCTCTTGAATTTTTTTTTCGAGAACACTAAATTAATTGAAAGGTAGCCAAAAAGAATCCCATATCATAGGTCAGTTTCATTAAAATGATGATATTAGAAATGTCATACCATATAACCTTGAAGTTATGAATCTATCATATGATGGAGAAAGTTTCTGGACTTCCAGAAAATAATGTAGTTGGAAGTAAGCTGCTATAGAATTAATTAAGTTCTGGTCAGACATCTAAATGATCATGTGAGGAAGAGCATGAATGAAAGAGGTGGTCCAGAAGAATTAGCTCAGTCGTCGCACACTGAGCTGCATCTGGTAACGAATATTGGATTTGGATCAGAATGTCATGGGGAAAGGTCTCCTTGTTGAAAGAGCATTGCAGAGTATGTATAAAAAAACATGCATTCGTAAGTTGAATTAGTACAACAGTAAAGAGAGATGGAAAAACTCCAGATGAAAATATTTTCTGTCAGAAAATGTGATTTTGTCAAAATGTGTTGCTTTTAGCAAATTTCTAATCCTCCATAGGTTTTGATACGAAACTTCTTGAACAACTAAGTTCCTTGACAACTCACTCCTCAAATCCTTACCAGTTTACCTGGAAGACTGCTTGACAGAAGTATTGTTTCTGAATTTTGCTGTGTTACAGGTTAATTGGTTCCTTGAATTTCTCTTAATGAGAACAGAACTACAGGTTAGTACCACGTAGTTCTCAACTCCTGTCTCTGGGGTGTTGTGAATGACTCTGGGATATCTGAATGCAATGGCTGTGGCTCTGTCTGGTTTTCTTGTTGCCTCACTCCAAAGGGCACAGTGTTACTTTTGGGTTCTGATACTGAAGATATTTCAGAGGACTGATCCACTGTATTGTACCAGGTCAGTTAGTATTTTTCTAAACAGGAAAATTGTTATGAAGACTCAGACTAATATGGCTGGTAGGAATTTGTGTTTGGTTCAATGGTTGCAAAAATCAACTAGGTTTTGAGTGCTTGCTTTCACATGCTAGATTCTTCTCAGGTAATGTTGACTGTTGTATTACAAACAATATTAATAATAATTGTAAATATTCTGTAACTACTGAATTACAAAATGCTGATGAAATTCAACTGCAAGACACTCATTCCTCTTGCACTGTCTCCACTTTGAGAACAGACAAAATTCACAGGCTTTTCAGACTCAAGCTTAAGAAGAAAAAAAATTAGAAAAAAATTAGGTGTGCAGGCAGGAACTGATGTGTTACAGTGTGTGTATCATGAAAGTACTGGAGTCCTACATTCCATAATGACTGAGAGAAAAGCTACAGAATCAGATTCACCTGAAGTATCTTTCTCTCCAGCCTCAATATCCCAATAGACTTTTCTAGCATTTAGCATCTATAGATCACCTTCATATGAGTGGATTAGGCCAACAAAACCCTTCGTGAAGTATCTTCAAAGTTTCATTTTTCTGGATTATATTCTACTGTGCAAATGGTAAATAGCATCTAGACAAATAGAAAAAGTAGAATGACAGTAGTCATTCATGCAATTAAATTCATGCAATTCATGCAATTCATGCAATTAAAGATTTATATGTAGACTGATACACTAATTACTAAAGGTTTTAATACAAATAATTTACTATATTTTTTTTCAAATTTGTATACTGTTTCTAATATTGCAATATCCATGGAATATTACAATCTCAAAGTGTATTACAGGTTGGCTTAAGTGGCATAAACGTTTCATAGAAGAGGCAAAGTTGATAAATTACTTTTTTATTAAACAATTTTCCATTCAAATGTTCTTTCTATAAAACTGAAGTTTTACAGGTTTGTATCAATATTGAAAAAAAAAGACACAAATTTAGTGCTCTGTGAATAAGAATGGAAAAAGTAATTGGCTTTTGGGGCCTTTGTTTTTTGTTAGAAGTTTTTTTAGTTTTTTTCAGGGCGTTAGTTTTGCTGCTTTTTTCTTTTTACTCAATTTAAAACTCTATGAATTAGATATTGCTTATAATTTTTCAGGTCGGTGAAATTCAAACCTTATCTCTTTTTTTCAGAAATACCTTTTTTTTCCTTGCTAAATGTGCATCTTTTCCTCCAGACTCTCACTCTTTCTATAGCATAGAAATTTTGTTTGCCAGTTAGATGTTTCCAAGTTTGAGTTCTCATTGACTTTGCTGAGAAGTAAAGATACTCAGTTCTTCACAGGAATAACCATGTGATTGATTCCTGAGTTCAAGGTTTTAGTAGCCTTTTTACTCTTTAAATCTAAAAGAGGAAAAAAAGCTACAAAAATTTACAGCAATAATACAAGTCATATAGAGTGATTTTTCAGAGAGAGTAGTCCATTGCTTGCCTGTAACTATGGATGGTTTCTGAATGTAGAAAAGACCAATTGCTTCTCCAAAGAACTCAAGATTTTAAGAATAAGATGGGAATTTTAAAAGCTACTTTTTAGGTATAATAAAAATAATCTATTGTTGATGTAATGGTATTTTAGATTAGGGTTTTCAGCTTGTAGACTGTGTTAGTAACCAGCATTTGCAGAATTTTGGTCTCCCTTGATACAGAGTCCTCATTCCCAGGCTGTGCTGTCCTTCTTCTCTGGGCTGAACACTTTTTTAGGAGAAATTGTTGCATATTGTATTTCCCTCTTCCTTAGGTTTATTTTAGCCTAACTATTTCCATGATTTAGTTCACAGTGTGAATGTAAAAATTCCTCAGTCCATTTTTAGACGAAAGAGCTGGTGACAATAAATAACTTCAGTTCTTGGGTCAGGATTTCCAGTGCAGTCTCAGGTTAGATGTTCTCCTCTCTCTCAATACGATTCCCAAGCCCCAGCAAAGCTCATGTTGCAGTCACAGATTAAAGCTGGAAGAAACTTGTCCTTATTCTGACATCTGTAGTTGAACAAGTGTGCAGTATCCATGCTATGGTGTAGTGCATGTTATACTTTCTTTGAAGGAAGGGGAAGAGCAGATAGAATACAAACCAGGTATAACCATGTTAACCCACCACGTGTTTACAACTATGACTATAAATGTGTAAACTATAGCTTTTCTGTCCATTAGCCGTTTCACTTTTCCACTAAAGGAAGAGAACTCCGGTTCATTCAGTGTTGCTTCTTTCTCCAATCCTTTAATCTGTCTCATATATCTTTTTTCAAACACTTTCCAATTTATAAATACATCTTTTAAGTTATGAGTACCAGGATTGGACATATTTCAAGCTTCAATAATGCCTGATACATTAGCAACATAGTAATAAGCGAAAGGAAGTACTTTGCCTTATTATAATTAATAATTTAATTAACTACAGCAGAGGTCACTGTCAAAATGAGAAATAGGTTCTTCTGCTCTAGGCTCTACACTATCCCCTAAAGGAGGATGCTGCTGCAGACTGTGCTCTTCTGAGATGAATGTCTTTATATGTTTTACAGTATGAAAACCCATATTTTTAATTTGTACCAAGTCAGTGAGTGAACGAAACTATATGGCCTCATTCTCATCTCTACGTTCTGGTTTTATGTCATTTCTGTTCAACACAGTGAAATATTACTTGTGTATTAGAAAGCACCTTTATTCTTTTTCTGGATAATCACTTCATATTTGTCTGTCTGCTCTCATTATCAGTTGTTATTAAATCCCTTTTCCCCATTTCACTCATATATGCATTGATAAGTTTATGTGCACATACACAGAGACACACAAATATTGTATGCATGAGTATTATTAAGAATGGCTTTAATTTTCCTTCTAAGCCAAGTTGGCTTATTACCAGAGCAGTTGTCCTTCTTTATTGATTGTGGCTTCTGGATATCTAGTAGAATATTCTTAAACAGTTCCTAATTATTCATATTCTTCTGTTTAAATTCTTTCTCCCAATAGATTTGGCTTTATTTGTTCTCAACTTTGGAAAGCTGACTCTTTTAGAGCTCCAAGTAATTCAGTAGCTGCCATAAAAATTCTGAAACAAAGCCCAAGGAGGGTTCCTGACCTCCTCTTGGTTTGGTTCCAGAAAGAATATGAAAAGGGGGATGATGCACAATCTTGATTAAAATTAATAAGTTTCTGAAAGAGAAAACTAAGTTTTAGAACTCATTGTAGATTTTAATGGTCGGGAATCTTGACAAGCATTGAAAATCCTTGTAGTTGATAATGCTGGACTTCTCATGAGCAGTACTATTGAAATGGAAAGTACTGATATCTTGGAGAAATGGACTCTGGAATGGTTGTCTGTGACAGTGTGAACTCCCCTTTTTTTAATCTATTCACTAGCACACCTCATTATGACTGAGAAATGCCTATATTGTTGTTACCAGAACAAAGATATCAGTTTGTTACTCTTCTGCATCATGGTTCAACCAAGCCCCAGGCTGCCGCTTGCTCACTCTCCCACCAGCAGGATCGGGGACAGAACTGGAAGGGTAGAAACCAGAACACTCATGGATTGAGCCAGAGACAGTTTATTAGAGAAAGCAAAAGCTGAGAACACAAGTAAAGGAAAACAAGGAATTAATTCACTGCTTCCCACTGGCAAGCAGATGTTCAGCCATCTCCAGGGGAGCAGGGCCTCATGACATGTAATGGTGGCTTGGAAAGACAAACACCATCACATGGAATGTCCCCCCACCTTCCTCCTTTTTCTCCCCAGCTTTATATCCTGAGCATGATGTCCCATGGTCTGGAATATCCCTTTGGTCACTTTGGATTACCTGTCCTGGCTACGTCTCCTCCCAGCCTGTCAGGTACACTGTATTGGGTTGGTATGCCCAGGTTTTGGTAGCAGGAGGGCTACAGGGGTGGCTTCTGTGTGAAGTTGCTGGAAGCTTCCTCCGTGTCTGACAGAGGTAATCCCAGCCGGCTCAAAGGTGGACCTGCTGCTGGCCAAGCCTGGGCCAACTGGAAATGGTGGTAATGCCTCTGTGATAACATATTTAGGAAGAAGAAAAAACGTTATTGTGCAAATCTAATTGTGTCCAGAGAAGACCAGAGTGAGAATATCTGAGAGAAACAACAGCAGACACCAGGGTCAGTGGAGAAGGAGGAGGAAGTGCTCCTAGCAGCAGAGCTGAGTTTCCCCTGCAGCCCGTGGTGCAGCAGCTGTGCCCCTGCAGCCCATGAAGGTCCATGGGGATGCAGAGATCCACCTGTAGCTTGGGAAGGAGCCCCACCTGGAGCAAGTGGATGCCTGAGAGGAGCCTGTGAACACATGGGAAACCCATGCTGGAGCGGGCTCCTGGTAGGACCTATGAAGCTGTGGGGGACCCACGCTGGAGCAGCCTTTTCCTGAAGAACTGCACTCTGTCTGAGTCACCCATGTTGCAGCAATTTCTAGAGGATGGTTGCCTGTGGAATGGACTCACATGGAGAAGATCATGGAGGGACCCCATGCTGGAGCAGGGGAAGGACTCCTCTCCCTGAGCAGTGACAGAAACATCATGTGATGAACTGCCTGTAACCCTCATTCCCTGTCTCCCTGTGCCGTTCATGGGGAGGAGGTAGAGCTGGGAAGGAGGGAGGAGTGGGGGAAAGCTGTTTTTGAGGTCTTATTTTGCTTCTCATTATCCTGCTCTGATTTCATTAGTAATAAATAAAATTATTATCTCTGAGTCCGTTTTGCCCATGACAGTGAGTGGTCTGTGTCTGTCCTTATCTCAACTCATGAACCCACCCTTCATTATATTATCTCTCCCTGTCCAGTTGCAGAGGGGAGTGATAGAGAGTCTGTGGTAGGTGTCCCCCATCCAGCCAGAGTCAACCCACTGCAGTCCTTTTGGTGCTGAAACCTAGGAATGACCCAGGGGCTGACCACAGTCTCCTCCCCAGTGTGGCAGTACAAAAAACAGAAGAGGCCTTGGCCCTGTGTAAACCCTGCTCAGCAATAAAAAAAAACATCTCTACAGTGTCAACCCTGTGTCCAGCACAAATCCAAAACACAGCCCCATAGCAGCCACTGTGAAGACAGTTAACTCTGCCTCAGCCAAAACCAGCACAGGTTCTAAGGGAGAATACTGTACTTCAGTTTTAAAAACAGAAAATGAAGTTATTTCATTTGGAGAAATAGGTCCTCTAGTTTCATTTTCACATATACAACATTACAATCTCTAAGCATCAGCTATATTGTGTCATGAAATAAAAGTGTTCCTTGAGATCTGGCCTGCAGACTTGTTTTGAGAAGAAACATTCTTCATTTTCTCAGCCTGGCATGTCAGTGTTGTACTGGATACAAGCATTCTGAAGAAAAATCCCCAAATATGCACTTAGAAAAAAGGTAGCCAAAGATTATACAAAAATAGGAAGTACAGTCCAATTGTCCACACAGAATCAAACCCACTCTTCCATCACCTGTTAAGTAATTATTGAAAGAAATTGAAGTTTTCTTTCAAAACAATACATTTTACAATTAGATAACTGTTACTAGGGAGATTTAACTGAAGTTCCACTTAACAAAATACACTGTTTCTATAGGTATTTTTATTAACATAATGTGGTGTTTGGTTGGGCTGTTTCTATTTAACAGAATTCTTCAGATATATTCAAAGACATTGTTGTGAACTATGGTACGGCTGAGAAAGGTCATGCTACCAGTGCTGGGTCTTCAGAATTCATAACACTTCTGAGCACTTCACCTGGTAAGAACATTTTGTGGAGGGTCAGCTGATAGCCTACTTGACTTCCTTTGAAAATCCAGCTTCTTTAAAGTTTAGTACAAGTGACCAGGGTGAAACATGCATGCTAGATTACATGAAAACTTTTCCTACGTGTAAAATAAATGCCTCTGGTTTTGTTTGGTTTTTCATTTGTGCTTCTGTTGTGCTTCTTCTTTTTCACTTTAGATAGAAATGATGAAGAAAAATATAGATTTCTGTTTAGACCAACTCTTTTATGTAGCTGAACAGCCAGACAAACAAAAAAGTTATTCAGGGTATCCTAAACAGTCCTTTCCTCATCTGTTCCTTCAACTTTTTGCAATTGTCTTCATTCTTTATTTTGTAGATTCTTTCTAATCTTCACTACTTCAGAATTATAGGGGTCAGCTGGAGAGTTAGAATTCTTTTTCTCATGTTGTAAAATTTCATTTGGAAAAGCCAAGGAAAACTGCAACAATATACTCAGGAATTATTGATGATGGAGGGAAAACTAAAATTTGATTTCCTTACATCTGCTTCTAATACCTTTTCTAAAAATTATATTAGTGGATCAATGTTGAGTTTTCATTTCTTTTCAGATAGGAGGATCTGCATGTATACTTTGCATCTTTCTCGCTTCCAACCAAGGTTTCACTGTCTTCAGAGATACAGCCTATCTCTGCTGTAAAATTATTTTTTTGCAAGAAATTTTTTGCTGAATATTCCATGGTAATTTGTGGTAAACTAATCTTTAGCTGGAACACAGAAAAAATTACCTTGTGAAAGTCCTACTTGTAGCCAAGTGCCACTATGATGTGAATTGTTTCAGGATGGATCCCAAGCTGAGTGCTCTTTCCATGCTGCAGATCAAATGGACATGTTTTACAGCAACACAATGAGTCAATTTTTTTGGAGCTGTTTTGAAGTCTCCATTCCATCTCATTCAATTTTCAGCTGCCTCCACTTGTTTAGCCTCTTATCAGCTTACATATATCACAAGGATAAGACACTCCTTTAGCCAAGTTAATTACATTGTCTTCATCCATGCAATCATGAGCAGGCCTGGTTATTTTAATCATCTTCACGCCTACTTTCTTGTACACACTTTGCTTCCACGGTAGCCATTCTATAATGTGTGAGCTGGACCCTTGCCTAGAAGTAAGCCGATCCCTGCATTACCCTGAAATGTTCTCACTGCATTTGCTTCTAATTGGGTAATGTGCTGCCCTGTTTTCATATGTTTTTCGTTCCTTGCTATCAAACATTCCATGCTTTTTTCATGACATGATTTATATGACTTCCTTGTCACCTACATTCCTGCCAATTCTCCCAGAGATTCATCTCTAAATTGTTCTGTTTCTTCCAAAGTCTCACCCTCATACTGGTGCTAATTGAGTATTTGCATACCCTGTTCCTTCTGTCTGGAACTCCCAGCCCTTTTAACTCACTGGATGTCCTTTGCCAAACACTTTTAAAAGTCAGGCTGAAACTTTCCCCTTTGAGTATTGCTTTTTGTGTTCATATGTAATCCCTTTCAAATTGTTCGGAGCCCAGAAAGGTTTCCACATTCAAGTGATCAGAAATGAGAGATAACAGCAGGGTTTCAGGCCAAATCAGATATAGAATGATCTGTGAACCTGTAATTTCCTTGTAGAATTATACAACAGTGACAATCTTATGATGATTATGTCACATACTCTGACAAAAAATCAGGATGTCCTCCTTGTAAAAACAAATCCAGGAGGTCCTTCATATTCTTGAGCAGGTACAGGCCTGCTACATTTACGTGCAGCAATATATTGGATAGCTTAGAGTTGTTGGAAACTGAAAGTCTGCAGTTTAGCAGCAGCTAGAAATTGTTCAGCTATCTAGTTTCAAAGCAGTAAGTTCAAAAACTAAATTTCGTGTAAATGTTCCATGATTAGCAAGAAGTTAACAGAAAATCCTTCCAATAAGTCAAAGGATTCAGCCTGATCCGATCACTTCCCTCTCTTTCATCATGTGTTCAGCTCCTTCTGTTCCTCTTTAAATCTTGCTGTGTCTTGCCACAGAATTTAGGTCTTGTCAATCTACCAGTGTTGTGCCAATACATAAATGACATTATCAACTTAACATCAGAAGCTGCTATTAACATATCAGTGTAATCTCCAAGATAGAATCAGTTTAAAAAGATGATCAGTATAATACCTGTCTGTCAAATTATGAAAATAAGCCATGGTTGTGGGTTTTTTCACTATATTAATCCTACACCAGCATTTCTGCTAACTTGATTTCCTAGTTTAGTCTCCATTAGAGTTGCATTGGAGAAATACTGAGTTTCTGGGAACTTTAAGCAATAAACAATGTTTGTGCTTACCAAGTAGAAGGATTTAGTAAATAAATGGCATAAATGTATTGTTATGAATGGGAATTACTTATGTAAGGTTTTTCAGAATTGGAAGAAAAACTTTGCTGAAATGCAATAATATATTAAAAGTGTAACAAGAGATTAGCTGGGCAGTAAGCACAAGGACTGGCTTGTAATTATCTAGAGATTTCATTGTTGGTCAGACTCCCTTCATAACCACTGCAGAGGGGACAAAAATCTATTGAAGTTACATACAAGGGTCTAAATTACCTGCCACACTGGCATATGCCAGAGGCAATGCTTTTAAGTAGCTGGAGTTACACCAATATGTGACAAATTTCCCTACTGCAAAATTTAATAAATAGAAAGGAATCTTAGATGCTCTTCTTCATTGCAAATAGCTTACTGAAGCGATAACCATGGTTTACTTTACAATTTTGTCTTTTAGAAGTTTATTTCTGAAGCTTCTTCTTTTGATTCCTCATTGTACTTGAGAAGAGGTTTGTGCTTTCCAACATTTCTTAAGAGGGAAACATGCCCTGAACCTTTCAGAAGTACAACCACCTGCCAGTCCTGCAAGCAAGCACCAATGCAGCAGCAGCTGTCTCATACTCTCTGAAGGAATTAGAGAAAATAAAGTCTGCTTTGTATCTAGATGCTGAAGTTAGAGTCAGGAAAAAAGGATGTTAATGGTGTAGACATATAAATATTGAAGTGAATATTTTATTTGAAAAGGCAGATAATACAGACTGTTACATGCACATTTATTACCCTATTTCCTCTGTTGATTGTGTCTCCTGTGTGATTTTGGAAGGGTGAAGTAAGTCTTAGGTTATGAGTTCAGTTCTTAGCACTAGATTTGAGAAAATAAATCTTTAAATAAATTAGTGCAAGTTTAAACTAGCAGAGTTTATTTTAGTGTGTTCAGTTTAGCGTTCCCAGTATGTGACAGTGCACTGTGTGTCCTGCTGGGAGGGATGAGTTGTTGTGGCTGTACAGGAGCTCAGGGCCACAGCCATGGCTCAGAAGCAGAGCACCTACTGGGAACTGCTGTGGTCAATTTGACTTTACACTGCACATGTATTCTGTACATACATTTCAGGCACAGAAAACATTTTCAGGCACCAAATAACCTACAGCATTTAATGGCATAAAAGAAAGAGAAGCTTCATTTTGCAGCTCTAAAACAAAAAAATCTTCACCTTAGTGAGTTCCTAGCTGGGTCACAGCTGGAACAGAAATTGAGTGCTCAATATTGGATAATCTGATTTTAAGGTTCCAAATAAATGCAGAAAGGAATTGCAACTGGTCTCTACTCACAAAGAGCTACTGAGCACACACAAAACATATTTCTATTGTAGTGGCTTACATCAGGTTTCATTCTGGCCTCATATTTAAGCTTTTACATGGTTTTAAATGCTTGCTGCAAAGTCAGATCTTTGAGAAAGACATATGACTGGCAGAGAATAAATATTTTACATGGAATAATTACCTATTGCCTGAAGTCTTTGGCATGCTATCCAGCAAGAAAAAAAAAAACATTTTAATACATGCCAACCACACCTACAAAAGATAAGTACCGTCACAAATCATACTCACTCATTCCAAGATTATCATTTGATAACCAGTCCAAATTGCTGTTGAGATAATAGCACGCCTTTTGATGTTACTGGCAAAGTGCAGGTAAAAATATTTCTGTGTTTGGCTTTCACCATTAGAGCTAAGATTTTACAAAACCTAACAATAAAACAAGAGCCAAAGCATAGGAGGAAGAATATTTTCTCATAGTAAATTAGATAGACTTCAGCATACTTTGGGAAAAAATGCCACCTAGTAGAAATAGACAATTAAGTGAAAAGTGTATAAACACAATTTATTTTACTAGGCAAACTTTAGAAATATGTGGTACACTCTATTTAGTTTAAGCCTAGTTTTCTTAGAGGCTTTTGGAAAATACTTGCAGCAAATATAACAGGTTCTTCCAACAATGAGAGAAGCTAAGTAACTTCAATGGAAAAAATCCAAACTGACTGTATCTTTGTGGCAGATTTCCTTGACACCTCAAGTCCCCGTCCATTCAAACACTGCCTCTCTAGCATCCCAGGAAGCTTTAATCAGTGTCAGGTTTACACCAGTACAGAGCAGAATCTCTGGTTTATCAGTTTAAAACAATGGAATCCTTTATGCAGGGAGATTGTGACTCACTGCCTTGTTTGTCCTAGCTAATGAGAACTAACAGCAGTGTCTGTAATGGATGTGCCATGGATATTACTGTGGGAACGTGCCTTCAGGAAGAGATCCAACTATCTTCCACTGTGTAGTCAAAGAGGATTGTTATTAGAATAACTTTGGAAACTCATGTACAAGATGTACTTGAATTGCACAGTGAATAAGTTAATGATTGTTCTAACTTATCATAGCTGTTCTGCACATATGTTCAACATGCAGCTTGTTGGCATTTTGGTGCTGTGCATGTGTGTGGGGAGAGGGGTGTGAGCAGACCTAGTCTGCTGACTCATCTTGATAGATGGATTGGGTTTTATCATCATTGAATCAGAGAAACACTGCATGGTTCTCCAAGATGAAATAGCTTGAGGGAAAAGAATAAACATCCTGCATCAGACTTTACAGTAAATCAGACCAAGCAAAGGCTCAATTCAAGTGACTGGAAGCTTGCTCAGGATTTCTGCCAAGGTTTGTTACACCATAAATAAAAATCCACAAACTAGGAGATGAAAATCTTTTAAAGATCCTTGATTGCATATTTGCTGTGTGGAAAACTCTCAGGGACAGCTCATCTCCTGGTATTTCTGTTCTCCTGCTAGGGAGGCAGAGATCCAGAGCAGAGCATGTAGACTTGACCATTTCCTGCAGGAGCAGAGTGTTTAATAAACCATCTGGGAGGAGAACAGCTTCGTAAAGTTCCTGAGAAGTGAAGAGTTATAAATGAAACTATTTACACCAGGCAACAACAGCAACAGATCTTTGAACACCTTCATCATTGTAATAATTTCTTATACATTTCCTTTTTAAGAAGGGCTGTGATCCTGATTTTGTGTTTACTGTGTTTGCTGTGATTACTGATTCATCCAGTGCATACAGCCACTGAAAGGGTAGAGAAGCAGCATGTACTTGTGACCAAGTGAAGACATGCATTTCAGTTTATTTCACATGATGAAATTTTGCTGGAAAGGTCAGGACTGTGAAGTATTTAGTAGGAAAGAAACAGATGAGATAAAGCATAAAAGCTAGCAAATCTGCTTTTCAGTTATTCATAACACTTCTTGTCTCAGTTACGCATGTTGTATAATGTCTGTATGTTCTCCTGCATGCACCATAAATTCTGTAACTATGTAAAAATATTTATGTCCTATTGGCTGGTGGGGGGCAGACCTGAAATGCATCCCTCACCTTAGCTAATAAGAAAAGTCTTTAAATATGTCAAAAAACTTCCTTTAAATCTCAGGTGAGTACTGCTACATTGAAATGCACCCACCATGAACCATGTCAGGGCTCTTATTGCAGAAATGAGCAGGTGTAACTGATCAGAGATTCAGTGAAGGACTGACAAGCAAGTGCTCTCTATAGTGTTATAGACTGGTTTGAAAATGCAATTTTCACAAAAAAAAGCTGTAAATGTAAAGAAAAAGAAGAGAAATTGAAATCATAAGTGGAAAATCTTGAACTTTCAACCAGAATGCAAATGTTTGCATTCTGAAAAGCAGCTGAAGCACTGGCTGAGGTATTCAAATTTCCATTCTTCTCTTCTGGCTTAACTCTTAAGCTAGAGCACACCTCCTCTGATACAACAAAGAATTTGTTTCTCCAACAAAAACATCAACATTTTCCACTTAAAAAATTGCAGAAACTATGAAGGGTACTTTAATCATAACCCAAAAGCAATAAATTTCCATTATTGAGAACTAAAAGAGCATTAGATGCTTATTGGACCTTTCAGGTGAGATGCAGAATGGGAACATAATGGAGAAATGGGATGTCTACAATATCTTTCCACTGTGCTCATCCACTACAAGGCTGTATGCAGTCTGGCAATAACATCTGTGTTGTTACTTAGACTGTCTTAAAACCCAGATGCTAAGACCATTTGATTTCCTCAATCTACTAGGCATAATAGAGACATAATCAGTCCCCAGTCTGTGCCCAGCTTCATCAAAATTGAGCACTATGTATCTGTGCAATTTTCTGCAAACTACCTTTCTTTTGTATTATTATAACCTGGAAATCTGATATCAAAGAATAGACAATCACATGCAGCTATAATTAAACAGGATTCTGAATATTAAATAAATTGCTAAGACTTTAAAAAAATTTTATGGATAATGTTGTTCAGAAAACTGAAAAGAAAAAGGAATTTTTCATTTAGTGTGGGAATGAATTAGAAAAAAATCCCTAAAAATAGATTCCACAGCCTACATGATATTACCATCATTAGATATCTTTCTGTCATTATTATTCAATATTGCATATGTCCCTTATTTCTCCCAGCAGAGAACCAGAAAACCTATTCTCTGAACTGGACTGACCTGGCATGCCGTACTGGTAGAAACCTGCCTTCCTGAAGAAGGGCAGCTAGGAAAGTCTTGGGAGCAGGGCTGAGGGAGGTCACCTTGCTGGGGCTGCTTTTGCATTATGGAACACCCAGTAAACCAGGTAACCTATGGAACAAGAGGAGCATTGACACATGTTTGGGGGCCTTGTGCAGGATGAAGATGTAATCAGCCATTAAACATTTCTAACTAGTATTAATAAGCCATTAAAAGGATAGGAAACCCTGCATTGCTATTCTACTCCTTTACACCTATTATCCTGTGAAATCTCAATGGATTTGGATTGGGAATATGTGCTTGTTAACATTTATCACAGGCATGACATAGGTAGTCCTAATGCCAATGGCAATCTGCCCCACAGAGCCCCCACACTGCATTACTTGTCAGCTGCTTTTTGGAAGCAATTCAGCCTGTATGCTGAATTGCAATGGCAAACGAGATGAACAGCTGGTCAGTGGGTTGTCCAAAAAGGCAATGTCTATTAAAGTCGGTTTAGCACCACTCTGTCCAGAGTCACGCATCACACACAAAGCTCCTTGTCCGTTGGAAACACAGACAGAATAAACTCATGACTTTCTGGCAGAGACTATGTAGACATTCTGTTTTTCCCAACCTCCCTTTCCCCTTGGTAAGCAATGTATTATTCTCATTGGAAATGTAAGGCATACTGAGACACATATCCTCAATACCCATGTAGGTGAAGAGGCAAAGTTTTACACATGCTCCTGAAAAGTGTGCTGTTGAGCATTTGGAGAGTAAATAAGAACTCCAGTATCCTTCTTTGTTTTGAAAAGTACTTATTTTCTCTACATATTTCAAAACCCAGTGCTCTAAATCCATAGAGGCATGTAGTGCTTGCACAGAATGAGAGAAGCTTGGCTCTTAAACACAGGACAGATCATATAATCAAAATCATCCTTTGCATACTTCTAGTCAAATGAAAGTTTGGCATTAAAGGAGTCTAGAAATTAAATCCCCTATGTAATTTAGCCAAGCTTTGGTATTCTTCTGAGAATTTAATGTTATAATACATTTGACCTCAGTAAATATTCCATATCTGCCTGAATATCACTTGCCACATTCTGACCAAATCTCCACAATTGCCTCCCTGCACTGTTTGGTAGCAAGAACGGACCCGGATGAACTGACAGCCTTAGAGTGTTTGTTGCTACCATAGAAGCTTCTGGACAGTCATTTACAGTGCCACTACAATTATTTCATAATGCTAACACAGCTATGAATTTGATATGAAATTGCATTTAAATTAAAATAATTCTCTTTAGTTCAGCTCTCATGTAAGAAGTACCTGAGCCTCTTGATTCAATCACCTCACTATGTCAGATTGCCTAGAGCTCATGATCAAACTGCTCTAATTCCCTTTTTTAAAGGTCATGTAAACATGTGTGCTTTGTGAATTAGATGCAAATTCAATTCCCTATTCACAAAGCTTCCTAGTTAAGTTCCTTACCTATCCCTCAATTGCAAGCCAGCATCTGACAGCAGAATATTGACTTTTGAACTGTGGTCAAAGGCATGATTAAACAAAGAAATAACTGCCCCCTGCAATGTAGAGAATACAGATAAAGGGAAGTGAAGCTACATTTTTTCTAAATGTTCCTAATTATGTAGGTCAACTAACTCACTTTTTAATATGGCTGTTCCCTTATTTTATTTGGGGTTTTTATACTGTGTTTTTATAGGGGTGATATCTGCTGAAGAACAATATGTAGATATCTGGTACCCATGGATGGGTGTTATTGAAGATGTTACTGTAATTAAGGACTGCTTGAGTGTCCTTTCTCACCAGGTGTGCTAAAACAAAAAAAATTGAAATAATGAATGCCAGTTTTAAGCCATCTCCATCAAAGACTGAATGAAACACACTGAACAGTTCACCATTTCAATAATAATAACAGAACAAGTATTTTTGATACTGGCATTTCAGTGCACCTATGAATAATAGTTTCAGTGCTGATTTTCCTAATTCTGAAAATAAAGTTATTACATTTATGGTCTTGTTAGATCTTTCCTTATAAGTAGTGACTAATTATCTGTGTGCAGTTATTCTTACCCTTATTACCTTAGTTCACCCCATAGGTCTGTGCAGAACAGGACCTTATCTTTGACTGGGGCTGATGATGGAAAAAAATCAGCAGAGTGTCAGCTTTCCCCAGACATCTACTTGTAATATCCTGGAAATATCTAGTCTGAAATAATCCTGAACTCACTGTTTAGAACTTTTCTGCTGTGCCAGACCTGAAATCTGAGGATGGTAAGACCCAGAAGGTCATCAGGTTTGTGTAACAGTTAGATTTTGCAGCCAATGAAATCTCAACTTCTGTGTTCGCCTCTAGGTTTTCAACCTCTAGGTTGCAGATTTTCAAAGACCAGGAGAACAAAAACATCTTTCAAGAATGTGAAAATCTGAGATGAAAACACACACACACACAAACAAACAAACTAACTACAAAGCAACAAGTCACCCACATCTGTTGTCATGCTTGGTAAACCACAAGATACAAGAAAAGCTGTGGGATTGTCTAGGGCAGACAGTTATTCAGGGTACTTTGATGCTTACCACAGGCAGTGCTTTTTCCAGGTGCATCACCCTACAGACAAACCCTGCTGTGGGAAGATCCACAGTTCTTGTTAGGCCTCAAGACTTCTCAAACTGCAGGAAGTTACAGCACTGTTAGAAAGGAAAAGAGAATTTTCTTGGTACAGTGCATTTTGCTGAGTGCCACGACAAGTTGTAATGATGAGGAAAAGGTAGACAGCAAAACATTTCTAGGGGGATGATAAAGAACCAGTATACGTGTAAATTCATCATTCTTATCAATAAACCACTCCCTGCAGACTCTCCTGGTATGCTTACCAAAGACAAGGCATACAGCTACCTCATGGGCTCAGTGTGAGATGAACCAGCATGCCCACCTTTAGGTCAGAGCAAGAGCTGAGTTTTAGCCACTCATCTGCCTTGAGGTCCCACTGTGGTCTTGATACCTATATTTCTTCCTTTCAGAAATAAATGCATGGCAATATTGGCCAGCAGATTTCTTAAAAAAATAAAATGAAATAGTAACTGGAATAAAAGATTAAAGGGAATTAAACCTAACAATTACTGCATCTGAATAGTTCATATCTTCTGCTCAAATCAAATATTTCAAACCTTGCTCCTACTTGAAAAGTTTAAAAAAATTAGTCAACAAGGTCTCTAGACCACTAGAGTTAATTTTCTTTACCAAGTCTTGGGAAAGAAAGGATAATCCAAGGAATTGCTGACTTGCCAAAGCAATCATAGCATTTAAAGAAAATGGCCCAGGAAATGATATATCAGTTATTCTGATGCTAATCTTAGGAAAAAAAAAAGTAGAAAGCTGGACAAAGTCAGCACTCTATCAACAGGGAATTATGAGCTAAAAATAAAGCTGTATCGGTCAACGTAGTTTCAGAGAAAGTAGTTCTTGTCAAATTATCTTATTTAGATTTTTCTTTTATAAGATTATAGGTCTGGTTGACAAAGGTAGCTGTGTTGTTACAGTCTAATCAAATTTCACTGAGGCATTTGACATACTACACATGACATTGTGTTTTAAAACCCTGCATTATATGTAATTAATAGAGCACAGATTAAATGATTTAAAAGCCACTTGACTGATAGCACTCAAAATGTATGCATTAATGGAAAGGCGCTAATAAGACACTGCAAGGCTCTTGGTCCTAAACCATTTTAACCTTTATTTGAAAATAATCTGAATTCTGGGCATAGTATGAAGGGGACAAAATGTTGATGCTATGAAAAGCAATCAGGAGTCAGCTGTCAGAGTGCGCTGAGTCTCCTGGATAGGTGGCCTGGATTCAGCGGACGTTTGAACACGCTGAAGTGCTGTGAACGGGGAGCAAAAGTGTGTTGTAGAGTGGAGCTGCCAGCCCATGCCCCCGGGGAAAAGAATCTGTGCATCTTTGGAAGAGTGAAAAACTCATCCAAAGTGGATGCAGAGGAGAAACCCAATCTTTGACATTAGGCAAAGTTCTAACAGGGAGCCAAAGTGGTGCCAGAGTAAGCCCTGGAGTGAGTGAAGAGGAATAGAGCTGAGGAGATTTTTATCCTAAAGGATATTCTATAGTGAGATTTGAAGGGGTAGAGCAGCTGTGGGGAGAGGAAGTTAGAGAGGGGGCAGTGAGATGGGGAGGTGGGCACTCCTGAAATGTGGTTCCTGGTGTTGGCCCACTCCTTTTCATAACCTCAAGCCCATTTCCCATCCTGCAAGTGTCCGACCACGGCTACTCACATCCAGCACCTTTCCCATAGCCACACTCTGCTTCTCACCCTGCAGCAGCTGGAACAGACTAGAGGGCTGGCAGCCACCACTGGGCCATCAGCTTTCCCCTCTCTAAGGACCCCCTAGGGGAAACAAATAATATAGGTCCTGTGGCTAGAGATTAAATGGTACTAGTGGTCGTTTCTGACTTCAGAATGCATGAATCATCCCTTACTTCTTGGGTGGGCTTTCCTCCTTGGTTAAAGGTCTACCAGGAAAAAAATAGAGCTGATTTCTAATCTCTTAGCACAAATCAAATGGCCTTGTAGGTCTGATAATCTCAGTCTGATTAACTTTGTGTTTCTTTGCCTGTTCAAATGGTATTTGGTGTTTCCCAGAGGAAAAGGACTGGAATCAGTAAAATTATATAGGAACATGTTGCAAATGTGCATGCCACATGTCCTTTTTTTATAGCTATTTACAATGGTCAGTATCTCTGTGCTTAAGCTCTCCACAACATTGAAAGTAATGATAATATTGCATATTTCACTTTGGTAGTACATACACAAAAATTGGAACAATACAGAGAAGATTAGCATGGCTCCTTGGCAAGGATGACATGCAGATTCATGAAGAATGACAAAAATTTTTTGAGCCAACAATATGCCCAGCAGGACTAGGAAAGTGATTGTCCCTCTACTGAGCAGTGCTGAGGTCACACCTTGAGTCCTGTGTCCAATTTTGGGCCACTCACTACAAGAAGAACATTGAGATGTTGGAACAAGACCAGGAAGGGCAACAGAGCTGGTGAAGCACCTGGAGCACAAGTCCGATGAGGAGAAGCTGGGGGAGCTGGGGGTGTTTAGCCTGGAGAAAAGGAGGCTCAGAGGGCACCTTATCACTCTCTACAGCTCCCTGAAAGGAGGCTGTAGCCAGGTGGGGCATTGGTCTTTTCTCCCAGGCAGCCGCTGACAGGACAAGAGGACACGGCCTCCAGCTGCAAAAGAAGGTTCAGGCTGGACATCATGAAGAACATCTTCACTGACAGGGCTTGCCCAGGGAGGTGGTGGTGTCACCATCCCTGGCAGTGTTCAGGGAAAGGCTTCGTGTGGCACTTGGTGCTGTGGGGTAATTGACAAGGTGGTGACCAGTCAAAGGTGGGACTTGATGATCTTGGAGGTCTTTTCCAGCCTTAATGATTCTATGACTTTATGATCTACTTAGTTTATGACTCTATAGATCAGGAAGAATTCCAGGTTAGTATATTCTTTTTAAACATTAAAGTATTTCTCCAACAGCTAATATTGAAAAAAAAGCCTTTACTGGAGTTTCATTTAGCGCATAGACCAATTAGTTAATTGCTCCATGCTAAAGCAAATCCTCAGCACTTTAGTTTTCTGAACTTCTACATAATTTTATTAATAACCAGTACCTTTATAATGGACCAAATTAAGCCAAAATCCTTTGTGCAAGGGGGCATAATGTTTGGATTTAAAAAATCCATGTGAGACTTGAATTTGTTGGTTAGAACCCAATACTAATTAAAATTAGACAAAATCCAACAGACCTTTGATAATCACATCAAAAGTTTGCATTCATTTGATGTGGATTGCCTATATTTCATTGTTACTCTCTTAAAAGATTATTTATGTACAAAGAGTTAGAAAAGAATATTAATATTTAAAAAGTGGAACTATAAGGGCAAACACTGATTCAGCATATGATTTAATTTAATAAATGTTTGCTTTATTCTGCTTAAAACCATGACTTGTGACATTTTTTTATGCATAAAGAGTGATCTACAAAGATTCTTAGTAAAATATATTTCTAGTGGAACAAGAAGTTTAGCTTGTTTACTGGGGACTGGATTCAACAGCATTTGCTTAACAAGCTGGGCATTAAGGAACCACATCAGTCATATTTTCATTCCAAATTTGCCACTGGTTTACTGAGCAAAGTTCCTCAGAGGAAAAAATCTGATTTCATAAAAGATCACACACACCAGCCCTAACAGTCTAAGATGCTGTACTGAAAGTTGTCTGGAAATTTGGCATATTTTATGAAACTAAGAGCAAAGTACTTTCCTCACAGCTGAGTACATGGAAGGCACAGCAGCATTATAAAAGGAGAGATTACCAAAGATGTCTAGACATGGAGAAAGTATGACCTCAGTTAGAACACTCTGGTATTTACTTTTCCTTTCTAGAGAGAGATATACAGTACTTCATGATTTCAGTATGCAAGGCAGCAAGGTTTCTGAGCAGTTCAGCAAAAATCCTCAGTTGACTGCAGGCTGGGAAAAATAAAAAAGAAATGATCTGAATAAAAATCTTCTCTGAGAGTCAAATAGGAAGCAGAGTGCAGCTACTTTTCATTCCATCACGCAGACAGTGTTTATTGCATTTTAAAGGTATCCACATTAAAAAAAACCAACAAAACTAACCCCAAACCACTCCAATATTATAAAGTTCCAATTATTTAGGAAGCATTTAAATGGCAGCTGGCTGTGTAGCCTTACTGCGGACTCAGAGAACACAGCAGAGAAACTTTGTCTCAACCATTCTTATTTCTCTACTCTGCTCTCGTGAGACCTCCATCTGGAGTACCTCCAGATCTGGGGCCCCCACAAAGGAAGGACATGGACCTGTTGGAGCAAGTCCAGAGGAGGCCACAAAGGCAATCACAGGACTGGAGCACGTCCTGTGATGGCAGGTTGTGAGATTTGGGGTTGCTTGGCCTGGAGAAGAGAGAGCTCTAGGGAGACCTTGCAGCAGATCTCCAGTACCTAAAGGGGGGTACAGGACAGCTGGAGAGGGACTTTTGACAAGGACGTGTAGTGACAAGGGGGAATGGATGGCTTTAAACTTAAAGAGTGTAGGTTTAGGTTGGACATAAGGAAGAAATCTCTGCAAGGGTGGTGAGACATTGGAGCAGGTTACCCAGAGAAGCTACGAATGTCCCATCCCTGGAAGTGTTCAAGCCCCAGGATGGGGCTCTGAGCAGCCCGGCCTAGTGAAATGTGTCCCTGCCCATGGTCGGAGGATTGGAACTAAATGATCCCTAAAGTCCCTTCCAACACAAACCATTCTGTGATTCTATTACATGTAGCTAACAATGGATTTTTTATATAATCTTGGGTTCAGGGTCCCAGTTTTTCTTTCTTACATATTTGAGTCTCTTATTATATTCAGTTATTTTATTTCTTTTTAATGGTACTCCTTAAATATTATTCCACATATGTGAAGTAGCATATTATTTTTGCTCTTCTTCTTTGAAGTCCGATGATAGCATTGAGAGACATTTATTGAAAGACACGTTGACACCTTGTTTTTGCGTAAGAAATTATCATTAAAGATTCTTAGTTTAATTAAGTAATACATTTAGTTCGCTGGCTGATCATTTATCATTTGTAACGGCTCAGTTCAACTTATGGCTCCCATCAGTCGTGCTCGCAGCTATGTATGTTGAGCCCACAAAGAGGAGTATCCCAGGAGTATCCTGTGAGTTAGGTAGTAAGAAATGCAAAACTGCTGACTTAATATCCTTGTAAAATACAATGTATGCAACTAAGCAACACAAAAAAGCTCTGTGTATTTTCTACATTGCAAACTCTTGTCCACCCAAGCTAGCCCAGCTGCAAGAACCAGTCTAGCTGCAGAAGCTTCAGGTAGCTCTGAGCTTAACTTTGAAGAATGAATTCCCTTGTGTTACTGCAGAATTGCTTCTGGTGCCTGAGCTGCTCAGTTATCTCTACAGTATACACTTACCCACTGTAAACATACCCACAGTGTCAAAGACTGCAGTAGAACCTGTCTTGGTTTTACTTGGGCAACCACTGTTTTGTTTTTAATCCCACAGTGTTTTTGTTTTGATCACACACCTTGAACTTCTGCAACGTTAAGGGAAGAGGTCTATAAAACATTGTTTACAACACAGCTCCATTCAATATACCATCCTGACTGAGTCCTAGGCTCAGGCCTTGTTATGAGTGAGGTAAGAGCACTGGTGGGGGAAAAGATTGTTGAATGTATACAGGTAATTAGGGCCTGCATCATTGCTTACACAAAGGGCTGGTAGAGGCAGGAATGCAGGCTAATGTTCTTTTAATGTGTTACCTTCAAATGTAGTGCCTTGGAGGGTTGTGTGTGTCTATATAAATAAAGAAAAAGCCAGAAATGCCAAAGTATAAATGGACAACACTGAACTCCTTAAGATGGCAAAAGGCAGTCAGTATAGTTTGTTTTCACGATGTGTGATTCCCAGGAGCCACAGCAGATTTCAGCAGGGGAAACCTACCAGAGAAGTCCTCTTGGCTGCAGATTACAAGATCTTTAAGGAGCTCTCTAGGAGAAGAAAAGAGATTACTTCCAGACTGTGACAAACTTCTTGGCACAAGCTAAAGGTGACTTTTCAGATGTTTACAACTAGTTTGATAAGATTTTCAGAAGGATGTCATTAAGCACCTCTTCAGCACTGAGGCTAAGCTTTTCTCAACCTGCAGGTTCTTCAGATAGACTTTGAATGTGCCAAAACTTAAAAAAGTAGCTGGTAGTTTACACTTTAATAATCAGCATAACAATATAACCTGTTAATCGTAGTCCCAAAGATGGTTGAAGTTTTCCAGGAAAAAAACTTCATGTGCATACCAGACATCTGAAACAAATAACTCTACCTTAAAAGCTACAAAGCTAGGTGAAAGCAAGTATCTCATCATTAGAATGGTGTTGGTCCAACACAGCAAAATAATCTTATTGGAAAGTCAGTTCAGTGGAACTGTATTTTTTCTTAGTATAAATCAACAATTATGATGACAATCTACTCAGGAAAATGTCAGATCTCAGGATAGTTAACTAATCAGTATATGTCTTTGAAAGAAAGAGAAAAAAATTAATTCCCTCTTCTTCAAGTGAGCCATAGATATACAAGTCTGACATTTTCTTTGGGTAAAGTTTTGTGTAGAGGGGTTTGCAATTATGTTTTTAAATCTAAATTTCACTTCAACGTGTAAAGGAGTATTTAAAGGGCAATTTTAAATAATCAGGAAGATCAGTGCCTAGCCTCCTGAACTGGAAAGTATTTAAAAACTAATTACTGACATTTCTGCTCAAGCAAGTTCATGTAACTCACTTGTTTATTGCTATACAAAAGAGAATTGATGAACAACATGGGGGGAAAATACAGTACTCAATAAAATAAAAATGAGGGAAGGTATTAATGTTTCCCTCAAATATGTATATATCTTTGATATTAGTGTGATTTCCATTTGTGCATGATAAAAAGATCAACATTAGAATTCTGAGGGTTGTTAACATGGCCTCCCTTTTTACATGCACAAATAACTGGGACCAGTTTGCAGAGTATGTTATTTGATAACAAATATACATTTAACTATCAGATTAACGGGTACATTAATGTATGTAGATGTTGACATATCCACATTTGCACCCATAATTACTTGCAGATGTAGTCTATGGGCACGAAAACGGCCATATTTTAGATACTACTCTTCAAGTCTACAGCATATTTTTATTCTCTAGTGATTCTGGCATGAGATTTTTTAAAAATAGTCAGATTCCAGTTAGGTTTGTGCCCCTAACTCAGGCAAGTGTTTTTTTAAATTTCACCTTGAAAGCACACTTGGAGTTGTCACTTTTCAAATGTACACAAGAATTCCATCTGCCTTTTCAAATTAACACGTCTCAGCCTTTGACTTTTTTTATCTACAGGAAAGTTATTATGAGACGTTTCTTCCTGCACTTAAAGGTTTTTCTCTATTACTTGGCTCCCCCTTGGAGCTCTTCAACTCCTCTCTCTAATCACCAAGGGTCCTTCATGGTGCCCTGCTTACATGCAAAGCGAGAACAAGCAAACAAAAGCTGTTTGGGCACATCATATTTCTTATAAATTGGTGAGAAAAAATAGAGAAGTAGCTCATTTATTTCACTACACTAAGAAACCCAGAAATCAGGAGAGAAGCAGGAAGGTAAAAATCCTTGAAATTCTGCCCTGTAAATTTGGATCAAAGATAAGGTAGAGAAGTAGAGAGTACTGCTAGAGAAGTAAACAGAGTAATAAAGGTAGAGAAGTAAAGAGAGTAATAAAGGTGACAGTGCTTACAGCTGCTGCAATGCTTTCACAATGGTACTGGTCCACACTAAACACCAAGACAGTGGTGATTTTATGGCCTCGTGGAATGGCAAAGAGACATTCTGCAGTCATAAATTAATCTGCTTATTCATACAATGGTAGTCTATTGTATTTCAAACACTTCTCTGACCATTAGAGAGTCAGTAAGATAGTCTCTGCCTAAGAGTTGAGGCGCCCAAAAGCCTTCATCATGCCTCTGAAAACAGGCCACCTTTCACTCTGGTGCTCCCTTTACCAGAAGCATCATCAGAAATCTCAGGAGTCTCTCGGCAAAGCTGGCAGCGGCTGCCTGTGGCTATTGGGTAAGGTGAGTTCTGTGTACAGCTGTAAAGCCTCAGATGCCAGATGAAAGAAACCAATATTGAATGATAACTCCTAAATGCTCAGACTATCTACTGTAATTCCTGTTCTGCATCCTCTCATCCCTTCTGCCTACCTTATGGCAACAACCTCAAATGGATTTGATCTACACCTAATCAGCCACCAAATGATAAAATGTGACAGAGCCACATGGGCCACTGACTAACTCAGAAAGTTGTTTTCCTAAAGGTGCCACAGGAATTTGATGTGAAGGACACTGATGTCATTATTAATATCCTTCCTTCCTGTCATCACTGCATTGAAATGGCTGAGA
The DNA here is from genome assembly GCA_013399945.1 of Ploceus nigricollis. Taxonomy (NCBI): domain Eukaryota; kingdom Metazoa; phylum Chordata; class Aves; order Passeriformes; family Ploceidae; genus Ploceus; species Ploceus nigricollis. The sequence goes on along the minus strand of VXBC01001852.1, from coordinate 988,570 downwards.
GCCTAATCTACTTTTGTAGTATGGTGTAAAGTTAGGGGCAATTTTCACAAAAAGTGAATTTGAGGAACTTTGGGGTAATGCCAATGCTTATTGAGAAAAATACAGCTTTAGATCATAAGACTTTATTTTATTCTGCAGGCTGACAAGGTCCTAGCAGTGCTTGCAAAAGAGACGCATCAAGGAATTCATCTCTGGTTTTTACATGCCGGTCGAAGTTAGGATAGCATCCTCAATAGCAGATAAGTTTCTGTGCTGCATTAGTTTTATTAGGGTCAGAATCAAAGTAGGAAACCTTTTTCGAAGGACAGTGGTCTAAGACAATGGTCTAAAGCCAAATGAACCCTGGAACCGGCATCACACAATTACTGAAATCTTTTCTCCTTTGTGCAGGTGGCAGATGACATTCTTTATGCCCCATTCAGTACAACAAATAGAAAGAAGAGAGGCATAAGAAAGCCAAAAATTAAAACCAAAATGCTTTAGCACTGAGAGGAAAGATAGCAAGAGAAAACAAAGTGCAAATGTTGGATGTTAGTCATATTGCTTACCACACCATTGAAGATGTTGAGATATTATGGTGATAAGTGTAGTAAAAGAATCCATCTAGAGCAAGGGTGGACTTGTCCGTGGAATTTTGGTGTTTCTACATTCAACCTTCTCAACATGCAATGCACTTTTGCCTTCCACCATTGCAATTAGTTATTTCATTGGCATGTTATGAGACTAACTAATGCTCCTACATTATTTTGTGTTCCTCAGAGAGGGATGATTTTGAGCTACACCCATTAGAGATGAAACCAAGTGTTATAGAGATAAAAATGTCAAATAACAGCAGTTCCAAATGGAACATAGATATTGAAGGAGACTCAGTCTTTAAGACAAGCAGAAAGGAAAAAGAAAGTTGGAGCTCTAACTTACAGTGTGGAAGCTAAAGAAATATAAGAGTGTAGTAATGCAATAGCTTGTTTAGGTCAGGACCATTTTGTGGAAGGATAGCAAAATAAATCTTCTAAAATGAGAAAATAATGTAGAACCAGAGTCTAGATGAAATACTTTTTATTAGACTCATATGGGTTATGGTTTTGAAAAGAGAAAAGGAACCTAAATCAAGCAAATAGAAGCTGATTCCATTTAAGATAAAGTGATAAAGAAAATCAGATATTCAACTAAACATTTACAATTTGAAAGGACAATCTTTGATGAGCTAATGGAAATGTTTAATAAAGCCCATTAAAACTAGAATCGCAAGGGATCTGGCCATGGACGAAACCTGTAATTTCAAAGTCTAAGTATTGAAACTTACAGAACATTTTACTTTAAGCTAGAGAAAAATTTGAAAAAACTCTCCAGTAATTTACAAATGAAAGCTGAAACTTTAGGCTGTCAAAATAGTTTCTATGTTTGGCCTGGAAGAAGATATTGAATATATGCTATTTCCTTCTTGAGCCATATAAATTGAGACTAAAATGCACAAGGAAAGAAGTTGGGCAGCTTTGCAGTCAAGGTAAAGCAGAGATTAAAGATAATCTAGGTGTGGCCAAAAATGAAACAAATTTTGCCTCAGGTTTCAAAAAGAACAATTATGTTGATTTGAGAGGAAAAACAGAATGTTTCATGGCAGCTTTCATTTACCCACCCTTGTTATCTCAACTGTGGTGGAAGTCACGAGTCTTAATGCACTCAAGTCAGGGGGATTAGAGGGTCTCCCTTGCAGAATTTATGAGAACACACCTTTCAAATCAAACACCAACTACTGTGCCTACGGTTAAAAGAGGAGAAAGTAATCAGGCATCTGTAAGCCTGTAACTCTGTAGACTGCTTTAGGACATATTTTGAAGGAAAAAATATTTAAAGACAATTTAACAGGATGTAAAACAACAAGGATTTAATCAAATGTAGATCATCCTAGATGTAGTTTCTAGACAAAGGAAGTGCACTGGTTTTCATATATCAAGACTTCAGGAAATGGTGCCAACTATGAAGCTTTCAATTTAAAATCAAAGAAAGGAGGGAAGAATCTGTGATGTGAAGTAGGAAATTATCAGGCAAATATTGGTAGAGGAACTGGAGATGAATTACTGGTAGAGTTCTTCAGGACTCAGTATTGAAACAGATGCTGATTAATACTCTAATGTCTGCTTTTCACGCAGGAAGCAAGAAAGCAAAATACAAATCTGCTTATACCCCTCAACTTGGTAATTTTATCGGTAGAGGATAACCAGGATATCATATAAAAGATCTGTATATTCTTGAGGAGTGACAGGATAGCAGCTCATAACAGAAAGTTCTGCTCCAGGGTGAGAGCATATGAGCTGAAAAAGATGTGAAAGAACCTGAGTGGACTAGCTAATTGCAAACTTATATAAGTTGCCAGTACAATGAAAACTCCCACAGTCTATGGTTGTATTAGATTTATTTCTAGAAAAGCCTGGACACTGTATGAGGTCTTGCAATACTTTCAAACTTCTCATTATACATGTTCAAGAATTATGAATTAAAATTTAAACAACAGAAAAGCAGAGATACTAAAAGATCACGCTGGGGGGACACATGCTGACTGAAAGAACATGGCCAAGTTAAGAGAAATAAGACTTAATTATAGACTTGAAAAATGCTTTACATCTGTGAATAAACAGGTTGGTTAAACATCAATAAGCACTAGATTCTTAAGGATACTGGTTTTGATGAAAGTTGACACAATGGCAGAAAACTGACTAAGAATGCATTTCACCTAGAATTTACCAGAACATTTCTAATGACAGAGAAAACAAAGGTACTTTGTGTTTTAAGCTAAAACTTCAGCAGTAATGCAGTAAATTCTTTGAGCAACAATTTTAATGACTGGACTCCATAACTCTTGCTAGTTCTGTATTCCTAAATGAGAGTAAACATGTTAAGTATTATAATTCACAGGTCTGAAACCCTAGTATCATCTAATCCAAACTCAAGAATGACACATTTCTTGTTTACACACCTACCAATCAGCAAAAATCTTTATCATGAGAACTATGGGTAGTGCAGTGAAAACACTGTGACTTTATTTCATTTTTCTTTTTCCTGAGCATAATACTGAGGAACTTCCTATATGGCTTTTATAAATGCGTGTGCTCTGAATTCTCAAACCTAATGTTCGCATAATTGTCTGAAGACCGTTGGATGTGTGTGGAAATTTCACAGGTTGAAACCCTATAAATGTAAACTTGCAGGAAGAAGGACGTGGGATTTGCCCAGAATTTCCAGAAAACTAAACAATATAATTATTTCTTATGAAAATAGGAAGAAGGGAAGGAGGGGGGAAGGGTAAGGAAGGAAGGCAGAGAGAAAGAGAGAAGTAGAGAGAGAAGGAGAGAGAGGAGAGAAAAAAAGAAAAAGAAAGAGAAAGGAAGAAAAAAAGAGAGAAAGAGAGAAAGAGAGAAAGAAAGAAAGAAAGAAAGACCTATATTAACTCACTTCAGTAAGGTCACTCACATGTCAAAGTCTTCTTTTCCTCACCAGCTTCTTAGTCCAGCCTGCCTCTTCCCCAAACCATCTGACACTTTCCCTCAACTTACACCACACATCCCGCTAGTTTTATTTTTCCAGAGCTAATTAATAACACCTCGTCACTGTCCTGCAGTGTCTGTGCACCTCCTCTGCACACTCCTATTTTGTAGGTGGGTCAAGGACTTTCTTGATGTATTGAATCTGTCAGAAAGCAAGATTATGACTGATATTTAGGTCAAATCTTATATCGCATTAGTATAACTTGCTGACATAATGCTGCATTATAGCCAGGCTTCTGCATATGACTTTTTGTCAGAGTTGCAGCCTGCAATTTTAAAAGGAAATAGGCTGGAAACTATTATAAAATGGAAAATCTTAACTTTAGCTTCCTTGAAATTCATGCCAATAGATTTTGCCATGTCTAGAATTGTATGTGCTACGTGTCATGGCTTAAATGGATCATTCCAAAATTTCAGTATTTTCTGTTCTCACTCACCTGTTCAGTCTCATTTCTATAGTGTACCTGAAATTTTACTTCTGTCATTTTCTACGGTCTTACATATACAAAGAAATGGTAGAATTTAGCAAATGCAATTATCATTAAAAATTTGTGGTATTTCCTTAAAAAGCACTTTTAATAGTGAAAACTTTGTATATGCATCAACCCCCCTACCCCAAGCCAAAATTAAAACTAAAATAGAAAAACCCAAACGAAAACAATATAAACAAAGACAGTTTTCACAAATTGAAAATGTTAATAATTTACTCTATGTTGAATAATTCTAATTTTTTTATTTTCTCTTTTATGATACTTACAAGAAATAATAGTGTTCTAACTAGAAATAAAAATGAAGTAGTTATATTACGTGTGAATGACCAATCATCATCTGTTTTGGAGCTGCACCTTCTTTTTTTAGATAATTTTTGTCATTATTTTCCAGTTTCTGTCTGGAGAAGGCTGAAGACAGAGTATGAGATTGGGAAAAATCACATTGAGAAAGAGAAAATTTCAGTCACAAAATAAGGCTGGAGAAGTAATAACTGAGGAGTGATGTGGCAGTGAGGTCCATCAGTGACAGAAATGGCAGGAGGCAGGCATGAACAGCTGCCCTGGCCACCTTGCACGGCAGTCTGAGGAAACCATTATGCTCTGGCCAAAGAGAGAGCAGTGTGTGGGTAGGTGAAGAAATCCCAGTATGAGAAATGAAGAGAGAGAGTCAGCGAAGTTGAGGGTGAAAAACTCACAGGGTTTGTAATGTCACCTGTTCATTAACAGCTGAAATTCTCACTGAGTGCAGTGGCAGAGATAACTGGCTGGCCCTTCAGAAGTGAAGGCTGCATTCCTCAGAAGTAGGAAGGAGCTGAAAAAGAATTGTTTTCCTTCTTATCACCAATGCTGTCCATTTCCTTTTTGCTCTATGGGCTTTAAATTTTTCCGGTTCCGTTTCTGTCCCTTCTCTTTTAAGTTGCCCCTCTTCTAACTACAAGGACAAGTGAAAAAGAATCACTGAAAGAAGGAGACTGAGCAAATTGAATGTTTTGATGGTCTGGAAATTATTACAGAAGTTCTTTCTGATATAGCTGGAAATACAGCTTTAAAATCTGGTGTTGTCAGATGCGATTTTTTTACTTTGGAAAAACATTGCTTACAGTTGCACTCGAATTTTTATGCTTAGTAAAACTAACTCCAGTCACTGAGTAAAACTAATGATTTATCCATGACTTAACCAGCAATATTTACCCACCTTTGCAAAGTGATCTGGGCAGCACAAAAGCTGTATGAATGTGGAAATGAAAACCAAAGTCTGGATGTCTATTCATGGTCTAAATTCAGATGCACTCTTAGGAATTCTGTAGGGTCACAACTGGTGAGCATGCATCTTTCATCAGCTGTAGAATGGGGATGGAGCATTCTAAAGGATTACTGCTTTTATGTGCTATTTTGAAAGAACAATTATTGTACGTGTGAATCAGTAATCCAGTGGTGTTTTATAAGCAATCAGTTTTGTGATATTTATTCACTTCCTACATCCCCTGTCTAAGCAGCTTAGGGAATTTCAGGGGGAAAAAATTAGAAAATGATGAAAAATGCATAGTTAAACATTCAGTCACAAAACACTGAAATAAAGGTTTAAGCAACCTAAATAAAACTAATATGTCTTCTTGGCATATGGATCAAGTCCAAACCTGAAACAATGTTTTTCATTTCACCATACAACAGTACAAATCTAGTTTCAAGGAACAATATCTGTAAGAAATAACTACTGTTTAAAATTTCTCAGAGTTATCCTTTCTTAAAAAAAAATTTGTAATACATAAATATAATGGAGAATGTTGTTTATATGATGTCTCTCTCAAAAGAAAGCATTTAAAACCAAATATCATGCTAGGAAAAATTTGCAGGCATTAAGAAGCTTGCTATGTAATGACAAAATGCTCATTTCCACTCCATTTCCAAGAAGAGGGAGTTTGGTTTACCAAACTATCTAGGTCTACATCCTTGCCACCAAAAATATTCCAGGAAGCCAAAGATGCTGGCATTTTTCTGTCCAGACCTGGGTGGGTATGATGATCGTAGAAGATTCACAAGGAATTATTTGCCAATCTGTTGTTGCCCTCCCATCAGCCTTCATAGTCAGCCCATACATCAGAGAAAGGCAGAGGAAATGGCTGCTCTGCCTAGCGTGGGCTGCTGTCAAATAGCTCAGCGAGGTGTCCAAACCAGACCTGTGAACTGAGATGGCCTAATGTGCCCCACGAGGCCATGGATCATTTCTGCTGCATAAAGGCCTCCACTGCTACACCTCTTTTAGCTTTGCAGTCTGAGTCGAGGAGTAAACTAAATCACCTGAAAATAATTCAGGCATTGATGTATGCAGCTTGCTCATGGGCCGAGAAGCAACAAGGACACTACTCTGTTCTCTTTAAATTTCTTTTAAATTACCCCAATTCTTTAAAAAAAAAAGCACAACAATCAGCTAATATAACTTAAATGGTTTGGATTTTCTGTTGAAGAGCACACAGAGACATATATAAATATACTTATCTATGCAAATTCAGAGAAAAGCTGACACATCCTTTTACCTTTTGTGGGAGAATCATTAAGTTTTATGTGCAGACACCTCTAATTTAAATCATGAAGCTAGCAGCAGAACTACTCGGCTTTTCAAAAATCTTGCCTCAGCCCTCAGCCTCCAAATAAAATATTAATTGCTGATTTTTTTATTACAGAATCACTTCATTAATCCCAGATACTACCCCCATATATGAATGCATTATAACTTAGATCTGGGATTCATTAATCGACCTAGTTAATTTGATCCCTAAAAGCCTGTAATTAGGAATGTGTAAAATAGGTTGAAAAAAATTTGTTGCAAGCAGATATTACCTGAATGATGAGTGTATAAACCTTCAGTAAGCCTTGTCCCTGGGATTTTTCCTTTTATCTTTAAAAGGCTTTAGAAAGTTTGCACTAAAAAGGAGACCAGGAGAGTAAAATGTGTGAAAACCAAGGAGAGCAGATAACTTTTTATACCAAGTTATTTTCATTTATCCATGTGACCTATCTAATTCAAAACCTCCAGTGGTATCTGTCAGAAAAGCATGTGTAGCAAAACAGGCTGCAGTCACGTAGAGAAAAAAAAGGTAAGTTCCTGGAAATGAACAAAAAAGGCCTGAATTCAACTCTTTTTGAATCCCAAATTGCACTTTAAAGTGTCATGTATGCCAGGTGGGGTACCTCTTAAGAGAGAAAGATCTTCCACCTTGGAGGAAAGCAAGCATCCTTAGTGTATACAGCACCCAGAGGAAAAAGATGTTTGAGAAGGTGAACGGCTGAATATGTATGTGTTTTAATAAAGCATTTCATTTGGAAGGCTTTTGCAGTATTCACACAGATTGAGTTTTAGGGAGGAAGTGACTCTGCCTGGCCTGCTCTACTGTCAGAGGAAATAAGTGAAACTAAAATGAAGTGATAATATACTGTAGGAAATTTAAGAGAAAGAAAGGCAGAGGAAAAATGGCAATCTGGGACCATACAGCTGATCCCCAAAATAGACACAATGACCAGTGCCAAACTAGCTGCCAAAAACAGTAGATTGTAAAATTACCTAATACCTATGTCATGTTTACTTTATATTTACATTGGGGAATGGGCTCCCCAACTGACACAATGCTTAACAGTATTTTTGTTCACTGTCACTATCATTATCCACCATCTGCTCTGCCAAATTTCCTTTCTGTTCTTTTTTGTGCATTCATCAGCACAGTAGTAAGTAACTACCTTAATGACTGCAGCATATTGCTTCTGGATTAGCAGCAGATATTGTACTACTCCTGACTTATGCACAGAGCTGTAAGTAAGAGACCTGGCAGGGGGTTCCATTTAAAATCCTTTTCCCTTTGCAAAAAGAAACAGAGTACCTAGGAATTTTTTGTCCCAACTCACTAGCAGGGATGTGATCTATGGTTCGGCTTAAAAAAAAAAATGTACTTCCTTCTGTGAAATTCAGTGAAGTACCCGCCAGCTCCACAGAGATGGCTGAATTCTGACAAGATGTCTTAGTGTGATGGGTAGCCTGAAATACTGGCAGAGAGCTCTGCTTACTTTGCTCAAAACCACAGATAGAAAAAACCACAGCTTTGAGAAAAGGGCAGCTTTTGAAAAGGACACGTGTTTGCTGACTGAACCTTGTGGGTTAATATGGTGACCCGCAAGCACAAGGAGGCCTTTTTGTCTTTATAGTCTGTGGGTAGATGTAGGAGCGGGTAATCCAATCCTGGCACATCTTTACTTATTCTTTGCTTTGAGGCCATCTAAAATGAGTTCTCCAAAACTTATCTCAGTACTCTTTTTATGTGTGCTGAGCAGACTTTTTGTTGTTGAGTTTAGTCAAATACAGAAAAAGTAGTCAGGGGTGAGTTTTTTCCTTCTTTTTTCCTTAGCTGCAGAATAATTCCAAAAAACTAAAAAAACAAACCGCTTTTTTTTCAGACATCTTGTACCAAGATAGGGGTAGGCAGGGGATGAGAAAGGAAAAAGCTAAGTAAATGTGGAAAAAAAAAAAAAAATTACAAAGAATAGCCAAGGGAATTTTGGACTGAAAAGACTCCTCAAGAGTATCATGGTATAAGGAACTATAGCAGAAAAACATACACATGTATAAAAATTCAAAATATATTATGGAAAGTTTCCTACTAAAAACACATTCAAAAATAGTTACTTCTGATTCACAAAGAGAGGAAAAATGAAGTGATCTTAAGCTTCAGGGATCCTATGATGGAGCACTGCCAAGCTGTTTGAATGCAGGCAGCTTCAATGCAGCCCAGACAGGCAATGGGCTAAAAGGCATAGGAGCCTCATTCTGTTCCCACTAAATTCAATGGCAAATTTGGACTTTAAAACAGGCGTGGAGTCAGCAATTGTATGTAACAATCAGGGACAGCAGAAGTTAGCAGTGGTGTGAGAGCTTTGTTAATATGCTTGTGCCTGGATCTGTCAGTGAGGTCTGCACTCCTCTTGGCTAACTGTCCCTGAGGCTGATTCCACCAACCTGTTGAAATGAGTCTAAAGTAAAAGGAAGACAGAACCCAAAGCTTGGAACTATCAGTATGCAAATAAACTGGTGCCATAGTGACACTTTCTTAGGGCTTTCACAGCCCAGAGCTGTGACCTGACTACATCAGCACTAGTATGGAAAGATAAACCAGAAGGGACTTTTCTGTAGTTGTGCTAATATACACTGATGTGGAAAGTACTGTGTATTTCTTGATTTTAGCTGCAGAATAATTCCAAATTCATGCCAATCTACTCAGCAAGTCTATGGCTTGGCTGCAACTGTTTCTCAAGTTTTAAAATGAGAATTTGTTGTAAACATGTGAGAAGCTCACTGGTACCAGCATCTAAGGGCTTCAGAGTTTTCCAGACAGTCTCCTTCAGGTATGCCTTTTCTGATTAAATCACATATTATGAAGTGTAAAAGCAAACATTACTAGATTGTTATTATCCAAATATTACTCTTCTCTGTACAGTAGCTTTTGAGGAGCATTCAGGGTTGGGTGTTTTCTCTCATTACCAGTGATAGGAAGTTGGATACTACTATTTTTTCTCCCTTGAAAGATGCTCTTTGGTATTTTTGCTGGATGTGGATGTATATATATATATATAGAGAGAGAGAGAGAGAGAGAGATAGATAGATATAGATGATATAGATACACACACACACACATACACTTACCATTTATTGTCATACAGTAGGAAAGGAACTGTGCTGTTGCAAACTATAAAATATGGTCATTGGCTAAACTTCCAAAATTAAGTACCCTTTTAATGTGTCTCAGGGCTCAAGATACCCAGCCCTGAGATTCCTTCTAGGGGATCTGATTTCATACTGAAGTTCATTATTAACTGAACAACTGCAAATGGAGAAAACTATTGATCACATGGGATAAGACAGAGAGTCTAGAGAAGTGAAATGCATACTCTGAGCTATCACAGCAGGAGGTAAAGCTCATACTGGTGTTGCAAGTGGGTCTAAGTGGCACAGCTCAGAGGTATGTGGTGTCAGCTCGTGGAAATGCACCGGGAGGAGGCTCAAGGAGGAAGTCTTGCAAAAACCAGGTCCCTTGGCATTAAGAGCTTTGAAAACCAGCAGGGACTGCTTAAAATAAATCCTCTCGTTTATAGGCAGCCAACATGAAGGGTTCAGGCGAGTGTAATATGAGCATGGCTGCTCAATCCTGTGAGCGAACATGATGCTGCATTCAGGACTAGATGTAGTTTTGATGTTTTTCTCAGAGCTAATAATGGAAGCAGCAATTCACTTTCTCCAGAGAGAGGAGTGGAAGGCATTTTAGCAGCCTGAATATATTTGTGCTCAGGGCCAATGAAAGTGGCAGGATAGCTTTCAAAAGTCCTCATGGAGTTGTTTTTATGCATACAGAGCAGCAGCATTTAGATCCATATCATAAAGAAAAAATGAATGTTTTTTTGGAGCAGCAGGCTCCAGAGAAGAGAGATGGTAGTACTCTTGTGGGTCCTATATCCTTGTAGATGTACAATGTCAGCTTCAGCTATATTAAACCAAACCCACAAGCCCAAAGACAGTCTTTCTTTTTAATGACTTTCTGAACTTCAGCAAGGTCGTATGCTCTTTGACGCAGGAAATTGTTACCCAGATATGCTTCTGAATATTCCTAGTATCACTTCTTATGTGCGTAGTTGAGAAAGAACTTCCTTTTATACCTCTTGAAAAGGGAGAACGTAACATTATCAGCACCTTTTTGGGTTTTTTTTTAGTACAACTGCAGAGGGACAGCTTTGCTAAGGTATTTAGATATTTAGATTTTGTAACAGGGTCTGCAGAAATGTTGCAGGTGTTAGACAGGTCCTTTCCCCTCATTAACAACTCATCCTTCAAGTTGTTGCAAATATTACTCTACATCATGAGAACTGGGACTTCAGGGAGAGTAAAGTTGTACCCACATAGTCCCTTCATTGCAGGTCCAATCCTCTTCTTAAAATTAGAGCATGCCTAGTTTTAAGATAAAATTTAAGAAAAGTGTATATGGTATGATAATGTTCAAATTCTCACTCAATGGATGTGCCTACTGTAGCTCGAGATGCTCTGTCAGTCCCCTCAGCTGGACAGGGGAGACAAAATAAAACAAAAAGCTCAGGGGTCAAGATAAGGACAGAGAGAAATCACTCAGCAGTTACCATCGTGGGCAAAACAGGCTCAACTCAGGGAAACTGGTTTAATTTAGTTCAAATCAAATCAGGGTAGGATAATGGGAAATTATCTCCAAACTTAAAACACCCAGCTGTGTCTGCTGTGTCCTCCTCAGTGGGAGGACTCCGCACTCGTCCCTGCCCCAGTGGGGGTCCCTCCCATGCGAGACAGTCCTACATGAACTCCATGTGAGTCCTTCCCATGGGATGCAGCTCTCCATGAATGGCTCCAACGTGGTCCCTTCCGTGGGGGGTGCGGGGCAGTCCTTCAGGGACAGATGGTGCCCGCATGGATTCCACAGCTCCTTCAAGCACATCTGCCTACTCCTACTTCAGGACCCTCCATGGGCTGCAGGTGGATCTCTGCTCCACCACGGACCTCCATGGGCTGCAGGGGCACAGCCACCTCTCCATGTTCTGCACCACAGGCTGCAGGGGAATCTCTGCCTCAACACTTAGAACACTTCTTCCCCATCCTTCCTCACTGACTTTGGTGTCTGTAGGCTGTTGCTCTCACATATTCTCACTCCTGTCTTTCTAGCTTTCATTGCTGTTTTTTCCCCCCTTCTTAAATATGTTGATACCACAGTCACCAATGTGCTTGGCCTTGGCCAGCAGTAGATCCATCTTGAAACTAGCTGGCATTGATTCTGTTGGGCACGAGGGAATCCTCTAGTAGCTTCTCACAGAAGCCACTTCTGTAGCGCCCCCACTACCAAAACCTTGCCACACACCTTGTCTTGGGTTGGAAGCTTATAGGATTAGTGTGGTTACTCTAAGACTGGGATGTGCGACCAGGACAGTGAACAGACATTACAGGACCCTTGAGTATGTTAAGGCAACTGTCTATTGCTGACTATTCAACTCATGGTACAGACTATTTCCCTTCCTACTCAGGCTATCACAGCATATTGCAGGTGGCTACTTCTTTGGTATCTCAAACAAAGAGGCTGTGTGATATTCAATACAATGATTTGCAATGAGAAACTCTTTTTTATTTTGTCTTTTCTTTTTGTGACACTAGGATTATGCCAGAATCACTTCCTTTCTCTCCTTTCTATCCCCTTGAGGTACAACAAGAAGAGATGTATTTTTCCATGGGTTCCTAAATGAGAAACAAGAAAAGTGATCTGGAAAGATTTCACTGAGCATAGTGAGTTTTTAAATTTCTATTTATTCTGTGTGTGAGCACAGTAGGATGAAATTCTCTTTAGACCTTTAAGTGTGCTTGAATTGTACTTAACCAATTGCAATTCCTTGTTCACAAAGGCTATTGAAGTATAAACTGCTCCCATATCCACTAGGCTGAAAGGAATCATTCATACATAGAATTACTCTAATTGAATTGTATGTACATGAGAAATTGTTTTCCTGGCAAAAGGTTATCATAAAATAAACAGCAGAATCTGCATGAAGTATGCATCTGACTCATGGCTGTCCATTCAGAGGGCATGCTCTCTGCACTTACTTCCTCTTTTTGCTTCATTATGTGCTTCAACATATGAAGAGAGCAGAAAGAGACTAAACAGATCCTGACAATATAGTATCTGTCCAGAAGGAATATATGCAAAGTATAGGATGAAAAGCCTTTGACATATTCTAGAAACAATATAGCCAAATATCTCCCCGCAACAAAGACAAACTAGGAGAATCAGCAAACAAACAAACAAACAAAATAATAATATTAGTAGTAATAATAATAATAATAATCAAGTATTTTAATATAATTTCTATCTATCTACAAGTTGCATTAATCATGACTTTACAGCTCATCAAGAGAGGACAGGGTTGAAATGTAATTCATTAAAAATAGAAGCGTATGTTTGATCTAAATACAAAGTCTAAATTTAAAAAGTCTTATTGACTCCTCAGTCAGCAGAGGAAAGTAGCTGTTCTAGGCACAGTTCTTCTGCCTATTTTGAATATTACTTTCATGTAAGTTAACTGCTGAACTCCCATGCCCAGTTCTTGCCATTTAATATACAGGGAATCTAGAAAGCCAGCTCAAAAAACACCCTCTAGACTCCAGGCATTAAAGATCAGTATGATGAATCCTGTCATGGAGGTCCATGAGGTCTCCCAAGGACATTGGATGGATACTTATTCTCAGAACTTGTTCTCTTTGTAGAAGGCTTGAGGAACACTCAGACACATTTGCAACTTATTTTACCTGTAAAATGTAGAGAGGACTGTGTTATGAATATAGATAATTACTATTATGAAGATTATATGAAGAATGACTATTAGGATTTTTGTGAAGCTATGCCTGATCATTTATGGAACACAAAAATAGAAAAGTAGAAAAACGTCGACATTTCAACCAATCATTTGGCCACATATTTTTAAGAAAAACTGAATCACCTTACCATACAAGTAACTCTCTGGTTTCATTCAAGAGAGGCAAGTAATATAATTTATCTCGCACAGCCATTACCGTAGAAGTATGTAATTCAGACTATATCCTGTTCCATTTTTCACTAAGACAAAAATGAACAAAAAGTCAATATTTCCTACATTATGCTTAACAGCTCTCAACAGCCCATAGGAAGGAGTTTGGAGAAAATTCTCTACATTGAGGAGTAAAAGGGTGCAGCTAACCAACACCCACAACCATGGAAACTGCATTAATTCAAAAGCATATTACCAATTTTATCAATACATTTAGTCATTATATGAAAGCATCAAAATGGTAGGCAACATCCAAGGAAACAAGATGAATTTTTTGTGATTTCTTCATCAGAAAATCTCATGGCTCAACTCTGCAAAGAACCTAAAAACCTAATCAATATTCTCACAAAAAATTCAGATACCAGCATAAAATTTGTGTAGATTTTCTACAAAATATGCAGCATTTTAACATGCAATCAGTGCAAAGAAATATTCATGAGGCAGATCTCTGCATTATTTGCCAGCAACTAATCAAACCACAAACAGAAACAAGGAAAAAGGCAGTAGGATGCATGTAGAATATGGAGCTATTGGTTCTTTCTCATCTGTAGTATTTTACAATAAATGTATTCAATCTTTAGGGTTTATTAATCACTAATACTACTAGAAATTAATTGTCAATTACTTTGCTCATTACATTAGTTTATCAAATATATGTAGGTTATACTCCCAGCTGGAGAATTCAGCAATGTCTTGAATGAATCCTCTACACTCTTGGACTTAACTCAATGACACTCAAAACAATTGTGTTCAGAGGCTAAAGAACTATTCTATCACATTTGTATGTATTTGAAAATCATGTTTCCTAGATTAAGATTAGCATTGGAAGCCATTAAGACTGTGTGTGTTTCTATTCAGAATTCAGCACTGCTTTGCTAAAAGTTTATTTTCTTAGGAGCTGAATAAATTTATTTCTGAATCAGAAACTTCTGCACATGTAGTTTAGAATCTCATTCCCTTTTTGCAGATTAATGCTTTTCCTTTTCTTATTATACATACCATGAAAATTTCTGGAAAACTAAATTACATTTTGAATTGCCTTTTGCTTTTCTCATTGCAGCTTTTCACACATCTCATTTGTTCTCAGTTGATGCTGTCATGGGTGGAATATACTCTGCATAAGAAAAGTATTCATGCTTAAGTGTAGTAACTCTTGGTCTGTGCTTTACAGTTTGGCACTCTTTTTCTTCAGTACAGAAGAACATAGCCAAAATATTTTATCACTGTCTTTATTAACAAGTTGTGGTATTGTGAAGTTTTTTCTGTTTGTTTTATCCAAGCCATCAAATTATATTTGATATTAATTCTCTTGCAACTTTGAGCACTCCATTATTCTCAAGACCTGTAGAAAGCTATAAAGCATATAGCTTCAGCTATTGCTTTAGATATAGCTGTATTGCTTTCTATTTCTTACAAATAATCTATAATGTATATATTTTAAAATTAAATCCATTAATTTTTTGTCAATAACTTTCATAGGGATGAAAAAAAAAAAGATGCTCAAATATTGAAGGTCAGAAGGACATTTCAGTCACCAGGTTCCCTGTTCCATCCCTAAATTGTACCTGTATCAACAGCTTTGTGAGACAAGATTTATAGACACCAAAGATACATTTTTCAACAAGCCATCAGTTTGATTTGTGGAGCAGGAGCATGCCAAGTTGAAAAGTCTATAAAAAGTAGTGCTGAGTCTCTGTTTTGTCCTTGTTGACAACAAAGATATCTTGTGTGATTATAGCTTTTGGAATTAAAAAAGAACTCAGAGGCCAATTTTTGCCAGGTGGCCTGGAAGCCTGGTGGGGCTACATTTCCCAAAAGAATTCAAGAACTAAGGTTCCACTTAATTTTGCTTCAGAGTAAACTTAGACTTGGGTACTTGCTACTAATTTTTCACTTCACCAAACATGAGTTTAGCAATGCCTTCAACTTATAAATAGGGACATATTAAAAGCCCAAATCTGTCAATGAGGACACAACTAAAAAGTGTGGAGATGTAACAGTTCTTTGGGGCCTTTTCACAGCTCCAGCCTCACATAGCCAGACACTCAGACATCTTCTTGAGCAGTGAACAGGGGTGGATTATTCTTGTCTTAATGCACTAGAACAAGGACTATGTGACCCAGACACATGAAACATGGTAACATACTGATGAATGCCACACTTGGACTGACACAACAGCACAGGTACAGCTTTGCAGTTCAGTCATATGTATGCCAAGACCTAAAAACTCATCACCTGAGTTGGTGCAGCAACAAAAATCTGGCCCCGAGCTGTTCAGTAGCCAGCAGTTTGTGCAGACCACACAGTGGCCTAATTTTTCAGGCATACCCAGTCTTGTATGCCTCAAAAGCATGACACAGAAGGCTTTTTCATTAGAAATAAGATATCTGTAGCTGCCTCTCAGCTGCACATAATTTCTAAGTGTGCTGTATTTTGAAGTATGACAGGATTCAGGTGACCATGGGGAGAGCCTTCCCAATAAAATATATTACTATGTATAGATAGTCTGGCAGAGAGTAGAAGAAATAGAACAGCAGTACTGCAGAGGCACTTTACATGATTTCATATATTGTGCATCTGGTATACAGGGTTTAATATTACTTTAAAAGTGTACTGGAACCACCAGAGGTGATACGTGCATTTTCCTATTTAACTGAAAAGTACTTTTTGGTGTCTGAATGCACTGATCTTTCTGAGGTTTCATGATTCTGATCATTAAAGGAATGTGTCTTTTCAGCAACTTAGGTATGGCAGATAGCAGTACCTGCTAATTTGTACAACTTTATAGACATTTATATAGCTGTACAACTTCAATTCATAATGACCCTGGGAAGTAACGTAGAGAAGATGAAGTAGAAATTGTAAGTGAATTGGTGTTTCCTTTTCTAATAATTGTAAACCACATTATAATAAAGAATATAGTAATGTCAATCTCCCAGTGCTCACCAGTCCACCTTCAAGCCCTTTTTCAAATGAGATAACAGTATGACCATAGGAACAAAGCCACCCAACAGCTCAGCTGCAAGCTGCAAATCTCAAACTGCAAACCTCACCCTAAGTGCTTAAAGCACTCAGTCACTACAGGAGACAATTGAAAAGCTCATTTATTAAATCTCTGTCCCAGGAAACCTACACAGAAAAAAAATCTAAATCTCATAAAGAAATAGTCTTTTACTAGGAAGACATATCTGAGACCTGGTGTACACCCATGTGGTGGAGATAAACTAGGAGACAGAAAATTTTCACTATGTTGGACAAAGAGATACCAAAACAAAGCCTGTTGGTCTCATTCAAAATCTTTCTGTCATTATTAGTTACAAGATCAGCCAGGGGAACAGCTATTCCACAATGAAAATACTCATAAATGCTGAGTTTGGAAGTGGCTATGAATAAAGAGACTTTCCAGGATACTTGCGATGAAGTAAATAAATTTCATTCAATAAGAAAATTGTACTTGCACTTTCTAAGAGTCAGTGTCCTGAGATCTAAGATACATAAAAGGTTGCTAGAACTCAACAGTCCTACACAGTCTGATCTTTTTCAGTTGTTTAAACTTATATCATCTCTCCTTAGCAGCTATAATCTCAATTAAGTTCCTCTTACTGACAGAAGAAGCAGGCCACAATCCAGCAAAGCACTTAAACACAGCTTAGCTTTAAATACGTGAAGTAGTATTGAAACCAATGAGAATACTCTCATGCTAAAAGTAAGCACATGCTTAAGTTGTCCATTGGATCAGGGCCATAAAATAATGCAGTTTTGCCAATAAATAACCTGTCCATCAGGATAATTTCCATTGAGACTCATGGAATTTTTTAAAAGCTACTTATTGTCAAAAGACTAGGAATTCCTGATTTCTTGTTCTTGTTTCTGATCTTTTGGTTGGGTTGGTGTGACAGTGGTATGAGATCAGAATTGGGAGTGAGGCTTCTAAGAGGACTATGTTTGGTGTACAGGACTAATTTTATGATCCAAGAGTCATTTACGTATATGTGCATTCACACAAGGAAAACCTGGAACATTTTCTTAGCTGACATAAGAAAGTTTCCAGAAAACAGACATACAAATTAAAGTCTCTGAAAGGATAGACCTAATTTGCCTCACATACTAGCCTGGGATTTTAACTAGATTTTTTTTCCATGTACATATTGTAAACCTTATGTTTTCTATATGAGGAAGAAAGAATAGCTTAAGCATACTTGTCATGTGGATATGTCTCTTCTGTCAAAAGCCAGATGAAAGGACTAAAATTGATAGCTTTCTTCTAGCTGTCTTAATTCATTGCCAAGTAAACATACTCTTCTTTATTGCTTTATGGAAAAAAAAAAAAACAACACCTCTGTTTGGTAAAACTTATGTAATGTACTTTTACTTCTTACAAAAATTGAAAAAAAAATTTTTTCCGATGGCATGAAAAGCCAATTAGTACTGCCAGGAAAGTGTGTAGGGAAAGCAGGAGTATGCCATTTGGCAGTGTGGTACAGAAATTGGTACCTCACCATCTAGAGCCAAATCTGGTATGTGATGGAGCTGATCTCTCTGCTAATATATTACATTTTTGAGTGATGCCTGGAAAATTGTAGCATGAGCTGTAAACTGCCAGAGAGTGACACTGGAATTATAAACCCTTCAAAGAAGCATTTAGACAAAATAAACAGAGACCAGGCCATAAGAGGGATAATGGGCTGTTCTCCCTTTAGTCAATGCAGTAAAATGTTGGAGAGAGTTAACACTGAAGGGGAAACTTCAGGTAAGTGATATTCTGAGGGACAAACACAGACTGGTGAAAAGGGAGCTATTTGGGAAACAGGTCTGTTCCAACAGAACCCTGTGTTTAAAACATGGTATGGGAAAACATTTCAAAGAAGTAAATTTATCTTGAAATAAACCTTTAAACATTTTGCTTTGCATTTACTTTGTTGCAAAGTATGTTTTATACTTAAAAAGTCAAGAGTTTTTCTAATGATATTAAAGAACCAAATAGTTCATAATTACTGCAGCTACCATCCAAGTGACCAAGGGTACTGTGAGATGTCATAGCAGCTGATAGGCAGCGCTCTCACCCGAAGTGACATTTTTTTAGGAATATGTATTGGAAAGGGGAAGGAGGAGAGTTTGATTAAAATGAAGAGTGTATTGGGTTTGTGTGGCAAGGCTGTGGTAACGGGGGCTCTAGAGGGTTGGCTTCTCTGAGAAGCTGCTGGAAGCTTCCCACATGTCTGACAGGGCCAATGTCAGCTGGCTCCAGGATGGAACCCACTGCTGGCCAAGGCTGAGCCCATCAGCAGCAGTGGTAGTGCCTCTGGGATAATGTGTTTGAGAACGGGGAAAAAACAGGGCAACTGCAGCTGAAGAAACAGGAGTGAGAACATGAGAGGAACAACTCTGCAGACACCAAGGTCAGTGCAGAGGGAGGGGCAGGAGGGACAGGAGGTGCTCCAGTGCTGTGGCAGAGATTCCCCTGCAGCCCGTGGTGCAGATCACGGTGAGGCAGCTGTGCCCTGCAGCCCATGGAGGTCCGTGGTGGAGCAGAGATCCACCTGCAGCTCCCGGAGAACTCCACGCCAGGGAATGCGAGAATGACTTGGTTGGCAACTGATATCCAGCCAGGGCCAACCAACCACAAAGAGAAATACTGCTTGGAGTTACAGAGGCCAAATGAAATCACGGACATAGGCTCATCTCTGAAGAAGGGAGAATCAGGCTCTATTTCCTTTCACAATTTAAGATTTCATTAGGAAACATTAAAGTACTGTATTGTCTCTGCTATTTGACATCTAGATGGCAAGTGATCATAATATTTTCAGGAAGTATTAATAAACTTTCCTTTAACTAAGTTGATACTGAAATTTTTCAAGTCCAGCAGTGTCAGCAAAGCAGATACTCAGGTGACATGGGGGAGCAGAAAATGGATTGTGGTGCGACTGTTAGAGAAGGATTTCTCTACATAATGAGAATGGGACTTCGGAGAGACTATGCTGAAGTGTGTGCATGTTGAAGGTGAGTTTTACCCAATAGGGGCATTTGCAAATACAGTCACAAGATACCAAATTTGAAACTTAGCTACCTGCAGAGGTAAAATAGACAGCTAATTTGCAGCAGTCTCCAAAATGTTAGTTAAGCTCCTCTATTGTACTGTGAGTACCTAATCAACATATGTGAAACAGGATCTCACTGGTCTTACAGGTTCCATGTCCTGTGCATCATTAATCAATTAGGCCACAGTGAAAGACCTAAGGAAAGAGCTGAGCACAGGCTGGTGGAGAAATGGTTCCAGTACTTGAGGAGTAACATCTCCTACTAAGTTTTGTCACAGGGCAAACATCAGACTTTAGCTGATGGGAAAAACAACTACAGCAGCCCAGTCAGCAAGTCAGAATATTCTCTTCAGAACTGATGGATTTTTGAACACTTTTGCTTTGTCTAACATGTGAAACTGGCAAACACCTATGTAAAAAGAGACTGGCAGCAACCCACTCACCTGACATGTAAAAATGCTGTGAATGGCTTTAGTTCATGCATTTTATTCATGCAGTGACTTCAGTGCAGAAAATACTTGAATTTGCATCTTCTAGGCCTTGCCAGTGGTCCTGGCTAATACTGAGTGAATTTATTTTCATTTTGAACAGAAATCTCTGAAGACATGCCTTTTCCTGCAAAGTTCTTGATAAAATGTATGTATTTCTAATGAAGAAATTTATTTTTCAAGCATGAAAATTTTCAGAAATTTCCTTGAAAAAAAATCCCCAGAATATCCTCTTCCTGAGGGGTGTCCCACATCTGTATAGAGAAGTTTAGATGCCTTCCATGCCTCTGTCATGAAAGCATTGAAGAATAATTTACAGTAACTGTGTGTTGTACTGCATATAGGTAGACATATTATTAGAGTAATAAAAGTTGTCTATGGAATTTTTGAAAATTTGGTATTTTCTGGAAATTTATTCCCTCACAGCTGACTGGACGCTGTCACGAGTTCTGCTGAAAATGTACAGAATGGAACAGAATCCAGTTTCTCTCTCTATTAGCAGTTTTGCAAAGCTATAACAAGAAAGAAAGAGTAAAAAACTAGTTGGACAAAAAATATTATTCAATACCAATAGATTTTTTAAATGAAAAATTTTGAGAAAGTTCCTTTTTAGAACACTACAGTTTCAAAGGCTTACATAAAACCCAACACTGTTGACCCACCCTATAGAATAGTCAGACTTCACTAGAAAGAGCCTCTTACAGTGAGTTGGTGAGAAAGAAGGGGGGCTTTGCTTAAAAGCCTAGAAGATTTTATAGCCAACATAGAATGTATTAGACATGCTCAGATCAAGCCTGGGATTTGCCAGATCTCAGGAACACTCTAAATGTGGGCAGTATGTCCCAGCTATCCCCCTTTTCAAGAAAATGGCTTCTTTTGCTGCTGCACTAGGCAGGAGCTGTTTATCTTGGGTTTCATGTAGCTTTTTATAATCCACTGCTCCTCAAGATTATTAGTCCCCCCATATGAACAACTTCTGTGCATACTTTTTACCTTTATCCCTACCATCAGGATAGGAAGGAGTCTGCCCTGATCTTGCCCTTAAACATTATTGAAAGATCAATTAAATAAAATAGGTCTAAAAAAATGTAGACACATTCTTTAATTTAAGCTGAAAAGTTTTCAGAAGCAAAAGAATATTAAGTATGTTTAATTCTTTCTTTTTATTCTTGGCTCTAACTTTGCAGCTGCTCCACACATTGAGTTCCCATTGTGAACTCTGCACGTAAAAAATTGGATAGAAGAGGGAAAAGCTACGCAGAAGAAGTGAGGAGGATTTCAGTAATGAATATAACAAGACTACTTCTTTCAAGTACATCATCAAAATTTAACAAATCAGCACAGGCATTTTCAAAGTTCAGAACTCATCACATTTCAAAAAAATGGATCAGGTTTTTTTACCTTCATTAGTCCCTGAATTACTTCCAGGAGCACAGCCATTCCCAAAAAATGTGTCTTCCCTTCCTAAAATATATTTTCCTTTTCTCAAGCTCCATGTTTCCAAAAGGAAAGTAAGAGCAGTGCATTAAATTTTTTGAACAAGGAAGGTGGTTCTCATGGCTCATGAGCGTGCACCCCACTGCCAGGGACTGCCTGGTGAGCACGCCCTGATCATCCTGCCAGGAGAGCTGAACTCTCACTTGTGCTGTGAACAGCTCCATTGTCTCTCAAGAACAGAGCTGTCTGTCTCAGAGTGCTCTTGCTGTACAGCAGCACCTAATTTGTGAAAGGATGGACAATGGAATTATGACCTACCTATTTTATTTCTTCTCAGGACCTTCTACACTCTGTAGTTTTTGATGAGGTTTAGAACTTATTTTCCTTATAATTGCTAGTCTATATACACCAATGCTGGGCTTTAGAAATAACTCCTGATTCCTTTTTTCTCACATCATCACCACTAATAAAAATGAAATTTTCATTACTGCTATCTTGACAAACTAGAAGACCTCTAGAAGGGATGTCGTACTAAAATGTACTAATTTTAAAATACTCATATCTTGCTGTGAATACACTGTTTTGCATGAAAAAACCTATATTAAATTCAAAATAACATTTTCCCTTCTATGTCTCTTGTGAACCAACTTTTTTCCGTGAGGAAATCCTGCATTAACAAATAATTTTAAAATTGTTTGTTCAAAAAAATATAATAGTCTGTGTCTCTTGCTGCATTTGGGACAATACAGAAGTGCCTGTGTGATGTGGTACAAAGGCCATGCTGATACATATTCAGGATGACCAGCATAACTTACTCAATTGCTTTGCCACCCAAAGAATACAGCCATCCCAAACTCATCTGGCTAACATGTTTGCTAAAGCAGTCACACGTGTTTTCCTTGCCATGCCCCATTCTTAATGAGAAAGGAATTTGGGAAGATGGTCTCTTGCTCATACAAGGCACTCAGTCAATGACTTTGCTGGGACCCCTATATTATTTAAATACATCTTGGTTTAAATTGGCATTCTGTCATCTGTGCTATACTTTCTGTAAAATGGCATTAGAAATGTTGTGGTGAACACATTCAGAGCATATGTGAACACCTCCAGAGAGAGGCTCCGTAAACACTTCCATTTTACACACCTGCTTTAGAACCAATATTCAGAAAATAAAATAATGACATTAATACCACCACTGTATAGAGATACAGATTAACATACAGTATAGCAGTGGTCTATATATATTGCAGTGGGAAGACAGTTGCAGATGCAGGATTGAACCAATTGTAGGTCCATTGTAGGTTTGAAAAAATAAGTTGTTGCATATAATTATTTAGAGACTTTGTGGGCAGGTAGATGTTTGAATGCAAAAAGAAAAACATTTCAATAGCAAGCTGATTCGCAGACCATGAGGATGGATCTGGGTTTCTAAATCAAAGGAATAGGGTGTAACATGTAGGTTTAGTGGTCAGCGTTGGTTAGTATCACAATATTCATCTGTGGCTCTGCTATCACACCTCACCAAGGTGTGAGTCTGCAGGTTTTATAATTTCAGATTGCTATTTTCACCCTACTTTTATAGCCCTATGTCTATCAGAATCTGTGATTTCCAATCCTTTTCTGAATTTCCACTTGTTCTGATGTGATAAAAGTATATACACAAATTTGATCAGGCCATCAGGGATTGTTGCACACTATTTTTCAAGGCTGTGAGATAAAGAAGAAATATTTCACTTCTAATAAATATCTATATACAAACAATTACTTTTTTACAGGAAAGAGAAAATATGAGAATAGTAATAGATGGGAGACATCCCAAATTTATATGAATGAACAGCAGAAAATAGTTGACTTATTTTCCAAATTTTTAGCACAGTTTAATAGAGGATTTTTATTATAAAGTGTCACACTGGTGGTTCCTGCCACTTCAGTGGCAGCATACACTGACAGTAAGGGAATGTACAGAAAGATATTTTGACTAGGTTTTCACTGTTGGATGTTACCATTTAGAAGGAGGGATGGTTTTATTTTGTCATTGTCTTTCTTCTTTTGTTTAGTGAGAAAGAAAAGAACACATTGCTTCTATGACTCATTCTTCTCATAAAAGTCTCTGACTTTGATACTTTAATAGTCATACTTCCCAGCTTGTGGCATAGTGGGTAATGCATTTGTAATCCTGGCATGGCACCTTCTGTGTGGATAATTCAGTCCCTCAGCCCAAGAATAGTTGAACAGTTGGAAGCAGAGATTTGTAAGAAATCAGGTCTAGTTCAGGTAGAAGTTCAAGGCAGGGATTGTACACTTTGGACACAAAAGAATAAATACAATCATCTCTTTAAGCTGGTAGCTAGCAGTGCCTCCCATGCAATAATGAGTAAGTTACTCTAATGACCAAACTAATTATCATGATGGAACCCAAAACACCTTGTTCTGTCAGTGAAGTTCTTACCTTGGTGCTTGGTTTACTCTGGAGGTTCTGCTGTGCCTCCTTATGTAGTTTTCAGTTGCTTTATTGAATTCTTTCAAAATTTAAAATACTCGTGAAGCTCACAGGATACAATTCTTTAGATGAAACGAAAAGCTCCCACCTGGCAGCAGCTGGGAGCTTGCTGTCCCAACCTGACAGCAAGGTTATGTTGTCCTAATCCATTTCTCAGATGAACAATTTTTGACTCTATTTGTGGCAAGGACATGGTTTCGAGAGGGGGAGGGTGGGCAGGGAAGTTACTCTGCACATGGAGATTATGAAAATAGTGACCTTACAATGTTAATCAAATTTCACTTATTTATTAGATGCATCTACTGTTAATTTATTGTTCATCATCAAAAACAGTGATGTTTATCTAGTACCAACCTTACAAGTTCCTGGAGTCAGCAGGAGGACAGCAGAGCTGGGTTGAGTGGGAGGGGCTGACATTTCTTGCAGATACACATACAAACTCCCTCTTGTCTACATGCCTGTGGTCTCAATTTATTGAGAACATTTTCCCATGACCTAGGTTACCATCAGAAACCAGTAATTTCTTGGGATTAAAAGCTAGTGAGACGCAGTAGTTTTTGTGAAATCTGGCAGTGAGTAGGATCTTGCTATGGCCTGGTACAGACTGTGGGCATCCATTTCTTGGCCTGCTCATCTGGTTATCTGCCTGCTTTCTTCCTTGAATTATCCAATTTTTAATCCACTTCAATTATCCAAAGCAGTAGTCTCTTTTACAGAAATTCCTGTATGTGAAAAGTGTCGATGTAATTTTGCATTTGTGTTGATGCAGAAAGAAAGTGGGTTTTGATGTTTTCATGAACAGAGACATTTGCTTTTCAGATAACTTGAAAAAAAAAAAAGCCCCCAGACAACAAAAACACAAAAAAAACCCAAAGAAAATGAGAAGAACCACTTGTGATAGAGAGTATATGCGTGTAGGAGAAGGATGAAGTTAATGTAGCTTTTGGAAGTCACTAGAAGATGCTTTGGCATGGGATCACTTTCACACATCCTCAATAGGAAGCCATGACTATTTCTTCTTTGCTTTTTCCAACCAGGTAAGTTACACATTCCCTCCAAGACTCTGCCATGGCCTTTCACACTATCCCAAATCCCTGCAGGCCTCAAGCATATGTCTCATCCTCTGCTCTGCATCTTCTCTCTTCCCTGCCTCTGACACACCCCATATGCCGGTGTTCAAAGGATTGTCTTTAAGAAGCTGTCCTGTCCTGTGCCCCTCTTATTTTAAAGTTATTAAAGTTCCCTTTCTGGGGATGTGGCATCCCTGTCTGTCATCCAGCACGCTGTATTGACTCTTTTATCAATCACAAAAGATGGAATTCATGTTCAATTCTCAGTTTCACCACTGTATTAATCAAGCATTTAGATTGCACAATTTTAGGAATGGCACGTTGATTTGTATCAAGCAAGGTGAACTTTCCTGCTGTACCTCTCTGATGGATATTGCTGCCTGTAGGGTCAGACTGTTTAATTTGTTCATAAACCAGCTCCTGAAACACAACTTTTTCTACCTAGGGTTATAATAGAACACCTAAAATCAGTGTCTAGCTGTGACCCCAGATTTAGACTCGTGCAAATGACAGATATTATTGCTTTACTTTGCAAAGGCACTGAGGTTTGCCTTTTAACAGTGGTGATAGGAATGTCTTCAGAAGATTGGCTGCAAGAAATTGGTTGCTCTAATGCAGGTGAATATACTGTGTTTAGACTGAAGTCAGGCCACAAGTAAGTCTTATTTCTATTTAATTATATTTTTTGTGAATTAGAGAAGAGTGAGTTATGGCAGGTGGCCATAACCTCAGAAAAAATATTTTACTACAATTCTTACAGGGCAGTAGGAGACAGAAATGCAGAACTAAGTGATTCTGACTGAGTAGGTGTAAAAATGAGGATGTAGTAAGGCATAGTGATACTTTCCCTCTCTGTACTTCACTACAAGCATCTAACTGAAATGCTATTCAGCTGATGGAGAAATGAATTGCTATAATAGTTAAACTTGCTATTAATAATGGATGATGGCCATATATGATTTCGGAGCCATCTGAAAAATTCCATCAAAAAATGAGTCCGAACATGTTCTCATCTTCTCAAAGCTCCACCTTATGCTTCTTGTTAGGTGAAACATAAAGCAAAACAGCTTCTTCAGATTAGTAAGCAGGGAAACAAGACTGCATCTATCTTAATTGTGCAATAGCTTCTCATCATTAGAGCTGAACAATGCTATGAAAATATGGCATCAATTGAAGGAACATTGACTCATGGCTGTGAAGACACTTTGAACAGAGGGCTTCTCAAAACCCTGTAATTCTGCTCTGCTCAGTTTAGGCCCAACCCTCCAGGGCAAGGAAGCATGATGTCACTGAATCCTTATGAGATAAACAATCAATATACAAGACCCAGTGAGTTAGAGGGGACAGAACAGCACAGCCAACTTCAAAACACTTGATAATAGGGCAAAAAATGGTAGCTTCATCCTGATGATTCACTAAGCAATTAACCACAGAGTAGACAGGAATCAGGAGAGAACTTTATAAGCAAATGAAGACCTGTGCAAGGTCTCTCTCAAAGTTTTGCCAGTAATTATTTTCTTGATATAATTTCCTCACCCAGATTCAGTTCTACAAAGTAAACCCAACAGTGAAGGTTTTAAATGTAGGAATATGAGCAGACATTTTATAGTGCTGAGCTCCCTGTGATTTCTTTGAAGATCCCAATCTAATTCTAGGCTGGATAATCTGTAATTCGGCTCCATATTACTTCACTTGATAGAATGTAGGTAGTAATTCTCTTCACTGAATGAAGTCCATGTAATGCATAATTCAAAAGGTTAGAATAGCCCTTGCAGTGGCTTTTGGCCATTAACATTCATGGGTCCATAAAAATTACATGCAAACCGTCTAAGACTTCATTTTGCTTTTGATAGATGAGTAAAAGAAACCAATGGGAACAATGTCTAAGAAACCAACAGCCAAGGTAACTCCCCAAAAGAGCATCTGTATGTTACAGAAGTCCTTGAGCCAAGTCCCGAATAAATGACACAAACACCACAACTGTGACTGAATTTGAACACGTATGGGAATACCATGTGTTCGGCAGTCATCGGGTAAAACACTGTAATAGGAAGGTCATGCGTCAACTTATGCATCAACTGCATGAGTTAACAACATGGATCTATCATTTTATTAATGAATCAAAGCTTCAATCAGCGTCTCCCACTATAAAATTCAAGGAGATACCTAGTTAGAAAAGAAGTTAATTTGCTTGGAAGTTAGTTTGCCAAAAGCATATATACTAGCCAATGGGCTGGAGCATGCTTTGATGTATTTTAGCTATCATTAGCCAGGTTTGCTATTAATTATATGTCACTTTACTTTTCAACGCATAATTTCCTTATATTAAACATAAAAATATGCTTTACATTGTGATTATACCGGAGACAGACTGTTTTATAGTAATTGTTTGGACCTGAAAGACGTTAAAGGTATCTGAACTGAGTTAAGAACTACAGGTAATCAAAGCAAACTTAGCAGGCTATAATAAAGTCTTTATAAATATGAAAGCCAAACATGTTTGGAAAAAAAAAATTAAAATTTGGCATTATATCTTCCAGTTTGTACAGTTTGTAATACATTTATTTTGGTGTGAACACACCAAACCCAGAGATTTTGATAAAATTTGATGGAGATTTTGGTGATATACTATTGGGTATACAGGTATAATTCAAAATTGCATTCTTTTAACTTGAGATGAACACAGAGACCATCCCCAGATCTGTAGACTACTTCAACATCTACATAAATGCAAAAAAATGCAAAGTTTCAGGTACCAGTTTTTTATTGATGCCATGGTTTATACAAAAGTAATCTATGAATAACCAAAGAAAGTGTGGACATTTTCAACATTTTCAGAGCCAAAGTCTAACCCGAATCACACTGTTTTAGGAGTGCATAGGCTAGATAGTGGGGAAGAAGTGCAGTGGGACACTGGTGTTGCCCATGCATTTTCCCAGGGACAGTGGGAGGCTTGGCCATGTCCTACCACTCTTAGTGGACAGGGGAATGAAAACCTCACTACTCTTTTGATCTGAAGATCAATCTGAATCTAATTTTCATTCTTAGTTTATTCATGGCCAGTTTATTCCCATTTTTTTTTGTACTTGTTCCTTAGTCTAACAGTCTTTTACTAGGTCTGCTCTTACACTTTTGATTTATTTATAGCTCTTTCTTCAATTTTTGCTTTACTAGGTAAACCAAAACAAAACATTTTTAGTGTCATCATTGTAAGTAATAGGGAGGACCAGAGGGCTGAAAACACTCCTCCTGCACCATGTTCAGTTTTGATTTATCTTTTAAATAGAGGGATATTCAAGACTGTGAAAGTATTTCAGATGTTCAGATGAGATCTTATCAGGACCTTTTATCACTACCATTGGATAATTTGTACAAAAAGCAGCCTGCTCATTAATGAAAGCCATTTCAAAAATGTGTATAAAGATTGAATCTATAAAACACATACCGAAAATCTATTAAACCCTGCATCATTTTACCTTTCAAAAAAAATCCATTATATTTATTCCCCTTCCTCTTGCCAGTTTCCACATATTTTATTTTGCAAAAGTACTTTGGACACCAGTGGGAATGTCATTTGTGCATGGGTTTTAATCCCTAAGTGAAAAACTGAAAATGTTCATGGGCTGGTAAGGTATACTGGATAATGAAGGTAACTAAGTAAGCAAACAACTATACTCACTTACACAGTGTTAAACTTAGCAATAGACCTTAGAAAAATTACTATTTCTACATTTCATTAGCTGCTTTATGTAAGAACCCGTTCATGTCTTTTAAGCTTTTCTTTCTGTTTTATACAAAAATGTAATAAAAAACATCATACTCCTTCTGTTCAACAGGACAGTAGAAATTAAATCAGCCCATACTCTAGCTTCTGTACTTGAAACTTTGGATGTCACCAAGACATCTGCTTATGAATGTCCAATTGTCATCTGATGAAATCCCTACACAAGCCAGTGTACACAGGCAGCCTCAAATGAGAAAATTTGGCAATATGTGACCTCTAATAACCTTTCATTTCTTCTCAGAGTGTAATGAGATAATTCTCCTTAAAAGACCTTTATTTCTGTCTGAGATCTGGTTTAAAACTCTCAGCTACATCTGTGTCCTATGATCTCCCATTCACTTTGAACTAGAGGATGACAAGCAGCTGGGTAATACACTGGCTCCTACAAATCCTGCATGATGAGAGAATATATAAACATATTCAGATTAATTGCTACTTAATTAAATAGATAGAGTTACACATCCTGGGAACAACCCATTGTGTTATCATGCAGTCAAATCACAGAATCACAGAATCACAGAATAATGAGGTTGGAAGAGACCTCTAAGATCATCAAGTCCAACCTATGCCCTAACACCCTAACCAGACTATAGTACCAAGTGCCATGTCCAGTCTTTTTTTAAACACATCCAGAGATGGTGATTCTACCACCTCCCTGGGAAGACAATTCCAGTGCTTTATTATTCTTTCAGTGAAAAATTTTTTCGTAATATCTAACCTGTCCCTTCCCTGACGTAGCTTGAGACTGTGTCCCCTTGTTCTGTCAGTTGCTGCCCACTGGAAGAGACCGACCCCCACCTGTCTACAACCTCCCTTCAGGAAGTTGTAGAGAGCAATAAGGTCACCTCTAAGCCTCCTCTTCTCCAGGCTAAACAACCCCAGTTCCTTCAAACGTTCCTCACAGGGCTTGTGTTCCAAGCCCCTCACCAGCCTTGTTGCCCTCCTCTGGACGCGCTCAAGTGTCTCAATGTCCTTCCCAAACCGAGGGCCCAGAACTGGACACAGCACTCCAGGTGTGGCCTCACCAGTGCCGAGTGCAGGGGGAGAATGACCTCCCTGCTCCTGCTGGTCACACAATTCCTAATGCAGGCCAGGATGCTGTTGGCCTTCTTGGCTACCAAGGCACACTGCTGGCTCATGTCCAGTTGGCTGCTGACCAGCACCCCCAGGTCCCTTTCTGCCTGAGCACTGTCCAGCCACACTGTCCCCAGCCTGTAACGCTGTAGGGGATTTTTGTGGCCAAAATGCAGAACTCGGCACTTAGACTTATTAAACTTCATCCTGTTGGACTCTGCCCATCCATCCAACCGATCTAAGTCTCTCTGCAGAGCCCTCCTTCCTTCCAATAGATCAACACAAGCTCCCAGCTTAGTGTCGTCTGCAAATTTACTAATGAAAGACTCAATGCCCTCATCCATGTCATTTATAAAAATATTAAATAGAACTGGTCCCAGTACAGACCCCTGAGGGACACCACTGGTGACTGTCCCCAGCTGGATGCAGCACCATTCACCACCACTCTCTGGGCCCGGCCATCCAGCCAGTTCCTAACCCAGCAAAGGGTGCTCCTGTCCAAGCCGTGGGCTGCAGCTTTTCCAGGAGTGTGCTGTGGGAAACAGTACCAAAGGCCTTGCTGAAGTCTAAATAGACAACATCCACAGCCTTTCCTGCATCTACCAGACGAGTTACCTGGTCATAGAAGGAGACCAGGTTGGTCAGACATGACCTACCCTTTGTAAACCCATGCTGACTGGGTCTGATACCCTGGCCATCTTGTAAGTGCTGTGTGATAGCACTCAGTATGAACTGTTCCATTATCTTACCTGGTACTGAGGTCAGGCTAACTGGCCTGTAATTACCAGGACCATTTGTTTGTTGCATTTGTTGTTTTGCACTTTGACATCAGCTAGAAGAGACTATAGAAGAGTGAACAGTCATTATGAGTCAGAAGGCAGGAAGAGACCAAAAATAGACTAGAAAATGTAAAAAGTGAAAGCTTTTACTCTTTCACCTAAACCAAACTATTTATCAGCTACAAAACTGCATAGTCTCTGCATAGGAGAGACAAGGAAAAAGCATACTGTTAGTCATGAGATCAATACAAGCATTAGCTCTGTGCAGCGTCGGAGGGGTGGAGTCCTGCTCCAACTCTTGTAACTGGTGAGGGAGGAAGAACTTCTAAATGGGACAACCCACTCCAGAACTCTCTCTCTCACACACACACACACACACATATATATAAGTACACTCGTATATATTTGGGTGTGTTTAGTTTTTTGCTTGATTGTTTTGATGTAATTGTTGTTGGCTACTGCTGCTCCTGGCAGCTGCCTTTGTATCCTGAGTCCTGTCTCTCTGGTCAATGTGCTCTGGCTCATACACTATTAAGTGATGAACTATAAGATACACTTTAATCCTCCACTGATCTTGAAATACAATTGTTAATTGTATGTATGGGCTTTTTTATTCCTGTGTGCCTGAAATAATGGCAAAACTCTGCTGTAGCCATTCACATGGCAGTTTTGATGGCAAGGACTTATGTTGCAGGACGCAAGTAGAGAAAGACTTTTGAGTGTTACACTGTTGGAGTCAGGGGACCCAAACTAAGCATTGCTTGAATACTCCACCTGGAGGAAACCCTAAAGTGAGCTGTCTGCTTCTCTGCAAAGGAGACATTTGGCTGCTCCAGAACAGACTAAGAATCAGCACACACACATGGACCGTCTGGGAGCAAAATGGGAAGTGAACCAAGCTAAGAGAGCATCCTGCACTAAAGCTGGCTATACAGTCTCACCTTTCGTCTCATCAAGAGAAGGGAAGATGGCTAATTTCTTTAGATCAAAGGCTGTGTATTAGATCAAAGTAATTTTATAGGCAAACGATGTACGGCACAGATAGTGAAGATGCTTATCATCTTATGGCCTACTCTCAACAGTACTTGGATTCCTTCCTTTCCTTGTTTTATGTGA
Source organism: Ploceus nigricollis (assembly GCA_013399945.1). Taxonomy (NCBI): domain Eukaryota; kingdom Metazoa; phylum Chordata; class Aves; order Passeriformes; family Ploceidae; genus Ploceus; species Ploceus nigricollis. Next base: position 956,624 of record VXBC01001852.1, on the reverse strand, counting down.
TAAAATTTGTAATGATGGTCCCATTCTTTTTGCTTTGCTAGAAGGAAGTGCTATCTAACATAGCCTTAAAGAATGATAATAGCAAAAAGGAATAGGCGATCTTATCTACTACTTTTCTCACTTTGCCTTGTAACACTTACAAACAGTAAAAGAGCAATAAAAAGTGTCTGAGAAAGTGTTTATAACCAATTTAAATGTCTGTATTCTGTTTTGGGTGCAACGGCTTGGAACTTGTGGAATTAAACTATTCAGGACTTGTGGAATGTTTTGTTAATTAGCCAACATTAATATATTTCCTCTGATTTTACAGTGAAAAGACACAGCTAAGTAAAAAAAACCCTAGAGGTAAAAAAACCTTCAGTGCTAACACTACATGTTTTCACTAAGATGCTATCTTAAAACTCTGAAAAATTAATCAGAAGGACAATAGCACCTTGGAGATAAAATACATTTTAGATCAATCAGTTTGAATTAAAACCACAAACCAAGATATGCTTGTTTGTTCTTTAAGGATTTTCTACAAAATGAAATTTATGAATTATGAGTTTTGACTGCCACAGGGCAAAGGGAGAGTTGCCCCCATCTGCAAAATGCCAGTGCCTTCTGTGCTCACGACACACATCCAGTGCAGGACTTGAGTAACCTTAATGGTCTAAAGGAACATGCAGTTTGTAAGATACATTCTAAATGTGGCACATTTACTGTGCATCAGCAGACTGACTCTACAACACAGATGCAGAGACTGGATACATCTGGTAAATATCACACTTCCAATGCCTGAGCTGTTCAATTCAAAATACACGGGATAAAACCATCTTATGGCACACCCATGTTTGAGTCAATCTGCACATGTGCAGTACCTACTTGTATAATCTGCCAAATCTCAAGAAATTCTCAGCTGACAAAAGACCTACATCTTCTGTTTATGCTCAGAGTTTCTAGGGAAACCAGACACAAAAGAATCTCATGGAGAAGACACGACTCCATATCGCTACTGCATGAAGAACTGTAGGTGCAGATTCTGAACAGGACCTCCCCACACCACTGTGGAGACAGACGGCTACAGTTCTGTCCACCTTTCTTATGGCTAAGACCATATGGACAATTTTCAAGACACTTAAATTGAAAAACATCACTTTAAGAAGCAACTAAATAATTCAAGAACACCTTCTTAAGTCACAGATTAAGTTGCTTCAGTCACCCCTTAAACATAGAACTTTGAGCTGTCAAGTCATTGCTTGCTCAAACTTCCAACTTACTTTACTTCTGGATGAAAGGGGAAGATGTTCGTACAAGGGACATTCTGCACAAGATTGAAGAAATCCACACACAATGGGTCCCAAGTGATAAAGGATTGATCTGAAACACTCTGAAATAGCTTCAAAAGTTTTGGCTCTTGTAGTTACTTTTGTATGTGCCACTAGATGATTATTGAACCCCAATATCCCAAATAAAGAAGCAAGTTCTCAACATGTTAATAAAATGTAAAAATTAGAAATGTTACAAAAGAGGTGGACCAACATCTGAGACAGCTGCATTACACTGAGCAGCTGAATATTTCTGATAGTAGAGGGATCTTTTGTTTAGTAAACAAAAGCATAACAATGTCCAGTGACTGGAAGCTGTAGCTGAACAAATTCAAACTAGCAATTAGGTTGTGCAATTTACCATTGGAATAATTTGTGCAGGGATCTGGTATATCCCTTATCGTTGGCAGTCTTTAAATCAGGATTTGCTGTCTTTCTAAAACATGCTTCATTCAAACAGCAACTCTTGGGCTTGATGCAGGGGTCTTATGCAACAAGTTAAACAAGAAATGCATCCTGATCTGGATTTAATTTTTCTGAATATGTCCAACATTGCTACTCAGGCAAAAACCTCTGACAGAAAAGTAGTACCATCCTAAACCACTAGTAGTTGCTCTGGGAACAAGGATTGGAGACCTTTAGGGTATTTTATGATTTTTTTCCCCCTTTAAGGCATTTTTTGCAATATTTTTGAAGCTTGGTTTTGTTCCAGAAGCCAACAGTGTTTCTGGTTTGTTGCCCGAACTCCCAAAAACCCTTGTGTGTTCAGGAACACCATCTATAAAGCCATACCTTTCTCTTATGCAATTTGTATAAATTAAAGAAAGATGTGGACTAACTGGAAGGAGTCCAGGTGAGAGTCAGTGGGAGTAATCACAAATCTAGAAAACATGGCATTGTTCAGTCAAGAAAAGAGACATTAACCTTTCAAATACATAAAAGGCTGTTGAAAAGAGCCTGTTTTTCATGGACAGGATAGATAAAATAATCACAAGAAGAGGGATTGACTTTTGCTGTGAGGGAAATCTTCCTCCAAATACAGTAGCAGATTGCCTGGGGAAGTCTTGGAGTCTCCATTTGGAGATCCTGAAGATCTTCATCTAACATATTAGGCAAATTTTCTTTGGGATTAAGGTGTTTTCCAGTGTGAATTTCTAGGGTTGTATGAAATATGTCTAACTGCGTTATGCATTTGCAATGTCCCTGGGGATCTATAAATAAAAAATCCCTCTATAGTAACCATACAGTATTGCAGCAGTGATACACGTGACTGGAGAGTCACTGCACATAAATTAGTTCTGCACCATCAAAAATCCAGCAACATAGGTATTTTAAAATAAAGGTCTAATTACAAATCAATTCCTCCATTAATACATATATTCTGTCTAGGGGATGTGAAAGTCATACGGTTTATTTTCCTGCTCAATAAAAGTACAGGTAGATTACTCAAACAGAAGGATCATCATGCTGGTTGTAAGGCAGATGGTTATTTTGGCAGAGTCACAGAACAGTTGAAGTAGGAAGGCAGGCCTAGTGATGGCCTCGTCCAACCCAACAGTGCAGAGCAGGGTCAGCGGGAGCAGGGAGCTCAGGGACATGTCCAGTCGGGTTTTGAACATCTCCAAGGTTCTTTAAAATATCCTTGACACTCCAGGTGCTTTTATTTCTGTCCTATTGACCACTCAAAGCAAAAAAGTCTGTTATGTTGAAATGGAATTTATTTTATTGCTATTTCTGCCGCCTGACTTTGTCTGGTCTTGTGGGCACAAGTGAGAACAGCTACTGCCATCTTCTTTAATGTCCTTGTCAGGTATTTACATATACTGGTAAGATTCAAACCAAACATATGAGAAACACAATCATCTCATCATCTTGAACACACACAGGATGAGCACTGCAAGGTGACAGTCATCATTTATGTGAGGTGGGATCAGACCATAAATGCAACTTCTGTGATATAATTTTGTTAATATCATTGGTACCAGATTCTCTAGTGTAAGAGGGAGGGAAAATATAGTCTTTTAATAATTTAATACTAATTAATAATTTTAATAATAATTTTAAGCTGTGCAGACAGGAGGGGTCTTCTCTCTGACTTTCCTGATGGCTGGCTGCAGGAGCTCTGTGCCATAGAGACGTGAAAATGCTGCCCAGGTTTGTGAGATGTCCTGTGATGAGTGCAAGGGCTAATGGGAGAGAACTACATTCATTTAGACCCCAAACCAGTCCATATTCCTTATTTCTCCAGATATATCTCTAAAGGTTTTAACAATATCTGCTGTTGGAACAAACATCTGCATATGAAGTTATATATATACATATTTTTGCTTATGGTTAGAAGCATTTCAGCCTTTGTAAAATAACTGAATTCTTTGTTTCACTTATTCCTGTGACAGGAAGTTTGACAAGTTCATTTCTCCATATGTCAGGAGTATTTTGAATGTTAATATAGTTGTGCAGAAATATCAGCTTTTGGGTTTAGAGCTTTTCTCCCCTTTTTTCTGGTCTTTGGGGAAGAGCTACTTCTTTTTTGCTAATATAAAATTCTCTATGGATCAAAAAATTACTTGGTTTTGAAACTATTGAGCCTATCTGCCATAGAAATGAGCCTCAGATATTTGGAATCCATGATGCAGAAAAAATATGCCCATACTTCTCCCTGTGTCAGGAACATCTATGCTGGGATAGATGTTCCCTCCCAGTGCTTACTAACACTCCAATTATTTATTGATAAATGTGCTGTTCTGGTGGTAAAAGCACAGCACCTCTCTCCTTCCCTTTCATTCCTAGTCCATGAGTAAAGTATGGTTGTTTTAACTTACTCTCAAAGGGTTTTTTCCCACCTTTTTTATGAAACTTTATAGCTTTTTTATTGAATCTATTCTTGCAATTCCTACTCACAGTATTGAAATGTGGAACAGCTGCTATTTTTATTTACTACAGATTAAGCTTTCCATCCTATTATACTGAAGAGCTGTATGTAGTTTGTTATTTGCACTTGGAAACCCCTCTGTGAAATTTACTAAATAACATCGTCATTTCATAGCTTGGAAAATACAGCCTTATAAAGCTGGAGCAGCTTTCCCGAGATGGTGCCGAGGGGCAGTGGCCCCAGAGCCCTGTGAGAGCTCCCCTTCATGCGCTCCGTGCTGCGGAGCTGAGCCTGTCCTGTGGGACCCGGCACAGCCCGGCTCCCTGCTCACGGCGTGCACGATACGCCGCTCTGAACAATTCTGGCAGTAAATTTTCCAGACTTTCAGGTTACTTTGTTTTACTGGCCTTATTCACATTTGTCTCATAATCACAATAACAGGACAGGTGTGCTGCTTTTCTCGGCAGCGATCCTGGTCCCCGACGGAGCCAACTCCCCGGCCTTTGACCTCCGAGTTTATCCTCTCAGGAAACCGGTTTACTGCCTTGCAAAACAGCACACCCCTACGATTAGCACTTAATTACAGCGAAGCCAGTAGCAGCTCTGCTAAAGTTAAGTTGACTTTTTGTATATGGGCCATATTTTTGCATGAGTTAAAGTTTTTGGCAATCAGGTTACCTCATGTTGAGAGCCTATAGACAAATGCATTTTATTGCCTGTTATATGCATCTGCGTATGTAGCTACATCAGGGCAGCAATTCACTTTTTCTTTCTCCTTCCAGCACTTCAAAAAATATACAAGGCACCTCAACTCATAATCCTATTCAGGCACCGCTCAGTGAGGACTGTGTGTGCTTTAATCTGAGAGTCAATTACCATGACTTTACAAACTTAATGTAAACTCACAGGAAAGCTACCAAAATGGGATCTTAAAGTAAATTAAATCTGAATAGTCTCAGTCTGAACTTTGAATCAGATACCCTTTGCTCAGTCCAGGATCTCAGTCAAGATGTAAGCATTCCCAAGTGAAAAAAAAAGAAACAAAAACCTGCTAGAAATTCTGAAAGTAGGACTCTTAGCAATCTTTTAAAGTGTTTTTGGAAATGTCTAACACAACTCATACAGAAAAGTTAAAAAGTTACTAATGGGCATTTCAAATCCATTTTCTCCAAGTATCAACTCTAGTTTCTGTTCTTTTGAAAGAGCTTTGCTACATTATGAATTAACATCTGACAAAAATATCTCAGGGGTAGCAATAAAATAATGATACTTTAGCCTCCGGTTTATATTATATTACCAAAAATAATGAAAAAAATTGTTGCCCCAGAGAGACTTGGAAGATATTCAGATACAGTAGAGCTGGGTGTGACATGAGAAGATAGATAGATTACACAGATAGGACTGAACCAGTTAAGAAACTTTTGGGTATTCAACTATCCAGTGTAATATCCACTCTGCTGAGTGAAGGCTCTACAACTCATAATGAGTTCATATCATAAGACTCATTCCACAGTATGATAACTTCTTAAAAGTTATTCCATTCTGTGGTAATTTTTAAGGAGAGATGCTCAGTTGTTTAAGTGTTTCTGAAGTGAAGAGATAACATATCTGCATGTTTAGCAGATGCATATCTTTCCCCAGAATGAAAGAATCTTGAATGCAGAGTTACATCCCTCATAATCACTGTTCTTCTGTTGAAGAGCAACAGTATTTTTTAATCGCTGTTCCAGATTTCAGATACAGCCCATTCTGCCATCACTACAAGGTGAGTCAAGCTGTCTAATGGTTCTGTTATTTTCATACTACCCAGGCATGTACTGAGAGTCTGGTAGTTCAGTATCAATTCATCTCTTGGCTGAGACATCAAACTAAGATTCTGACCACTTATTGTAATTAAAAATCCCCATAAGCTTTTCACAAAGCATAGGCGCTCACCACAGTGTCCTGACAAAATTCCAGCTTTGCATAATTATATTCTATTCGTATATAATATAATTATATGAAATAATTATATTCTGCCTGAAATCCCCATGAAGTCTCATCTGGATGTAGGAGCCTTCTTTTTTCCAGTCTCAAGCTGTTGTGCAATGCTGCTGTCTGCTCAGAAATGTGAATCACAGACAGTTGATGGTGTTTCCTGTTTGTTTATATTTTATTTCAATACACCAATTTTTGAAATTTTTAAAACATTGCAAAAGGGCTTAGTCAGACTTCTTCAAAAGTTCATATGTTGTTTGCTAAAGACCAAGAAAACTAGCCATGTTTTGAGAAAACTGCAAAATAGTTTTGAAATCTTTGCATGCAGATTTTTTATGCCTTTCACCAACTGTGTTGCATTTGCATGGTAAGGGCTACAGGGTTTCTTCTGTAAGATGATTGCCAGAAGCTTCCCCCACATTCAACAGTCAGCTGGCTCCAAGACAGACCTGACTCTGGCCTAGGTCAAACCATTCAGTGACAGTGCTAGTGCCTCTGGAATAATGTATTTAAAAAAGAGGAAAAACACTTCGGCTGTGCAATAACAGACAAAGAGGGAAGAGTGAGAAACAGCCCTGCAGACACCAAGGTCAGTGAGGAAGGAGGGGAAGGAGGTGCTTCAGGCACCAGAGAAGAGATTGCCCTGCAGCCCATAGTGAAGACCATGGTGAGGCAGCTGTGCCTCTGGTGGACCCACACAGGAGCAGGTAGGATGCCCAAAGGAGGCTGTGATCCCATGGGAAGCCTGCACTGGAACAGGCTCTGTCAGGGCTTATGGCCCCATGGAGAGAAGAGCTCACATTGGAGCAGGTCTGCTGGCAGGACTTGTGACCCTGAAGGGGACCTTGCTGGAGCCACCTGCTGTGCCCTGTGGAAGGGGCCCAGAGCTGGTGCACTTTGTGAGGAACTGCAGCACATGGGCAGGACTGACATTGGAGAAGTTCATGGAGGGCTGAGTCCCGTGGGATCCATACCATGCTGGAGCAGGGGAGGAGTGTGAGGAGTCCTCCCCCTGCACAGGAAGGAAAAGTAGAAACGTGTGATGAATTGACCACAGCCTACTTTTCCTGATCCCCTATGTTGCTGGGGGGAAGGATGTAGAGAAAATTGGGGATGAAGTCAAGCCCAGGAAAAAGGGAAGCGAGAGAAGAGGGAAAGTGTTTTCAAGGTTTGGGTTTTATTTCTCATTACCCTATTCTGATTTGATTGGCAATTAATTAAACTAATTTCCCCAAGTCAAATATCTTTTGCCTGTGTTGGTAACTGGTGAATTATCTCTCTCTGCCCTTATCTTGACCCATGAGCCTTTTGCTATATTTTATCTCTCCTACCCAGCTAAGAAGAGGATAGAGTAGCTTTGGACCCGGTGTCCAGACAGGGTCAACACCCCACACCAACTTTATATTTTCCTCAGAGACAAGCAGAGTAACTTTATATCTGTTGTTTGTTTATCAGCATACACAGATTTTGATGATAGTTTTAGGAATGATTTCTCAGGATTTTTATAAATGCTATAGTAATCCACAATTTTATTTTCTCTGCCAATTCAGTGCACAGCAGAAAATAAACTACACTAATTTAATTTCACCTTTCTCCACACTGTAGTTCCATTAGGCGTGGTTTCATATCATTAATGCAAATACATGAAGGTCCACTTAAAATGGCAAGTGATTCAAGTGAAATATTGCCATGTCATTTCTGGAAATGGCAATACAGTTTCAGGAAGAGACAGAGCAATACGTCAGAGTCAAATTGAATTGAAGAAAGTAGAACTCTGTGGGGCTTTACTGTGCTGCCACTGTGGTGTCACAGGAGAAACAAAAGCAGAACAAGTTGAGAAGGAAGAGAGGAAAGAACTTAAAGCTAAAAGCGAAACAAAATGGGACAATGCAAAACCGAGTAGATGAGTTCACCAGACAAAAATTCAAGCAAGTATTACTTGAAGTTATGTTAACCTTCAAACTATAGGGCAAAATATGAACAAAGCCTACTTGAGAGATTAATGTTTTTGATGCACATGGTTCAATACAGTGCTTATCACCACCCTTTTTTTTCTCATGATGCTCTCAGTCATATCCATCATTACTGCAGAAGACTGTCCCCAGTGTAAACTCTTTGCAAAATCCTTGAAAAGACAGAATTTAAATGAGGACAGGGAGCTCATGGCAATGGAAAGCTTACTGGTGCAGGCTAGACCAGGAGGCACCAGTGCAGGTGTTGTCATGTCCATGTCTATCAGCAGGAGAGGTCTCTGGAGCAAACTGTTCCTTCATTCCAACAGGAAGCACAAGTGAGGACACACCTTTCTGCAACACAGATAACCCAAATGCAAGATTCAAGAATACAAATGTGAGATAAATAATTTAACATCAAACATATTTTTGTCCCATATTTCAGGTTCTTATACAACTTCTAGTCAGTTAGGAAAGTAGAAATACATATGAACTACCAGCTAGATAACTTTTACTTTGTTTTATGCCTAGTTCTAGTCACATTCAGACATTGGATCTCTTTTTGTATCCCCTAGCCCTGTTATTGTCTGTTTCTTTCTACTTATTTGGTCAAACTCTACAATAAGGGCTGGGACAAATATATCTTTCAAAAAATCTGTGCATTCTTGTAATTAGGGCATAAATTTCCACTTCCATTTGTGAAGCCCTGGGAGGAGGAAAAGGGTTGGTGGATTATTTTTAAGAGGTGTTACACATATACTTAATAAAAACTAACAACACAGTACTACAGGATTCAAATTTCTTATGTAGGGCTCTGCACTTTCCATGAAAATTTCTAGGGGTCTGAAGTACAAGACAAATTAAAATCTCTGTGCAGAAGCATATGAAATAGGTTGTTATACTCTGCTCTATCCATATTTGTTTCCTGAATTTGTGTTTCGGGGGTTTTCCCCATTTTATTTTATTACTTTAGGCCTGATACAACTGCCTCATAAAATTTTGATTTTTGTCTTGCTGCTGATATATTTTCTCTCCTTTATTTAATTCACATAACTCCACTTGTGACTTTCAGCCAGTGATGTTAGATTTTTCCTAAAATCTCACCAGCTTTCTCCCTCATGTACTGATAGATTTGTGCATTCTTTGTCATCTTTAATAGCCCTGCATAATGCTCAGACATCATCTGTCAGTTACGTGTCGAATTTGCAGCAGCCTAACTAAAACATAGCATTTTGGTGCTACATAAATGACATTTCCAAAGTAATATAAAGGGAGATAAATAAATCAATCTTGTGCAAGTGCCATGATGAACAAAAATTCAAAATAAGTTCATGGTTACTGTGCTTAAAACAACATTAAAAATCATAAAACAACTGTACTTTTTCTGCTTGTTTTTCTGTATTGAATGTCTCAGAAAGATTTAGTGCATCTAATTACAGATAAAGCCTCTGTAATTTTTACTAAAAGAAAGAGAAATTAGCTTAATCAGCTTCAAAATACAGATAAACAATCCTATCATTGAATTATTCCATTTGATTTATCAGACTCTGAATTCTGAAGATTCCTATGAACATACATTTTTAATATTTGCTGCCTATTTTTTATACTGTAATTCATAAATAATAAAAAAAATTATTGTGTATTTCGTATTAAAGTGTTCCGATTTTCCAATAAGAAGCCAGTGTTCAAGATGTTTTGGTTGTCAGATATTTAACTTTTCACAGACACAAGATTAAGGTTATTTTGAAATAGAAATCTGACAATGAATGATAGAAGAAAGAATTTTTAAAAAATTGTCAGAACAACAGTTTATTTTCTAATAGCAGTAGTACTCTCGTTTGTTTTTTCTTCCAGTTATGGTGTTAAAGAGCAGATATCCAGCAAATACAGGCTGGCTACCTAAATAAGCCCCTTTATCTAGACCTACTTGTGCAAAAATTAAATAATGATTGGAAGGGAATATCCTATTTACAGTATTGGAAGTATGGAAATGAAGTATTTACTTTAGGGATGTACACAGTTGCAGCACTACTGTGCTGACTACTACTTGTGATGAAAAGCAAATTTTGAACTTTTGCATGTAAGTATTCGCGTACAACAGCTTAAATTTATTCACACAGTCAAGAAGTAGAAAAATGTTATATTGCCTTGGTATCTAAAAAACCTGAGCAACAGCACCAAGCTCTTAGTACTCACGTCGAACTGGTCGCACAGTCCACAAACAAACCTTTTCTCATTAAGTCATTCATAGATGTTATCAAGCAAATGCTTTTGAGAAATGATTAAATTCAAGAATATCAAAACCAACTCCTGGACAACTAACAAACAAAGGAAAGTCTAAATTTGTTCAAATAAATTATTCACTGTGAATTATCTGATCAGGTCTAGTGTTAAAACAGAAGAAGTATTTCTCAGCACATACGTGACTGATAATAGAACCCCCTAAAGCAGATGGAAATGTTTCTGTATCTACGCAGAATTTACAAAACAGAGTAGGTGAGCATAACAAGGAAGGTCCTTCATTTCCTTAGTACCAACTTCCACATTGTATATTAGAAGAAATAGGTGCTATGGAAGCAAAGTCATGGTATCATAGAATGATAGAGTCATTTAAGTTTGAAAAGATTCATAAGATCATCGAGTCCAACCGTTTTCCCAACACTGTGAAATTCACCAGTAAACAATGTCCTCAAGCCCCACACGTACTCATCTTTTAAATACCCAGGGATGGTGAACCAACTGCTTCTGTGGGCAACCTGTTCTAAAGCTTGATCACCCTTTTTGTGAAGCAGTTTTTCCTAATATCCATATCAATAAACTTCAGATAAAGTGATTTTGGTTTGTTGTCATTCAAAGACAAGTTCCTATTCTCAAAAGGCCAATATTTAGAGTGAAGTTTAAGTAAGCAAATTTTATTTGATGAGACAAAGATAAATTTGAGTGAAACCAGTTTGATTTAGTTCAGTATAACACATCACAAAAGTCAATATAAATACTCTTTGAATGTGTAACTATTGAGTGATAAATCGTTCTGATGCCTTAGGTTTTAGCTTTTATATTTTTCAGATTCTGTACTGCTTTTGTGTGTAGTTCTGAACTTCATATTAAGGGATGGTAAGCTCTCTTCACAGAGTAGCTAGGAAAAAAAATTCCTTTTCTGGTTGGGGACCAAGGACAAATGATCCAAATTTCAGGCCCAAGAGCATAAACAACGTGAGCTGAAGGGAGAAAAACAAGAAGGATGTGGCTTCATAACCTAAAGCTATAAGTGGTTATTCTATATTCTAATGGACCAGAACTTACAGATGTGATAGATCCTGTGACCAGTCATCCATTTTTTGTGGCCATTTTGGGTTCATCTTGGGTGTAGCCCTGGCTGGGCTCTTGTGCTGCCCAAGGTGTATCTATTGAGGCTTTTTAATAAATACCTACTTTATTCTTTAACTCCGTTTAGCCTCTGTTCTAGGTCAGCCTTGGCAAGGCATCAGTTCAAGACAGACCATCAACAGCATAAATTTTGCAAGTTAACCTCCCTTTTTTATCCTATATATGTACTACCTTCCACTTAATATGGATCCATATTGGTAGAAGAGAGAGTAAAGAACATGCACTGTAGCTGTGATAAATAGGACTTAAAGAAATTTAAGCAGTTAGTTAGACCTAAAATAGTGTCTCTGAAAACTCCTTTTACATATCCCAGGAAGTATCTGAAATCCCTAACTGCTTTACTTTTTGTGTTTCTTAAGCAGTGAGACACCAAGGGCACTCCAAATTCCTTGCCTTGAGAGAACAGAATATCTTAGTACTTAATTCCTGTTAAAATCAAACCAAAATCCAAAATCAGACATTTCTCAATTCCCCCCATCCTGCCACAGTTCTCTAGGGCTTAGATCTGAAGATGTTATCAAAGCATATCTAAGACACACCAGTTGTAGTAGACTCTGCATAAAAAGCAATTGCTGCTGCTATTCTTTATATAGGATTCTTTGACTGGGAAGTGTGAGACCTGAGGGAGAAATTTTCTTGCTCTCTACTGATATTTTTAATTAGGTGACCTGGATTCAGCTAAATGAGGGTTCAGCATCCATTTCTTCTTTCTTCCTGAAGGTGACAAAAATTTATTCAGAATAATGGGAAGTAAGACACTCTTCCTAGAAGTAGCTGTGTATGTGTACAATAATTTAGAAGCCATTGGATGGAAGGAGGGAGCTGTCAGTTATGCCACATAGTACTGCCTAGTGATTGAAGTTCTTCCTACAAGAAGGAAAGCCTGTTTTTCTTGTGAGTGCCCAGGGTCCTCTCTGGATTTTATCTTGTGACTCTTTCTTCACTGTCTTTTTTAATTTTAAAAAAACTGTGCTCACTTTTCTTCATCCCCTCTCAACACATCACAAGTCTTGAATTTTTAATTAATTTACTTTTTAAGATTATAATACAATCCAAACATATTTAGGGAGAATTCTTTTTGAACTAAATCTGCCTGATTCCTTTGTGGGAATGGATGGAGGCCTCCTGCATAGGATAAAAATCCCATTCTGCCTTATAGATCCACACTGAACTGAGTGTGGATCACCTGGCTGGACTATTCAGGGTGTGCAATGTTTTCTACATTCCTCAGCCATCCTTCTTTTCTTCTCCCAAAGACTTTATAGGCTGGACATGTAAGTACTTTCACGTAAGTACGGAGGTGGGGGATTTGAGTTTTATTGACTTTAGGCTAAGGAAGAGCTAACATGGTTGTCTGCCAGTATCTGGCCACTTTTACTAACAACCCATGGCATCAATGAGAATAGAACCAGCTGCATTTCACAGGGAAAGCAAAGAACCACAGCTTATGGACTCCCGGTGAACAGCAGCATGTAGGAGGGGCTGACTCCTCACCTTTACTGTTCCATAAGTGGCTGGCACCAAACACCTCAGGCTGCTGACTTCAGGTGTTTCCCTACAGATGGCTGTAGGGAAACCTACCACTCTGGAGGGCTTAACTCTAACCTAAACACCAGTATTCAGAACAAGGAAGGCAATTCTTCTTACCTAAGGTAAGTGCCAGCTTATAAAAATACAAAAGCAAATACATGGCAAGTCTTGTTTTTCCCTCTACAAAATCACAAGCTTTTTGACTTGAAAAAGAATGGTAAAAATTACATCTCTAGGCAAGCCTCACTTCAGAGATGCTCTTGGCTGAAAGTCAGGTTCAGATTTTACCTTTGAGTGGAATATATACATGTTCTCAACTCTACCCAATAATATGCCAGTCAATTTAACCTTTTGTGCCTTGAAAAAACAGTCCATTGTGCAGCACAAAGAATTCAAATATAAAACTGTGCATGACATCATCGTGACTGAATATGTTGCATACAAGCCATGCCTGCTTACAGCATTGACAATTTGGGTAGACAGTACTGGAGTCTTGTCATACTGTGGGCCTTAGTGTATAAAGGCCGTTTTTCCACTATAATCTTTATGGTTAAAAAAGAGTCAGGTTTTTTTCTTGAAAATGTATTGAAATTTGTTTTGATTTTGAAGAAGCAACTCCTTACCCTGTGACTTCTTAAGTTTAGTCTCATCTGTCCCTCCCTCTATTTTCTTTATTCTGTAAGAAAGCAGGGGAAAAAAAGCAAGAATATTCCAGAGTTTTGTTAATAAGTCCAGCTGTAGACCGGGGACATGTCATTACACATCCATGGACTTAAGAAAGTATGATAAGTAATCAGATCCTCCCCTCTTTTTTTTTTTTTTTTCCTGATACCTGCTGAAGTTTACAGATCTTTTAACTTTATTTCACCTCAAATTATCATTTTAACTAGCAGTGACCAGGCAGGGCTGCTGTGCCAAAAGCCCTTTACAAAAAAACACTTCTCATATTTCCCCCTTTCCTTGTTTGCTTCAGTTTGGGAAAGCAATAATAATAATGGGCTGGTCAGCTTCAAGCCTCGCACATGAGAAGTGAGGCAGCAACACCAGCAAATCCTCTTCCCAGGTATTGCTGGGACAAGCTCTTTATAATTTCAAACAATGGTGGTCTTCTGGTGGGAAGAGTTGATTTTCATAGAGCTGGTCTCCACCTCCTTCAGGGGTTTATCTTGTAGGTCACCTCTGGGAACACAGGCCACCTCTGGGAACACAGAGGTTTACACATTTAGGAACATTTAGGTTTCCTCTAATCATGTGCAGCCTAGCCAGTCTTTGTTGCAGGGATAGTATCTTGGTTTGTTTCCTTTTAAACAAAAACTAGACCTACTCCTGCAGGAGGCCAGCTGTACTCTAGGAAGTTTTCCTAGCTACCTATTTATATCCCTTCTTCTCTTTTGTTTTTTTGGCACCATAAATCTCGTGCAAATTTTTACACTGAGGAACAGATTCAATGGAAGCTGCAAAGATTGTTCCTCCCAAGACCAGAGCACTGAATATTCTCTGAAAGAGCTGAAGTTTTTGATCTGAACTTCCCCCAAGCAGAAGTAAGCACTGTATCGACCCTCCCCTTGAAGTCATGGGGGAGGGTTCTAACCACCAGACCCTAAGCCATGAAAAAGAAATATTTATCCTCTTTAATTTGATGTGGTGGGAAGTGGAAGGCTGTATTAGATGAACTGCTTTCTTGATTTGTTGCAGAAATAGAACACTCAGCTCCAGTATCATTAGTTAGTTTCTACTGGACTATGAAATTGTAGCAATTACATTAATTAATGTGGGATAAAAGGCAACCAGACAAAAGAACTGAGAAGGCACTTGGAAATGGTTTCATTCTACTGCCAGTGTGAAAAAAACAAACAAATACAAAAAGTCACCAGTCACAGCCCCACCAGTTTGCTGTTCCTCAGCCAAGCACAAACACAGGCCCAACGAGGAAGACTAAGTTTAGCAGCTTGTTAGTGCGAGAAATTCCACTGAAGCCACGACTGCCGTAAAACAGGAATAGGTTTTTCTAAACTTAGCAGCTCACAATGATTATGCCCTGGTGAAACAAAGAGAAGATTCAGCACTATGTCCTGGTGATCCTTGTGGATCCTTTCCAACTTGAGACATTCTATTCTACTTTGTGAGAATCTATAGAATACAGCTACTCAAAGGAAGACTTACAGGGTCAGGCTTCAAATAAAATTGAACCTTCAGCATATCTCCTGACAGTGCTGTAGTCTTTACTAATACTTCTCTCCATAGCATATGCTGCTCCCTTGTACTTCTTTATGTGGTTCAGAACAGCTGGTGACCAGTTGATGACTGTAGATAATTAGCATTTAATTGTTTCCAGTTATGTTTTCACCTGTTCTATTTAGAAATCCTTCCATTGTGTCAAATTCAATTACTTCATTTGGATCCTTTTCTAAAATGAAATAGACTGGTAAAAACTCCTTTATCAGGAGGAAATAAACTCTTTGTACAGCAGCTTTCCAGGAACATTTCAACTTGTCTTAAACAACTACTGAAATCACACACGTACATAAATTAGTTGAGGTCAACCTGGAGAAAATTCACATGTTGGTTTAATAAACTTTGCATGATAACCAAAGCCTTGATCACCTACCTTTAAATACAAGTGATGACTTTTTTCACTACTCTTGTACAATTCTGAGAACACAAAGGGGTAATTTTTTTTTCTTTTCTTACAGGATTTGCCTGCTGAGAATCCGACACTGCAATGAGCTCACAGTGGCTAGGAATACTATTGAGATTCAGTGACTAGGAATACTGTTATGCCTCTCCAGATAAGTCTAGCAGTGAGAAATGGTTAGGGCCTGTCTGCTGAGCTAAATATGCAATATGTATCCAATCAGTTCAATTATTCCTCAATTATACAGCTGTAAGAATCACATCAGTGATGTTTCTGTGATTTTTTCAGATCACAGAAAATTTGCATACTCTAAGCTACAAAAGGACAAACATTGTGCAATGGAGGAGTGGTAGGGCTAGAGTATAGTTATGGACAAAGTGAGGTTTTAGATGAAAATTCTGTAACACATTCATAGCTTGTTGGATACTGAATATGGAAATTGGTTCAAGTCCTACTTTTGAACAATACAAGAAATATGATTTTTCTAATATTTGAACATAGCATTGGTAATTGAAGCAATATTTAAGCGTATACATTAATAAAAGTCAAGTTTTCATTGATTCTGATAAGCTGAGCAATTCTTAACAGCATATTCTAAGGTTTGCTGGGATGCCAGAATTACATCTTTCTTTTTCTATCTTTTTCCCCCCCTGTTCTTGCATTTTTTAATTGCAGGAGGACAGTATTCAGGATTTATCATAAGCCAAATTCACAAAAATCAGAGCTGACCTGGGAAGACTTAATATGTAGTTTTTCTCCTAGAGGGAGAAAATAGAATTTTCTTCAGTAGTGAAAACAAGCCCTTAGACAGGGAGCATGCAGATGCTCAAGAAAGAGGAAAAAAATGAGACTTTCAGTTCTTATTTTAGTCAACAGAGACCTACAGTGTTGGACTCTGTAGAAACCCGTTAGCTGTAATAATAATTAAAGATTAATAAGTGCACCAAAATTTTCAGAGCTGATCAGTGTAGGTAATTATTTCTCATTTCTGTGCATTCTTTGAGCTCTGGAAGGAAGTGTCTCAAAGGTGTTTTAATTCATCTTATACTTTTAAGAATGCTTTTTCTCCATCACAATGAATATACAGCAAATGCATAAGTTACTCAGTACTCTTAGAGAACCAGAATACCCAAACCTATATCAAGTAAATCACATTTAATTTTGTCCAGTCATAACACTAAGTGATTTTTCAGTAAATATGAGACTTACTGGGAATAGAAGCATCAAAGCTCATAAAAAGTAGGGTGCATCCTCACTGGGCTTCAACAAGAGGCCTGCAATACTATTTTTTACTGCTCAAGTAAAAGGACACATCTGGTTTGTGCTGCTGGAGTGTGTGTCTGGAATGCTGCAGAGAATCCAGTAGAAGCTGGGAAGTTACTGCTGATTGCCTCAGTGGCTGAGAGGCAGCAGTAGCACTCTGGGGGTTTTAAGCCTACTTCTTTTGTTGTCACATCAGTTCAGGCTTACGTTGAGTCTCAGCTCTCCCATGTGTTGTTTTGCAACTTGGTCAAATCTGACCGAATCCAAATGGCTTTGTGTAAGGATATGGGATTAGCTCAAGTGTGTGTCCCATACATATCCTTAGAAGGAACTCTTCAGCACATGTCTTAAACCAGATGTCTCTTATTCCTGTTCTAAAGGGTAGGGATCTGTCCTCACACCTTATCCATTGCTGATCACCCTCAGTGTCTACCACAAAATGTGGCTGCTGGAAAGCAGCTCTCTTGTCTTGAGGCAGCTGTCCATAATGTGCAAAGGTAAAGTCCTGCACACAGACACACAACATTTCAGGCTGTGGGGGGCTGTCCACCTGCAGAGCACCCTGGCAGGAAAGGACCTGAAAAGCAAGGAGTTGAATGTGAGCCAAAAATTGTGGCCTTCATCTATGGATAAAATCCAACAGTTCACTGGGCTGTATCACAGCACTGTAGCTGACAGGTTGAAGTAAGAGATTATTCCTTTCATTTATGCACTTTTGAGATGACATTTCAAATCTTACTTGCACTTCTGGGCTCCCAGTACAAGACTGACAGACAAATTGAATGAAAGCTGATGGAGAGTCAGAAAGATATTTAAGGAGACTGAGAATATAGATATGAAGAACCAGAGACATTCAAGGACATGGTATACAAAAAGCTGTGTGGGCTTAGCCTGGA
Organism: Ploceus nigricollis; assembly: GCA_013399945.1. Classification (NCBI taxonomy): domain Eukaryota; kingdom Metazoa; phylum Chordata; class Aves; order Passeriformes; family Ploceidae; genus Ploceus; species Ploceus nigricollis. The sequence continues at coordinate 938,805 of VXBC01001852.1, read as the reverse complement.
AATTAGAACATTCAGGGGGCATCTAAGTGTTGTTTTTCAATTTCCTAATGGATAGCTGCAGATTGGAAATCCCTTGACAGTGCACAGCAAAGGCTGAAAAGCACAAGTTGCAGCAAAGAAATTAAAAATGCTTCTCACTGACAGCAGTGAAACACTGAAACAGAGGCCCAGAAAGGTGGGAAAATCTAAATTTTTGGAGGTACTACTAAGTGTGCTGGATACAAAAAAGAGCAAGCTTCAGTAAGTTTGATGTTTTATCTGCTTTTGAAAAGTGTGGCAACAGTGAATCTCCAGAGATCTCCATTATGTGTTGAACTTCTTCTGCCCCACAGTCAAAAAAGGCTCTTCAGAATACCAGAGCTTCTTCCAGGGCTCTTCAGGATGCCAGGCAGTCCATCTGAATCTGGTGTTTGTCATCTGTATCTGGAGGATATGAGATATAAGTTTCTGAAGTTAGCACCCATGAGTAACCTGGAATAGCCTTCCTGCTTTTGGTTGTGGACCTGTATAGGGAGAGATAATTAAGGAAGGGGAGAGGTAATCAGGGAAGGAGAGAGTCAAACCATTCCTTGGCTCACTCTGTCCTTACATTACGTCTACATAGTGACCTTGGCTCAAAATGCAATAGAGTTGTGGCAAGTAAGGGTGTCAGTGCCAATACACTGCTGGAGAGCTTTGGGACATCTTACGACACAGAAGGGTGGGTTGAGGTGTGTGCTCCAGAGAGGCATGTCAAAACTGGATGTGTGGATGTCACGTAGGAGAGCTGATCAGCTTGAGTTCAGTCTTGCCAAAGCACAGGGTAGACGCAATTCGCATGAATCAGAAACAATCTAAGGCCTGTCGTAGGAAAGCAGCTGGATTAATTCACTGTGCTTAGAAAACACAAGCTTCAACTGAGCCACTGCCACAAAAAACAAGGCAAAACCAGCCAGAGAGTCAGGGCTGTGCACGGCACCATTATTTATTAGCTCATGTATAGAAGAAGTACATGCTTGCAGAGCTTTAGTCCTGCTGGTAATAATCTGCCAACAGCTAAAGTATGGAGAGATGCTTGCAGCCTTTTATTGATGGAGGTAACAATCTCTGAGCAGCAGGCACTGCTGGTATAGCACTGGATTTTGGTACATATATGCTGCAGGAGCAGCAGGTTGGTAGCACTGCCTAATCTTGGACAAAATGTAATCTCAGCTAAACAGATGTTTCTAGGTTCTTATCTCTTGGGGGCTGCACCAGCAACCGACTCCAGAAACACAGAACTACTGTGCACAGAGGATTTGGCATTCCTTGGGATTCCCAGTGGTGTCTTGTCTCTTCAGTCAGGCAGGAGGCCTGAGAGACATGGTATGCAAAGCTGCTGGGATAAGGTGTGTAATTCAGGGGCAAGACATGTACTTGGAGGAACAGGAACACATAGTTGGAAGGATTTGAGGATCAAGAGTACGGTTTTGGAAGGCTGATTTGGAAACAAATGAGGAAAGTAATGGAGTGGGACAGTAACGCAGTAAAATATGAGCAGAAAAAAGGAAAGTAAGGAAATATTGTGTGTGTGAGGGTGTGGTCTGAAAAGTGTTATTGGTGTGTTTGAATTTTGCAGCCCTACTTAAGGACTAGAGAAAGATGCTAGCAAGACTGGAAGAATGGTTGCATTGGTGGCTGAATGCACATGTCCAGATTGTAAAAATGTGCTACAGGCCTCTGTGTGCCCAAGAAAGCTTTGAAATGAGAGCACAGGAAAAATAGAGTAATTAATCTGCCTAGCAAGCAAGCTGCTTACACAAGAAAAATCACAAAATCTGCAGCTGAGAAGGATAGTTTTGTAGATCAGCACTGGAGTGGAACATAAAAGATTTGGTTGGAAAATATTTTCAGTTCTTTTGCACCTTAGTTTTCTATCCCCAAATAGTAGAAATAATATATAATAAAAGAAAATTATGTTGGATTTTTCTTCTTCTTTTTTTTTTTTCCCCCCCCTTTGGAGCATAACTTTCTGCACAAAAGCAGTACTGCTCTAAGTGCACGATTCAAGTTTTGGATTAAAAATGCTTCAAAGTAGAAGCTGTTCAGCAGCAAACAAAATGAGGCTTTGATTTTACTGGGGCCTCCAGACATTATCACAATAGCATTGTTAGCACTTGTCCTGGCTTGCTGGGGGAACCACAGTGGTACTTGTGACTCCACGAAGCAGGGCACAGACTGTTGCCTCCCTTCTGAACTGTAGTGAGAAAAACGACTTGTACATTCTATTTTCAGCTCTTCTCTGTTTTGCTGTATGTCTGTAATTGCAGCAGAACACCCTACCACAGAGAACATGAATGAGCTCAAAAGGATTACTTAAGGGTAGCTTAGAAAAATATCCCAATAAAATTAAAACCCTTCCAGTAAAGTCTTCTGTAAAGCCCCATGGGAAAAGATATAGAAAGAGAAAACTACATTGGAGTGGGTCTCCTGTCTCCTCACTTTATAAAAAGCAAATTCTTGAGAATAAATGTTTTATTGTGCATGGAAGAGTCCCCGGACTTGCTGCTTCGGCAGTGGTTGCAGAGGGTTGCAGTCCTAGATCACAGGAACAGGCTCCAAAGGAATGCAATTAGTAGCCTCAAACAGCACCACATGAGCACCAGCACTCAGAATACACATGTATCAAGCCAGGCTGAGCAGACACACAAGTTAATTCTCAGTGCATCAGCTCTAGACCCAAAAGCTGTGTACTCCAGTCACTAACTACAGCACTGAGCTGTGGGGCTCAGAGCTGGGCACACCTCAGCTCTTGGCACTGTATTAGGCCTTGAAGATGCTTCAATAACTACCTCCCATGGAGTTATAATTGTGGTGCTCTTCCTAGTGGTGCCTAGGAAAATATGGAGAGGGGATGTGAAGACAAAAGGAGTTAAAGTGTATTCTATATTAATGAGGCAAGGCAAGGTTAGGTTGATCCTTATCAGGGCTATTTTTAGGCCCAGAAGCTTTGGCTGCATCAGCATTTTGGTTATACATCTTGAGGCTTCTTTAGAGCTTTTTCCTGAAGAGCAACTAGTTTGAGAATTCAAACTAGGCATATTCAGTTGGGACACTTGAAACTGCTGATCAAGTTGGAAGTCTTGGTCCAGCTGAGTTTTTACAGAGTGGGTTTGGGTTTTTTTTTAAAGCTGTGAATAATAATTCATGTATTTTAAATAACGCGTTCCTCAAGCATCCTTTCAATGACTTGAGTTTACAACCCACAAACCCTGCATTGCAGAAAAAGTATTTCAAGATTTTGGAACTCATCTTTTTGTTCCTCAGCTTTCTCAGACATAAAACAGAGTAGGTAATCTCACCTCATAATGTGTGCCATAATCTTCTATCTCTGTACATGGCCACACTTGGAGAATTTCTGGTGTCCAGTGATAAAGATCAATAGTTCATGTTGCTAAAAATATTAAATAAAATGATAAAGATAAAACATAGTATAAAATAGCACTTCTCTGTGGGCCTTGGAGCAGTTTCTCTTTCATAATATTCAGTTCAAAATGCTGATAGGCAGATGGGCAGATATGCTGTTTCTCAACAGAATCACTGACTATTAAAAGGGTGTTTCCTTGAAATTGTCTTTGGGTCATGCAGTGGTCAGCTTTTACTATACAGGTTAGATTCTTCTTTACTCTTATAATGCTCTTCACACCTATTTCTGAGTGAGTCACAAACCTTCAATTCTCCCCAGTGCTGAGTTAACATGAAAGCCATGTTGTGTCTTCATAATTGGTTTGATAGTTTCCTGAAACATGCACATTTGTGTTTGCGGAGAAAAAGGCTGATTAAGTAACTACACGTGCTTAAAGTCAGAACCCTCCAAAGACATGTGGATTCCTATATTGTATTCTTGTTTCTGAAGACTGATATGTTAGCTCTTGAGTGAATGGCCAAAGGCAGGTGTATGTATGACAAGATGAAGTATTTTGGCAAGGGAAGTGTAAAGATCAAGAAACAGCTGGTCAGTCTATAGTCTGGATTCTCCTTTGAATTCTACTGAGAACACAACCCCACACTGCTGAGGCCATGAGATAAGCTAAACCCAAGCACAACTTCTGACCCAGGTACAGAATTTCAGGACCCATGGCCCTCCAGGTTAGCACATGCCTCTAGGGATGTGCAGTTCCATGCTGCATGTACAGCCCAACTACCTGAGGCCAGTGTGTAGCACCTGGGGCTGTCTGTAGAATCTCTGTCTGACTTTGCTCTCAGCATCAATTATGAGATATTGCCACCAAGGCAGACAGGCTGTAATGGTGCACGGGCATGAGCAAAGCTTGTCTCAAACTTACATCTGAGTGGAGGAGAGTTCAGCCTTGATTAAGGCCCACAAGTGCAATAAAGGCAGAGAGACCTGTTTGTGAGATCAGGTTAGAGGATTTCTGTCCCCAGCTGTAATTATGACCGTATTGTTCTAGCCCAGTACCGCTGACAGGTGCAGTGGCTGTTCCCAGAAGTACACATGTACTTAGCAGGATACTAGCTGGGATGGGACTTCATAAAGGATCCAGGGGCAGTTCTGTCAAAAATTCACGAGGACTGCAACCTACAGCTCTGCTAATTGCTTGTGAAAGGAAAAGTCTCATGTGGTTAAAAATAAGAACCACAACATGAAATTTCACTTAATGTGGGTGACTTCCAATACCACTCTTTGCTCATACACTGGTCCAGCCTTCCATGTTAAACAGATCTTGTCCAACTCAGTCTTCTAAAGGAGGAAAATAAGTCAAGTGGGAAAATGCAGTTTATGTTTGCCGAAAGTAGTTTAGTCTCCACACCTTTAGATTATATTGTTTCCTAAAAATGAAAGGGTTAAGGATGTCATCTCACCTAGGAGGGCAAGATAGCAACCACTAACATTCCAACGTTAGCCAGAAATGAAAGGCAATTGTTTGGTGGGAATGGTGACAGTGGTGATGTTGAGAAGAGAAAGGCTCCTTCAGACTTAATTGAAAGTAAACTGAGGCAGGGACATATCCGTGATGGAGAGTTGGAAAGGACATGGGCAAGATGTCTGGATAATGGTCATGGGTTGGAAATGATATCTGAGGAGTAACTCCTCTCCCTGAAACAGATCCAAATTTGAAGCATGTTAAACTAAATGATAAGGGCCTGCTAAATTTGAAATAAAAATTACCTGACCCTGGAAAAGCTGATTTCACTATTTATTTTATTTTATTGCTGATGATGTACTTACAGTGGCAGAGCAGGCATAATGCACAGGCATCAAAGGTCCTCCAGTGAAGCCTCAAAGGGTAGTTGGGGCACTGCTGTCTGCAAACCTAGAAAAGCCTTAGGCTTGTTCTGCTTTAGGGTCAGGTCAGTGACTGGTGAGTCAGAGGTGACCACAGGAGTCTTAACCAACAACTGAATTACAGGCAGCAAGATCCCCAGGGTCTCCCCCATACCTCACAGAGTACCTTACATTTACTAAGTCTAAGGTTGAACTTTTAAAAGTTTGTATTTGTGCTGGCACAAACACTGCTTAATAGTCACTGATTTATCCTTTGTTGTCTATTACTCCCATTAGGTAAGGTTTATAAATAGCTCCTGCTTTATATTCTTCTTTTCCTACATCATCCTTGTCCATCAAAGCACCCAACACACCCATATTATTTTTATGTAATTAAGTTTTCCACTTTAATTTCAGTGACCTTCCTCAGATTGGCCATCTCCCACAGGCAAAGTGATTATAAGGCAGACAGTGCTATCTCAGCACAATATTATTTATATGTGGTCACTAACCAAACCTCCAGATACCCACCTCAGCTCAACTCAGCATCCAAACTCAGAGCAATCATGAAATGGTCTGAACATAGCCATCCAGACCTATTAGTACACAAATCTGAGGTGGATTTACTAAAAATCTTAGCTCAAATCCATGGAATAAAAATTACTTTATTTTTCATTTTTGAAATAGTACAGAGACTATTATTAAACACTTCTGACTCTCTCAACTCTGTGATTTCCCAGGGTTTTTGCCATCTATGTCAGGTGACCCATGCGATGCAACTCTTCTCTTGGTGGACAGTTGGTGGATGCTGCTGGAGCACTGGTCCTGTCCACATCACACAGCTGGTTTTAAGAATGTTTGAGATCATGGCAGCCCATTTCCTTCAATTCTCTTTCATCACTCCCATTCTTCCTGTGGAGGGGAATATCTTGTCTTGGATCTCGTGTCAGATTTGTTCACAGCAATGCATACCACAAAGGTAAATGCACACTCCTCTTATGGCTCGTTGGCTGCTGTCAAACAGAGCCTTTCTTACAGACTCTGATGCCATAACCATCTAGAATTGGTATCACTTCTTGAGCTTTACATTCTGTCCGTTCTTAACAAAGATAAGCATCCTTTCTTATTTTCCCTCCATACCCTCCCAAAGGGTGGCTGCCCTGGCATGAAATTTTAAACATTTTTTTCCATAAAAAATCTTCCCAGATAAATCTTTCCCCCAGCCTGCATGCTGATTCCCAATGGCTCTTTCTTAGCACACTTTCCTAAGAGGAGCACAGAAAACTTTATTCATGTTTTTAAACACAGTTATTTTGTATTAATGTAGTATTTCCATACAGTCAGTATTGCCAAAGATTATTCATTTAGTGTGGAGTGGCAGTGCAGAGGCAGAAGGATGTTGTTCACAGCCTGCATCCCTGTAACTGTAGTCAGTCAGACTTATGTTTCTAGGGCTTTCAGCAGCAAACTAGGTCAGTGGGGCCCTCTACATCAAAGCTTCTCCTTAGACACTGTAAATCGCATGCTTTTATACTATTCCTACTGTACACTGTGTTCTTCTGTAATTACAAATGTATGTTTCCCATCACCACAAAGACTTCACATTGCTCAAAGGAAATCTCTCTTCAAAGGCTTTAAACTGTTGAAGGGCAGGCCCCCTTCTGAGAGCTACCATTGCTTCGGGTGATTCCTTCTTTAACTCATCCACAGTAGAACCACCAATCAATTCAACTGGCCTGCATCACACCGTGTCTGAACTGGCTTCAGGGTTGCATTTCAGCTTTGGAAAACAGCATTGCAGAATTTAAAAATGCAGACTTAAAAAAAAAAAA